>QLTV01001352.1:3261609-3276888 GCA_003457575.1 Thermophis baileyi | reverse complement strand
GCCCTGATCGAGTTGTGTAGTCCATACGTTTTTGCAGTGTAGGAGTTGTAGATTGCAGGATAAATTTTTCCTGAAACCAAATTGTTTGTGAGAGAGTAGGTTGTTTGTCTCTAAGTGGAGGGTAATGGATTGGTTAATAATTGATTCCATGACTTTGCAGGTGACGCAACATAAAGAGATTGGTCTGTAATTTTCAACTAGGCTAGGGTCTCCCTTTTTGAAGATAGGGATGACCGTGGCTAGTGACCATAGGTTGGGTAGGGAGCTGGTCCTGAAAGATATATCGAAAATTATGCTTAGGGGTTCTGATAGGGTAGTGGAAAGTTTTTTTAAGAAGTAAGCACATAGTCCATCTGGTCTATAAGTGCCTCTGAAAATTCCAGGATCCTTGCACAGAGAGTCTGTATAATGCAATCCAATCTAATGTCATCATCATTCCCTTGTTCCAGGAAGGAACTAAGGCCTCAGTCAAATTGTGCATCAGAGATTCAGGAATAGCCCCAAAGCAATATGAGGTAATGGACTAATAAGCATAGAGTAAGATTCTAGTCATCCATTACGCATGGAGGCTGGCTGAATATTATGGTCACTCTCACTTAGGCCTAGACTAGGAACTCCAAAAACATCTATTTCTGACCAAGCCTGGACCAGCATGGTAAATTACCACCCATAATCTTAAAAAGAGGATTTCATCCCCATTTTGGTATGAATATGGGTATGTTTGTCGGTATAGAAAGAGATACAGGTACAAATATAGTGTGATCAATTATCACTTCAAAAAATACAATTAAGAGAAGTAATTGGAAGTGCAATTTCCAAGCTCTCTTTGGTGAAAATGTGAGAACTTGACTATCCTTCTTGAGAAAGAAAGTTTCCTGATAGTGACACTTAATTGGGTCAAGAGGGTGTAATTTGTTAAGTCAAATCAAAAAGAAGACAATTGGCCAGCCAGCCTACCCCAAAGTTTTATGTTTAATACAAAACATAGTCTAATACAAAACATAGCCGGTCCTACGCAGAATTTAGCCAACTCTATGCAACCACTCATATTAAAGGAACATTTAATCACAATCAATAGCCCTATTTGTCCATTTAGCCTTCCAAGAAAAAGAGCTGACCCAAATGAGTAGTTGAAAAAAAAATAATTCAATTATTTTTTTGCCATGTTTCTTTGAAGGATGTGTGCTTCTTCTGTATGCTTTTGGAGAACCTTTTTTTCCTGTTTTGATTTCCTATCATAGATAAGAGATCTCAGCTGATTCAAAAGGGAAAGAATCTATAAATTCCCCAAGAGAGAATGATAATTTCAGGACATTCTTCCTGGTGTGTAATTGTCTTTTGTTTCCTAATTATCTTTAAAATTATGAACACTCCAAAAACATTTTGAACATGAAAATAGTTTGAAATATTCATAATGAACAGTGAAATTGATGATGCTCATTACCAAAGTTGCAAGGAGATCCCTTTAATAAACTTTAATTTATTTATTTTAGTCAATTTTGTATTGTTTCCAAATTCCTGTATGAGACTGTGTTAATTAGTCATCTGTAAAATATTCATTAAAATTGCTTCTTTAAAAAAAATATTGCAAATTTACAATTCTAATCTCCTAACTAAAACAAGTGCCACAGGGTAGAGGAACTATATTAATTCTGATCAACCTTTTGAAAAGAGAAGATTGCAAAATAAAGGTTAATGTTATAAAATGTTTGTGTGCTGTTTCGACAGTGATAGAACACAAGTAGCATGCTGTTTTATTGTCAGCAAAATGAAAAAAGCTCGAAGATCCATTAGGACTGTTGAAAACACTTTAGGAAGATTCGTGATTTCCCCCTTATGTTGAGTAGATGTAGTAAACTTAAAAGGAAACAATTGTCAGTGTTGTGAGGTAGTCAAACAAGAAGCACAAGAAGAAGTACTGCCGGTAGGTGTGACTTTATTTGTAAAGCTACATTAACAGAATCTTGCAAGTTTAAAAGTACATCTCTCCCCCCCCTCCTCACTTTTACAGTCCAGGGAAAGGGTCTTCTGAGACATTTGCAGGCCCACAATGCTTCTACGGGCTAAGCTGCCTCTTACCTGACCTTACCTTACCTGATAAAACTGAGGCTCTTCCTCTGTCTCCCAAGGCCGTTCCCACATACCATTATTTACAGCATTTCATAGAAAATGAATATTAATAGATTGTGAAATAAATATTAAAAGGAATTTCCTCACAGTACATCGATTAGGCTACCTCATGAAATGGTATGATGTTGCTCAATAGATATTGGATGGTCATCTTGCCTGTAATTCATTTTCTAAAAGGGCCATGAAGATTCTGCAAGATCTTGCAAGTCTTGTAGAAGATCTCTTCTAATCCCATGTTTGTAAGTAGTCATGTCAGGCAAGCTCTATATTCCTGTACAGAATTACATGGGAAGAATAGTCCTTTCTTCAATTTTGTGGATTAAATCAGCAAGCATCCCAAATATAGGGATATTGGCTAATGCAAATGCAATAATAAATAATAAAATATCTAGCAGGCTAAAAGCCTGATTAGAAAAGATCTATTAATCACTATTTCTAGATTGCACATCTTCTTCCAAATGGGTAAGAATTATCTTTTAATGGTCAAAGGTCTTTTTAATATGTTACTGTTGTCTTCAGAGGCTTTCATATAGCACTCTTACAGTGTGAAAAGGAACTAAAATTTATATTAACAGCAGGGGTGGATTCCAACTTACCTCGCTGCCGGTTCGCTCCCTCCCGCGCTGCGCTGGTGCACCTCGTGGGCGCGCACATGCTTTGCATGGGCGTGCACACGCTTTGTGCCTGCACGCATGCGCAGTAACAAAAAATCCCCCCCAAAATAAAAAACAAAACAAAAAAAAGATGGTGACCGGATGCACAGAAGTCAGCTTCTGCACATGCTCAGAAGGAAAAAAAAATTCAAAAAAAATCAAAAAAATGATGGCAGCCCCCATGGACTGGCACCGACCAATCCGGTTCGGTGATGTCATCGTGACATTACCAGCGGGTCGCTACCGGTTCGGGCAAACCGGTCCGAACCAGGAGGAACCCACCCCTGATTAACAGCCTGTGTTATTTCCAAGCTAGCCACCAAACTTAATTTATGTTCATCATTGGGATACCTATATTTTACAGTAGCAAAGTGTCACATATATTTATAAAAATACACGGGGAGACAATTCCATCTTGTTACTGCTCCTGGCAAAGAAAAAGAACAGGAAAAATGATTGTTTATATTATTTATGCCAATATTGTTTGAAAAAAAATTTGGAATCAGGGCATCGTCTGGCAAAATAATACATAAATTATGGACTATTTTCATCTCATTTAGATGATGTGTTTGCTACCTTTATGGTCATGTAGCTGCAATAAAACCTTTTTTTACTTTTTGTTTTCTTTTGTTAGTAAGAATGGCATGGACCTAACAGCAGCAGATGTTACTTATTCTTCCCCCATGAATAACTAGAAAAGAGTCCTAGTAAAAGAAAAAAGGGGCATTCCAACATTACCAGTTAATTCATACAACTAATTTGGAAATACACACATACATATACATATACATATACATATACATATACATATACATATACATATACATATACATATACATATACATATACATATACATATACATATACATATACATATACATATACATATACATATACATATACATATACATATACATATACATATACATATTTTTTATTTTTACATCCCTGTAATCCTTTGCTTCAGGGTGGAGTCTGGGTGACTGAATGGAGCTGAGTGTTTACTGGCTGAATGCCCTTCCTGACGCCTATGCGGAGTTCACAGCAGATATTTTCTCTTTGCACCCTGATAGAGAAACATATGCTGCTGGCTAGGATTGAATCTCAACCTTCTGAGTGGGAGGCAAGTGTCTTCACCTCTAAGCCACCGCGCCAATCACATATAAATGTACATGTACATATACATATAGATATATCTTACCTCCACACACAAAATACATAATTATTCTTAGTTATAAAAGGGAAACAAATCTAATTTCAAAGAAGTAGAGTCATTATTAGAGCTGCTAGAAAATGGGAGGTATATAAGACAGAGATTTGTTTTAAACAACTAAATTGTATAGTACTCTTTTTTGATTCCTCCAGAATCAAGTCACATTCTTGCCATTAATATAATCAGTGATTTTTATGTTCCAGTCTAATTAGGGTGTAGGAACTGATATTACAGAGTCTTAATCTAATCACTTGAGACATCTTATCTGGTTTCTATTAGTATATCAAATTCCAGTATTGTAGCTTAAGGTCATATTACATATTACATTAAAGACAAGGATAATGTTGCTCCATTTTTATTTATTTTATTTTATTTTATAAAATTTATATGCCGCCCATCTCCCGAAGGACTCTGGGCGGCTTAATTATAATTTTACTCAGGTAAGAAGAGCAAGATCCCAATCCAAGTAATGTATGGATAAAAGTAGACAAATTAATATCATTATCATTCCAAATGATAGGCATCTATAATTTAATGATACAATACAGGCTGTGCATATAGAAGTTCCCAGTTCTTTTTCCAGGGCTGGAAAAAGTCAACCCAGAAGGATTAGAGAATTGTTACCAATAATAACAAGAGAGCTGTGCAAATATTTGAATCAGTGGTTCATTTCTATTGAGGTTCAAGCAAAACATCTCCATGAAATACATTTCATTTTTCATCAAAAGTGGTTCCTGTATATACAATGACTTCCATCTAAAAGAAGAAGGTAATAAAACCTGATTAGGCTCCTCTCCCCATTCTGTAGAACTGAAATGACTTGGGTCCATTAACTGTTCCACTGAATCAAGACAAAGTAATGCATCTCCATTAATCCAAGAACCCCATTGATCTGGACTGGCTGCAGTCCTCAGAGACCCAATTAATAACCATCTGTTATCTAGTTTGGTAAAGAAACCTCTGCAAGCAAACAACCAAGTTCAGAGCGCACCAAGGACTCCATCTGTTTTCCTCTATTTAAGCCTCTTTCCATCTTTGCATGAATAGCTTTGTCCAGTGGACATGCCAGAAGATGGACAAACAGCAGTGAGAATCCCAACATTACTATTAACTTCTCCCCTTTGGAAAGGTACAAAAAGAAAGCAGGAAGAGACCATTTAGAACATCATGGCTATCAGTGGCTGAAACAATAGGCAATTGTGATAGTACGGGTACAAATGTTACTGCTTACTTGTTTATCACAACTCATTTCATTTACAGAGGACATATTATTTAGTTCACTACATTAGCAATGTTAAAATTCAGACTAAATGAAAGTGTCCCTTAACATCCTTAACACTGAAATTGATTTCCATATACTTGTATGAAATTAAATATGTCCTACATTGTGAGTGTTCTTTCTGAGTTTAAAGATCCTCAGGTTCTTGCTAAATTTTGTAATATAACCAAATATTTCCCTAGTCTGTGCTAAATATAGCTGCTGATTAATGTGTAAGCATATTGTAAGAAAAGAGGCTATCATTATTTGAGATAGTTATGCCACAACAGTGCAAAACAATTTATCTAATTGTTGTAGTAAGTTGCCATAGGTTCAGGCACCCTCTTTCCATTAAGAAATGTGTGCTATTAAGACACCTACATGCAATTTCCAACACATCTCACTTTCTAAAGAAAACAAGAACAATTCAATATTATTCACATTATGTGTATGGTCATGTTGTCACCTGGGAGGGAAATCCTTAGGCATTAAGTCAAAAGAAAAACTAGTCACACATAAATGTTTTATATCACATTTTTATTTTTCTCATTCATATTGCACAGAATTGGGTGCATATTTAATTTATAGCTTAAGACTAGCACTATTTTCTGTATTTTTATGGTAATGTTTCTCAACCTTGGTGACTTTAAGATGACTGGACCAAAACTCTTAGAATTCCTCAGCCAGCCATGCTGGCTGAAGAATTCTGAGTTGAAGTCCAGATATCTTAAAGTCACCAAGGTTGAGAAACACTGGTTTATGGTCACACTTATTGGGCCATAAATGATCAACACTTTCTCTGAGATTTCACCCTTGTGTTTCTGTTCTGATCTGCTAAATTGGACTGCCCTCTTTCTAG
Organism: Thermophis baileyi; assembly: GCA_003457575.1. Lineage (NCBI taxonomy): Eukaryota > Metazoa > Chordata > Lepidosauria > Squamata > Dipsadidae > Thermophis > Thermophis baileyi. Next base: position 3,270,775 of record QLTV01001352.1, on the reverse strand, counting down.
CTCTTCTATGATTCCTTCTTCATTTCTTGTAATAAGTTGTGTCAAGAAGTCTCCAGGCTCATGGTCTCCTTCAGCGGAAACTGCCACAAATCATGTTTTTGATTCCTTTGATTGTTATCTTCCTCCTTTCCTCTGTTCTAATCCTATCTCATCGGTAGTTTCTCCCACTGCCCTACCTTTCATTGGCATTTTATTCATTCTCTTTTGGCCTCTGTTATTCTCTGTTTATCTTCCTCAGTGTCTCTGCAGGTTTTTCTCCTCGGTCCCTTTGCTTCTGATCTCTTCTCTTTCCACAATCAGTTTGATTGGCACTACATCTTCATAAAATATGAATGGTTTTATCTGACAACAGAGACAGCAAAAAAAAAAATCATACTGTTGATGGGTATAAAAAATATTCTGTATATTGCTGAGGCATGTCTGTGTTTTTGAATGCAGCTTAGGTGAAAATGCTTTGGTAAGGCAATAACTTGAAATGGTACATTGGAATGGTTTGTCCTTAATTTAACACAGGAGTAGTTTCAAGAAAATGTCTTAAATCTTAGGAAAATGTATACTGTATCCACATCAATGTACTGCATGCAATAGTAGTTTGAGTTTTAGAATGGATCTTACAAATTGGGATTAATACAAATGTGGTTATTTTGTGATTTGCTTTAAACAAGGGTAGAGTAGTAAGTGTAAAATACATACCTTGGAAAAAGTCTGTCCTTCAGAACCGATATGGCTAACATATTTAGACTGTGAAACCTTGAGTGACTAGATCAGGAGAAAAGAGTTTGTGAACTGAAATTCATCCAAAAGTGATCCATCCTGATAGGCGATCCTATAATCATGTTTCTATGTTCAGTTCTTTTAAAAATTGAATACTGTGTTTTTCTTTTTCCAGACCTTTATCCTCAGCAGCAGCTGATTTCAAAAATATGTCAAAGTGTTGCTAATAATTTTTCTAATTAGGAAGTGGAGGTTTGACAGTGGTGGGAATTCAAAAAATTTTACTACCGGTTCTGTGGGCGTGGCTTAGTGGCGTGGCTTGGTGGGCGTGGCAGGGGAAGGATACTGTAAAATCTCCATTCCCACCCCACTCCAGGGGAAGGTTACTGCGAAATCCCCATTTCCTCCCGATCAGCTGGGACTTGGGAGGCAGAGAATAGATGGGGGCGGGGCCAGTCAGAGGTGGTATTTACCAGTTCTCCGAACTACTCAAAATTTCCACTACCGGTTCTCCAGAACTGGTCAGAACCTGCTGAAACCCACCTCTGTTTGACTCACTTCCACTCTTTTTTTAGTTTACCATTTTTTAAAAAAAGTTTCTTACAGCAAATTAGTTCTATATCGTGTTGTTGTTGGTTTCCATTTGTATTTTTGAGTTTTCTTGGATTTTGTGTCTACTTCTTTCAATTATACATATATCAGTAGTTTTTCTCTCAATTTTGGAGAAGCCAGAATCCTTGCTATATATTCAGCTTTATTATGTGAAAATTGTGAGGTGGGGGATGACCCCTCTTGGTGTAACCTTCGATATATTTGAAAATGTAACTTTCTGTACAATAGTCAGCACAAATTGTTTACTTTTCTTCCTAACAGCAGATGATTACTACCATGTAATTTATTTTTCCCTTTGTTTCCCTTGAGAAATACTTTATAAAAAAATCTTCCTTGTCCTTCTTCTATCCCGCATTATTAATTTTGAGATAAAATTGTTCTCTCTCGTTCACATACACATACACAGCTAAAATGGGAGAAAGTAGCTCAGTGAAAAATAAAAGTAGCAACTAACTATGAATTGGAACTAGAGTTTCACCTTAAGGTTCAATGGGTCTGTAAGAGGTAAGCAATAAAAGTAAGCAACAGAAGAGAAATAAAAATCCCTGTGCTCTTCCAATAGCTTTGTTTAGAATACATAGAATCCTACAATTAAATACAAAGAATATGACTCCATTTGCACTGGGCTGACCTTTTTCCATTATAGGTAGTCCTTGACTTACAACCAAAATTGGGATCAGAAAGCAGCAAACCATGATCACATGACCATTGGGACACTGCAATAAATTTTTAAGGCCAATCTGTCACCAAGCGCATGAAATGCAGTCACATAAAATCTTGAGCCAGGGACACAAGAAGCCACAAAGTACCTGTTCTAGAGCCATTTCAAATAGTTGCTATGTGACTAGTCATAAGGCGAGATTACTTGTATCAAGATTTTGTTAGAGCTTGAAAATTGTTTACACCAAGCATCTTATTATGACTTTGTGGCTCATGAATGGTGGCTCTACAAATTACCTGCATACATTGTAGAGTTACTGAATTATAATTAAGAGTTACCGTCTGAATCTGAATCTCTGAGGCCCAAGTTTCTATATTTTGCTTCCATCTACTGAGCATCCAGATTTTTGCAGTGCAGATATAGTGGCCCTGATATAATGTCATCATTCTTGGAATTCTGATTGCCCTGCTCATGGCTTCCACCTATCATCTTCCCCAATATTTCACTTACTTTCTCTTTTTCTTGTAAACTTGTTAAGGAATTGTGCAGAGTAACCTCTGGGCCCTGAAGGTTTGCACAGTTCACCGTAATGTTGCAGTAGATATGAGTAATGATTCAGTCAATACACAGATACGTTAAAGTGTATAAAAGTAGTTTACTTAAAGAAATAGCACAGTCCAAATAACATTCCGAATCATACACGTTTAGTCAGTCAGTATTCAGAAGTACAGTAGTCTTCTTACCAGTCTTTCTTTGTCTTAATCAGCAAACAAAGATTCTCTACTGATAGCTAGCTACACACAGAGCTTACTTTCAGACACGAAGTCACTCAGCAATGAATCAGCAAAAGAGAGAGAACTAACCATGTTCTCTAGCTCCCTCTTATGGCCGTTACTGCCAGTCAGAATGCAACAATGCATTTAAAGCCATATTACATATATACATTAAACAGTGATTTGTTGCTTGTTTATATTAACCAACCCAACCGTTTGGACAGAGTCCTAACAAAACTGCTTATCTGATCCTAGTGAGAGGAGCAGAAATTTCAGTTCTGAACATCACCAGAACCATTCTGACAATTTCCATAAACTTGCTTAAGTACCATGATGCGTCAGACTATTGATATGACCTAGTTGATAATGTTTATTTTCTTTTTTTTAAAAGTGCTTGGATGAATGAGATACTCTTTATAGACAGCTATTATATTAGGCCCAAAGATGCTATTAGAAGAACAGAAAAGGCTAAATATCTATTTAGACTTTTTGTTTCCATTTTTTTTAAAGCCTAAAGTAATTTTTCAAGATTGTCATTTAATACCAGTGGTGAGATATGGCAATATAAAAAAAGAAGGATGGGGCTCTATATGGCTGGAGATAATAAGCCTCCAATATAATTAATATAAATTAATTTATTACACTTAATGTGATGGAATATCTGTATAAAAAAGGTCCCTCCATTAGAAATTATGCCTTTCCGTAATGTGATCATCTACCTTAACCATGAAGTGCTAGCAAAGATTATATCAGGTGGATATGTGAGAGTGGTTCTTTAGATCCATTCTTAATTCTATATAGTTTTGCTTCAGCTTGTGTAGTTCATTGTCATTCTCAAAATAGCTTTTCCCTGAAATCATGATACATTAGTACCCATGATGAATTTTGGTCAAATATGACTGTTAAATATCTTTATTTCCTCAAATATGTGTAAATCATTTTGGAAAGTTCAGAAATGATGGGATCAATCTTCTCTTATTCATCCTTGTCATGGTCCACTAAGGCAGCTAAACAAGGAACAAAACTAACCACCCTGAAGTTATACAGAATATATGTCATACAATACTCAACAAACAAGACTCATTCCTAAGTCATCCAGTTGAATCACAGTGAACTGCCTTGCCCTTTGCTCTATTTGATATAATTGCAGTTGTGGTTGCCTAGATTATGTACAGCTTGCATGGTATGGTGTTCAATGTCTCACACATTCGCTTTTTAAACACAGCCCTTCATGTAGTGCACATCGATTTCAGTAAGCACAAAGATGTTGTTTCACTGCAGTCTGCCTGCTAGTTCCTGATGAAAAGAGGATGCTGGCATTTTTCAACAAGGAAATCCCCACCAGATCAAGACAATAATGCTCCCTGCTTTCCAGTTCTCCTTTTTTCTTCCCCCCACATTTCTTTTGGGATGCAAGGGAAGCTACAAATGCCAAAGGAAATTGTTATTAGAAGTCTGCATTTCAAAACTGATTAAAAATAAATTCTCCATGTCTTATTGAAATTTATTCCAGAGTGGGCCTTGATCAGCACAAGCAAGAATATTCGGTCCCCAGTTGTTAACTTGATTCACCTCAAACTTACCTCAGGAGAGTTAAAACAAATCATATCAGGTTTTCATTATATTTCATGTATTCACTATTCTAGAAAGCTTCATCAGGGACAGATATAATAAAGAGACTTTTTCAGACTTTTATTTTTATTTGCTTTATGGTTTTCTTGTTGTTTTTAACTTTTCTGAATAAATTAGAAATACCTTGGAACAGTAATAAAGGAGTCAGCTTTATTCTGTAATATTCAATATTTTGGCTCATAGACCAGTTGAAAAATGATGAGGCATAATTTTTAAAAAAATGCAAATTCCACCTCTCCTTAGGGGAATCGATCCTGGTTTTCTTGGGTACTTGGGAGGAAAATGAAACTTTGCAGAATTTCCACATGCAAATTCATTTCAGCTGGGCTTTTTCTTTTATGGCATCTCTCATATCATTCCATCAATAAATAAGGAAGTAAAGTGAAATTCTATCACATGCATTTTATAAATTTCAGTTTAGCTTTCCGATGTCACACCTGCCATAAGTCTGTTATTGGCTGCATTTCAGTCAACAGACATTACCATTTGTTTATTGTACTTGTCTTATTGCCTTGTGAGACTTCATTTATGTAACACTTGCCATAAAAGCCCCAAGCTTCTATAAATATAATATGCCTAGTACTTGAAAGGTAGACAGTTGGCATCAAGCTCTCTGTGGGAAACATATTGCATCAAGTTAACTAATTGACAAAATTTATACCTTCTACACTTCAACTGACATGTTCTGAGCCTTAAAACCCAACTACTGAGGCATTTCATAAAAAAGAAAAACAATATTGTTGATAAAGATCCTTTCACAGGTATTTTCTCTTATATGGCAAAATAAAAGTAACCAAGGAGCTATTCCTTTAAAACATAAGTCTACACATTTCTTTTTGCTCTTTTATTTGCTTCAGAAATTTTGAAAGAAATAAACATATCTGTCTCTAGTATATTTTTCAAAAACAAGGAAGTTTCAAAATCTAATAGACTTTCTGTTGTTTTTTTAATGTGTGCGATTTTATGAACAGTATCAATTCTGCCGCTATTGTGACAGAAAGTGATGAAACCAAAACTTTATCTGCAGTCCAGTGGAAAATTGAAACAAAGGCATATCCTTAATTTCATTGGTGCAAATGGATGCAAACATTGGAAAACCTTTGGCAAAATGGGAGGCTTTACAATGATTCATACAATATTACCACAGATTACTTTTCTCTTGCAGCTATGTGTCTTTAAGCGCATTTGTTATTTAATTTTGTAGATAGAGAGATAATAGATGATAGATAATGATAGATGATTGATAGATAGATTATAGATAGATAGATAGATAGATAGATAGATAGATAGATAGATAGATAGATAGATAGATAGATAGATAGATAGATAGATAGATAGATAGATGATAGATAGAGACAGAGAGATCGAGAAATAGAGAAATAGAGAGATCACTTGAGGCCATTCTTATCCAATTTCCAAAGGGATCATTGAATGTATGTCACTGGAAGCATGTTCCTTAAAGTTTTACAAATATGCAAGACTCCAAGACAGCTAAAGACAAGAGTTTTTCATTTGCTCTTGTTCTGAATATTCATATCAAGGGCTCACAAGTTTTTAATTAACTCTTCACCCAATTTGTGATTTACTGTACATACAAAATTAAATACAGTTTATTCATCTGCTGCCGTAAACCCAGTGTCATGAATCTTTTTTTTTTAAATTATTATACAGTAGTCTATCAATACCCTAAAGGCCAGTAGCTGTTGTGTTCAAGGGCTGAACATCCATTATAAGAGAACTCCCCAGTCACAGTTCTAAAGAAGCCTGATAGAGGAAGTATTCTTATCCTTTCTGAGTTTCTTTTACTATTTCAGATTGCTTTCATGTGTCACTTAATTATATTTCTGAGTGCAGCAAGCACCCTGTCAGACGTCTGTACAATTCTGATACTTTCTAACTGGAGAAAATCTTGTCAGCCTAAATTTAAAGAATAAATTTATCAGGATATTTGCAATAACTCAGTTTTCAATGCAAACTGATTTGGATAGTCATTAAAAATATAAAAAAGTAAAACACAGTTAACTTCTAATATCAATTATTTATTTCAACTTTAATTGCATGAAATTTCAATTGCTCATGGAAGGCCAGGATCGTTGAAGCAAGGATTATTGTCATATTTTAGGCTCAAAAGCATAAAGAATTCCAACCAAATGTCTAGAACATTACAGACAATCAGCATCTTAATTTGGGAATATGTTAGAAAAGGTCAACTCAGAAATAAACAGTCTTTGTCCAATGACCTATTCAAAGGAACTGTTTTTCAAAAGAAAAACAAGTCAGATTGGGAGCATAATTAGCAGTAATACTGACAGTCCAGACTAAACAAATTTCAGCTGAACCATTCTCTCCTGGTTTTAGGCTTATATACTAAAAATTAAGTGTTATGTTCCAATGGCCAGGAGTCCAAAGTTCTTCTATTGGGCTTTGCCATATCAATATTGGAAAGATTTTTTTTACCAATATCGAACTAAGACTAAATAAGGACTTTAGTTTCTAAAGTCTAATGTTATATCTGTTTATATACTAGACACACTATTTCATTTGATTAATAGAAAATTTTACATTCAGTACCAATAATTAAGTATATCTTGGAGTCTGTTCAGTATGCCACAGTTGCTCATTCCTACAAATCCCCAATGTTATCTGGCAATTCTCAAAGTGTACCCTGCCACCCCATCACCACCTTTTTGGAAAAGCATTTCTGCCAAAAAATGATTTATTTATTTATTTTGGAAAACCATAAGAAATCCAATTTTCCAGAGACTCTTGGGAATAGAAAGAATATTCTACAATATTCTCTTGGATATTATAGCTGTTTCTTCAGGGAGACTTGTTTTGATTTGCTATTGCTTATTGTTTTATTGTAATGTGTTATTTTTATTTTGTGGGAATCTTTTTTTTTAAATTGATTGATAAATCCATGCTCCACATTCAATTCCAATTTCTTTGTCAACCTTCTCAGTGTCAGTCTCATAAGCTAAGCCAGGGTTCGGCACCTTAAACACTCAAAGAGCCACAAAGGTCCTAACCGGAATCCCCCTGTTCAATTCTGGAGCCAACCGGAAGTCCACTTCCCCCGCCATAGAGTCTCCTCCTAGCGTGGCATCCTTTTTCCTCTACCTGTCCTAACTGAAAGCCCTATCAATTGTGAAGCCAACTGGCAACAGGGAGCCGCAGCAGAGGGATGAAAGAGCCACATGCGGCTCCAGAGCTGCGGGTTGCTGACCCCTGAGCTAAGCAATAGGCTGGACATATATTGGCAAAACTTAAAGAAAGAATAGGAACTTGGAGGAAGTTTTATGACCAATTAAACATATTTCATTTAAGACAATTGTTTTCTTCACTCAAAAATTTGAAGCTTTTCCCCCTTAAAGGTCTGAAGAAGCTTGCCCAAAGATATAAAAATACTAAATTATAGTATACAGAATAAACCATCCCCAACTCATTTAATAAGTATGAAATTGATGAATGACAAGGAAATAATTAGTAAAATGAGTAGTTTTGATTTTTCCTCCTTTTTTGATGGAGGTGGGCTAACACAATAATAGTATTAACATAAGATTCCATGTAAATTATTATTCCACAAAAAATATAAGTTTAATGTTTGTGGTTGGCACATTTTATTTTCAAAATAGTTCCTTCAGCACTTACATAAAGAAATAAGCAACATCTGATCTATAACCATTTAAATTGCACAAGCTTCAGTATGAAAGCAATTTTCTGGCAGTTTAAAGTTGTAGAGTTCCAGACATATTAATATGGCCATTCCTCCATCCCTTTTAAATTGACCATCACAAACCACCATATGTCAATGATCTTGGCTGTGTCAAAGGTCTAACCATGGCTTATGTTCACAGTGAATGATCCAGACAATCAATTTTCATAATACAGTTTAACTAGGTGTGGGAAAACCATCAGCCAAATATTGATTTTTGTATGTGTGTGAATTGAATTAATCTGATCAAAAATCAGTTTCTGAAAATCATTTTCTGTTGGAGTCAATGGAAAAATCCATTGCAATTAAAGGACTATGTATTGACTATATCAATCCATGTGTGAATGAGTTGTCCCTCTGGAATGCCATTTAAAACTGAATTACATAATAACTAAAGATTCTTTTCTTCCTCTCCTTCCCCCATTATATGAATCACTGAGGAAAGTGCACAAAACTACAAATCAATTTTTGAGATAAGACTGCACTAAAATTTTTGCCAAATGACTAAAATACAGAATGTGAACAAAGTATATTTGGCATTACATTCAATAAGTCATTGTTAAAAGAAAGAATTTGGTGGTCACGTAGGCACAAGTTTAATCTATTCTGATGTCAGCTATATAATCAGAAACAGAATAAGATATAAGCTTTATTCATCCTATTGACAAGGACAGTGAAGGGAACAGGAAATGGAACAAAATTAGTCTATTTACATGACAACCTAAGACTATAATCATATGATTCCACTCAAATCCTACAGAAATTGGCCATAAGAAGCATCATAAACAAGACACATCATTTAAAACTGTACTGTACCCGTCAACCTTTCCAGTTTCTCTGCGGCACAGAGAAATAAAAACAGTGAAGAAAATTAAAGGTTATCTCAAACCTTTTAACTTGCTCTAGAACTATTGTTTATAAGCTAAAATGTGCCTTAAAATTGTTTTTTATCCAGGAAGGAAGAAAAGGAGGGAGGGAGGAAGGGAGGGAGGGAGGGAGGGAGGGAGGGAAGGAAGGAAGGAAGGAAGGAAGGAAGGAAGGAAGGAAGGAAGGAAGGAA
>QLTV01001352.1:3244981-3261577 GCA_003457575.1 Thermophis baileyi | reverse complement strand
ATAGAAGGACATTATTAACTTAAAGAAACAAATACTCTGTAGACAAGATTTTTCTACCCTGTTTCTCCCAAAATAAGACATCCCCTGATAATAAGCCCAATCGGGCTTTTGAGTGCATGGCAATAAGGCCAAGCGCTTACGTCAGGGTTCAAAAAAATCTCAGGCTAGGGCTTATTTTCAGGGAAACACGGTAGGGAGGCAGGGGGGGTGGGTGGGAGGGAAGGAGGGAAGGAAGGAAGGAAGGAAGGAAGGAAGGAAGGAAGGAAGGAAGGAAGGAAGGAAGGAAGGAGAATCTTTCAAATTTGCATTGGCTGTATATAAACAATATTACAAATTTTAAAGATGTTGCTCTTAGATGTATCCAATGCTTTTATGTGGGTGGGCATAATAGGAATGATGAATACATGTCAAATATCATTTCACACAATTGCTGCCTTGTGTCTTGCTAATTCACTAACTGGGCTTCCACACAGATACAACCTGGCACAAACTGCCTTATTATGGAAGCTAGTAAAGCAATGTCCCATTTTGATCAGTATGGTGAAAATTTCTTTATCAAGGCAATTTTGCAACATCCATATATAAATATATAAATATATAAATAAATATATAAATAAATAGAAAGAAATGAATAGATGAATAAATAATAAATGAATGAATGAATAAATAAATAAATAAATAAATAAATAAATAAATAAATAAATAAATAAATAAATAAATAAATAAATAAATGGGGGAGCTTGAATTGTACCACATGTCACTATATTAACTTTTTATAATCAGATCCTGCTGATACCCCTGCCCGTAGCACCCTCAAATCCAGTATTAACCTACAATTATGGTTTTATTATTCTTTTCTAAGAATGTTTACTAAAGCCTTATAGGCCCAAAGTCTTTATTTTTAGAGGGGAAAAATAAAAACGGAAACTGGCATTTTGCTTTGTGGCCTTCCAACTTTATATTTGTTTTTACATTAAATTAAATATATTATTATTTTATATTTTATTATTAACAATGCTATTGTAAAAATCGCCATAAAGGCAGAAGAAAGCTAACTGTGGGCACTTCAGTCCATTAAACATCGTGTCCTCAAGTTTATATGAAATCTCTTAATCCTTGTTTAAATAGTTATGCCAGAAAGTAAATAAAAAAGTAAATAAAAAGAAATAGACGTTCTGTCCAATGATAGTTGTTCAGATGAATAAATAACTTTGCATGCATAACACTGAAGCAAAGCCTTCCTATTTCACAATCCTTATTCATATGAATTATGCTAATATAAAGAAAGCCAGTTTGTTATAGTGGCTAAGGTGCTGGCCAGGGGTGGGTTCCACTTACCTTCCCTACCGGTTCGCATTGCGACGGAATTGCACATTTTGCGGGCGCATGATTGCATCGCTTACGGGCGCACAAAAGACCCGGAAATGACCCTCTGTGCATGCGCAGAAGCCTTTGCGCATGCGCAGAGGTTTTTTTGCATGCCGCGGTGACCAGAGGACCGGTTCAGGAGCGTGGACTGCCAGTCATCGCTGCCGGTTCTGCGAGCAGCGGTAAATTTCCGCTACCGGTTCTAATGAACCAGTCCAAACCGGCAGCAATCCACCACTGGTGCTGGCCTAGAAACCAGGAAACATGAGTTCTAGTCCTGCTTTAGGAATGAAAGTTGACTGGGTGACTTTGGGCCAGTCACTCTCTCTTAGGTCAACCCACCTCACATGGTTGTTGTTGTGGGGAAAATAGGAGAAGGAAGGAGTATTATGTGTGTTCACCACTTTGAGTTACAAATCTAATAAACAAATAAATAATAACTAACAAGTGTGTTCGAAGTAGATATCAAAAAAATCAAGATAGTGACCACAACTGTATAATTAAACCCCACCCTTCCTGTAAGTGAATTGATTATTTCTATGTGATTCTGTCTATGTGATTCAATATTGATAAATGCATAAAATAAAATCTATTCAAGAGGGTATAACAGACATGTCAGAATGACTTCTTTTTGATGAATACATTCCTATAAAATTACCTGAGAGTAAGTACCTCTGCACACAGTGATACTTATTTGCAAATAAATATGCATATAATATAAATATTGTAGTCCTAGTTTAATTTTCTGCCTCAGGGTACATATAATGATTGTTGTTTATTTTTGGTGTCTTCTTTCTTATTAATTTTTAATCTTAATGTTTAAATATTAAATATTCAATGTGTTAATGTTGGTTATTGTTTATTTCTCTTGACTTGTCATAATTTGATTATGTAGTTTTTAATTATGCATTTTGATTTTGTTGTATACCATCCTGAACATTTGGTTAGAAACATGCATCAAAATAAGCAATAATGTAAGACGAACGGCACCTAATTCCTTCAGTTTTCCTCTTTCTTGAGACTGAATTCCTTTAAAGGCTATAATCTTACATGTTGCTGCATCAAACTTTTGTGTGATCTTTTTTTGAATCACATCTGCCTGAGTGAAAAATACTCTGCCAAAATGTATTCTCCTCCTTCCTTCAAAACCTTTTCCCCCATGAGAGGCTCAAGTTTCTGATTCATTTTCAGGGTATTTTTAGAATTTCTTTTGGTGGCATTTTTAAGCTCACCTTTGTTGAGAGACGGTTGATTGAGGAAGCTCCTGGGTTGTTGTTTTTCTTACTTCATATCTCTCCATAGCTCAGCGGATCCTTGATTGCCCCCACTTCCTGATCTGAAAAAAGCCACAGCAGAGAGATTATTGCGTGTCCATTTCCCTTGGGCTTTATGATAAGTACAGAAAGCCAAGAATGCTGCAAAGCTGATTGTAAATAAGAAATAGAAAGCTGCAACCAAGATAAGCACAAGATCTCCACATTTTACAAATGAGAAACCTTCTCCTTTGAAAGCATGTTTGGAAGCAATTTGTTTCCTATCAGCGTATATAAAAATGGCTGGATATGCAAAAGAAAATGAGCAGTTCAACAGACCTATGGATGCAGCTGATCTTACAGTTGTATAAAAGGCCTCGAAACTTAAACACAAATAATTTAGGTGTATTTGGATGCTTATTAAGAGGGACAAACAGTTATCTATCCTGCCTGTTGTGTAACAGCAGCCCAGGCTTTAAAGTTGGAAAACTCCAACTTTAAATTGCTCTTAAAATATTGTTTCTACATAATTAGGTCTGCCTGGCATTTCCTCTGTTCTGCTATTTGGAACTATAGCGAGTATTGCAAAAAATATTAAAATCATAACTTTTTTCTTCTGTAGTGACAGATGCTGGTTTAATTTTAAAAAAGATCTCCTACTTGAACTTCTAGGAGGTTTTACAATGTGAATTATAACTGTCTGAAACCTGGAGGCTTTCCTAGAAATGTTGGCAGGCACAACAATCTGAAACCATGGGAAATCCTACCTTTGCTTAAGAGGTCACAGTTATGCAGTTCACAGGGGCAAAGGTAAATATTACTGACACCGCCTCACCTAGCCAACATGGGAGAATGATGAGGTAAATTATGTTTTTAGAAAGAAAAGGCAATATGGTGGGTTTTTCCCTCCCAGAAAACCATGTATTTTGAGCAGGCAGCAATAAAACACAAAGGAATCCAAAAGCACAAATACAGAGGCCTTTTGGATAGTTCACTGAAAACATCAGCTCAATATGCTGCAAAGGTCAAGAAGGCAAATGGAATGTGACAGACTATTAGGGAAGAAAAATTACAGACGATCTAACAGCACTGTAAAATTTGCAGCTGTGCAAACTGCAGATTCTGCCTTGAGACGGGTTAGGGGATGGCTGAAAGTTTGACAGCCCCACCAAGGAAAAGGCCACCGATCCTTGCAACAGATCACAGCCATGTACAAAGGGGTAGGACCCCTCTCACCAAAATAAACAAATAAACCGGTAGATGCAATCCTCTACCCAGGATTAAATAACATAGCTTGGGTGATCTTGTGTAAGAAATCAGCCCCCTGTCAAAAGCTCATTGCACATGGAATATAATGATATATTTTGAAGGGAAGATGCCTTAAATAAAAAGCCTCAGGGGTGGAAGTTTTCTGGCCTAACATAGGGTCAGTCCTGATTAATATTTCTACAGGAGACTCCCAGGGCTGTAGAAGACCATGCAGACCATTTCTGTCCTTTTGTCCAGAAAACTGCACAACTATGAATCACAATCCCAATAGTCCTAAGGCAGGCAGCTACAGTATGCTGATCCATATCGATTGAATGTCCTTTTATGCATGTAGCTAGGAGTGCAAAATATAATATAATATATAATAATATAATATAATATAATAACTGTCCTGCTCCCATACTGAGGCAGATTTACAAGAAAATTATAATACATATTTAGTTCCAACCAGTTTTATCTCTTCCAGGAACCAACCTTTACTGAAGCTAAAGGAGTCTTAATTGGCCACGGAGGACACAAAGGAGAGGTCACAAAAAATAGCTTCTTCCCCCAAATAAAGGAGACATGGCAACTAAACTTGAGGAGGGGAAGGTCAATGATATTACTGTTCGCAAGATGTATGCAAGGGATCAACGAATCAAAATGGCAGCCGTAATGATGCCCTGCCCCATTTTGATATGTGGCACATGTTTTTACACATGTCACAGAAGGGGCAAGTTTTTAATTGTCTGGTCACAACTGCCATCTGGATTTTTTTGACACTTCCCCCCCCCACAACAAATCCCTCTAATTGTTCTGTCCTCAGCCAGCTGAGGAATTCTGGGAGTTGAAGTCTACAAATCTCAAAGTTGCCAAGTTTGGAGACCCCTGCTATATAGCATAGCATATACTGGTGCAGAAATCATGCATTTCTGATAGTTCAAAAATAAGCATACAATGTTATGCACTTAAATATACTGGGGATCGTTTCTAAGTAAACATAGAACTGGCAAATCCAAAATGAATGCACAAATCTCTGAAAAACTTGTTTGCTCTATTATATGCTGGCCAGCCATTGTATTCTATGGGTTTGCTTTTTGGAAAAAAAAACCCCTTACATTTAAATTTAAGTTTATATATGCAATATTCCATAACATATGGAAACCTTTCCTGTATCAGCCCATAATTTATGTAACAGTTGCAGTAAATTGCTCAAGAAATATTTTTAATGTGATTCACCCAGCTTCCATACTTTGACATTTTCCTTATGCAGACTTTTTAAATGCAAATGTTACTGCATATGACTTCCACTAGCATACTTTCTCTCTGGCACTTTTTTTTTTTTTTTGGTAGATTATTGATTGAGAAAAGACAAATGCTAGTCAATTTTGTTTGACGCTAGAATTTGTGCCACTGTGAAGTTGGAATGCAGACTTTCAAATTTACTGCTGGCCGAAGTGATGATTAGAATGTCTTTTACATCCTTAACGAAATGCAGATTTAGCATTTTGGTGCTTATTTACTCTATTTGATTATAGAGAAAAGCTTAACATTTTCTGATTTTTCACTCAGGAAGAGTCATAAGAAAAACTTAATAACACAGCCGATTTTGAAAGCATGTTTTTCTCCCATATTCTATGGTCCCTTCTCAGGTGTCACTTGACTCTTTATCCCCATATACTGGTAGATATGATCGCTAAATCCAGGTGGTTTTATCTCCCAAATGTCTCTAAAATCTTCCATTTCCTCTTCATTCTCACCACAGAAATATAAAACTTGTCAAGTCCATCATCCTGTTCATCCTTGATTATTGCAACCTCATTTTCTTCAGGTTCCTGCTGATACCCTCAACATTCAGGTTTGCCACTAATCTGTTGTGAAAATAATCCTCCATTAAGATAGTGCTGTGACATTCCTAAATTGTCATCTCTGCCAGTTCTCTGTTGCCTGCTACATCTGATGTAAGCTTCTTGTATTATCCTTAACAGTCTTATGGGCTGACCCCTTTCCTGCTCCTGTCTGCTTTTCACCTTTCATTCCTGCCTTCTTGGCTCATCTAAGCTTCCCATCAAACTCCTTTTTCTCTCCTTTCCACCTCTGAACTTTTTATGTGGTTTTCTTTCTTCTTTTTTGTCAGTCTTATAAATGATGGTGAAATACAGCTGAAAAATATGACAAGGGAAATGGAGTGAACAATTCTAATTATCCAAGATGGCAACAAATTAGAGCCAGCAAATGAATTTGTGCACCTTGATAACATATTTACTAAAATGACAAAATGGATGGGCGATGTGGAAATACGGGTGGAAAGATAGTAATAAATTAAAGAAAGGATGGGATCTGTTGCGAGAATGAATGTTAACTAAAAGACAAATTGGATAGGTGGAGGGACATGCTTCTTCCTGCTTTGTTACATGAAGTGAGACTTGTTATAGATGAAAAAACTCAGGAACACAAATTTCCCTTCACAGCAAACACTAAAAACTGAATCAAGCAGAGATTAATCTAAGGCCTTCTTCCTGCATGATAGGGACCGATTATGCCAATAGCAATAGCAATAGCACTTAGACTTATATACCGCTTCATAGTGCTTTTATAGCCCCCTCTAAGCGGTTTACAGAGTCAGCATATTGCCCCCAACAATCTGGGTCCTCATTTTACCCACCTAGGAAGGATGGAAGGCTGAGTCAACCTTGAGCCGGGTGAGATTCAATCTGCCAAACTACTGGCAGCCGGTGATCAGCAGAAGTAGCCTGCAATACTGCACTCTAACCACTGCGCCACCGCAGCTCTCTGCATGTTTACTCAATGCAGAGAACTTTTCCCATCTTGATTTCTGATCCTTGTTTGTGTGTTTTGGATTTTTTTAGTGGGGACATTGAAAATGGGGAAATCTCATTGACAGGCATAAATGCTGCTGCTGCAGCAACAGCTGGATTTTGGTTTAATATCGTTTTCTGCTCAATACCTGAACAGTGATCTCCTGAAATATCTTTGCTTCCTTTCTAGCCAGTAAAGACAAATTTTGATTAGCTATTGGTCTTCGCATATGTTATAGCCTTTCCGCGCAAAAGTGTCCATCACATTCTGGTGACTTTAATAATAAGAAGAGCCACTCAAGTCCTTTTCCATTTAAAATGTAAAATTGGAAGGTTGGAAATTTCTCGTGCCTGGAAGAGTCCCATTAGAAGAGTCCCATTATGTCTACATAAATAGTTACTAAAATTCATCTAAGGAAGTACCTCAATATATAAGGAAATATTCTCAAGCAGAAACATACAAATATATACTCCTTTCTCTGAATTATAGAACACATTTTTAAAGATAACAAGCAGTGAAAGGACAAGTTTCAGAGGAATCAGTCCATTTGATAAATGTGCAAATAACAATACCTCCTCACCCAAAAAGTGATTGACAGCTTGATGTACCTTTTTCGTGTAAAACTGGACAAGCTGAGGAAGGTGGCTCTTAAACAGTTTAGAGTCTAGTTATTTATAAATCCCTTGTAAAACGAAATACAGTCCAGACAGAAAACAATAAGATGGAAAAAGAACCCCATCTGTCTCAGTCCTATTGGGAATGAATTCGGGAATCCATTTTCGCAGGAATTTATGGCAGGAGGCTACTCACTATTAGCACAAAGATTTTAAAGCTTTAAAAGTTGGAAGAACCCATGGGTCTGCTTTTGATCTTAAAAAAAATATATTGGCACCCATTGTATAGTTTAGTGAATTTTTCCTAACATCACCAGACTAGAAAATTATCCTCCTATTACATGGTTTTATATGTCTGGGCATTTATTTCATTCAGTCATTGTCCAGGCAGGGTAGGTATCAAAAAATAGAATTATTGGACATCTGTGAGATCATTAGATTCTTCTGTCTACATCTTGTCAGCCTTTCTGCTGTTATTTATTGCTATTGGTACTTGTGTATACTATCCCTAAATGAACAAAACATGGCAGGAGAGTGATAGGCAACAGGAAAAAAAAATGCTTTCCTTTCTGTAGACTTCTTTTGTAGAGAAGCACAAGCAAAATGGCATGGAGTATGATGGAGTAAGGATGGTGTATATCCCCAAAAAGGGGGAAAGATCCTTTCCCATGAGCATCACAAAAGTGATGGTTCATTCTTCCTTCAGACCACGATCTTCTAAATTTAATTTCTTTTTAAGAGTTTGTTCAAAGTAAAATGGGAGGCAGCTTAAGAATACACAGTAAGATTTCCCACAGCTTTTATGCTTAACTTAAACTACACACAATTGTCTATTTTGGGAGAAAGAGCCATATGCCTTCACACAGAAGGCCTGCACTCACCTCATTATTAATATTATATAGCATTATCAGATAAACATTGAAATACTTTCTCAAGAAATCTTGAGCACTAAATCTTATTTGTAGTCAAGCTTCCATTCAATCAAAGCCTTGGAAGATGATTCCGTAACAGAAACAATGAGGTGTTCCTTATGTAGAGAATGACATTTCAGTACATCATGTTGGAAGAGGTTTACGGCAAGCTTCCAAAGAAGTCACACAGAACATAGACTAAAACAGGAAATAACACATCAGAGATAAAGAGAATGCATTATTATTTTTTTCACCATTCTTTCTTTGGTCTAACAAAATTCTTGTTTCCCACTTCCCCACTGCATAGTATAGTTTCTTTTACTGCTCCTTTTATCCCTTAATTATTGTGATGTCACCTCCTTTAGAGCTTTTACTTATATCTCCCTGCGTAGGTTTCCCTGCTGTCCCTGAAATTCTTTGCTGCACATTCAGTTTCCTGCCTACTTCCTTCCAGAGCTTTACATCTTTGTTTTCCACACAAAAGAAATCTTAGTGGATTTCCTGTACCTCCTTCTTATACTGCTGCTCTTAAAGTGACAAAATTTCATATAGCAGCTGGGATATTTTGGATACTCAAGGAAAGCCATCAACAAGGCAGAAGCAGTCAGACTTCACAAGCTTTTGGGATACTAGAGTTTTGATATGCTCAACTGCCTTCAACAAAGAGAGATAATAAGCTAGCACCTGGTTTGCCCCGTTTTTACTTCTGATCTGTTCTCCATAGCCTTCCAAGGCCAAGTTTGGTTTACAACTCCTTCCATAGCCTTTAACATCGCAACCTGTACTTAGCTTCCATGCTGATCTTGACATTCCCATCTTTTCTGTTAGCCTTTCTATAAAACTCTTTTCTTTTATCTCCCAACTCTTAATTCACCATTTGACTCTACTTTGCCCTTTCCTTAAAAGATCTGGAACAGCATATCTAAGGATACATATCATTGTAAGGTCAGTAGCTTTACAAGGATTTTGTCTTCTGTTGGCATGTGTGGATATTGGGCGCATGAGCATACGACATCCAACAAGATTCCTTCATTTGTAACGACAGAACTTGAAACTGGATACTTCGTAGAAGCACCATCCATGAAGCTTCTCTTGCTTTTAGGTAGGTGATTTCCTTTTCTAAATAAAGATTAAGACTAAATTAGAGTTAGGAAAGAAACAAGGTTCTTATAACAATTCAGAAATCCCTTTATGGTAGTTGCTACATTTGACAAGTGCAACAGACGTTTAGCATCTGTAAGAACTGGCATGCAAGAACCCTTATGGATTCATTCTCATTGAATCTGGAGGAGTAATAAAACACAGCCAAAGATTTATTTGTTTATAAATGGCCAGATTTTTTTTTAAAAAAAGATGTGTTCCCTGCATGAAAAAATAGTAATAATGTATAATAATGCCACAGATAATATGAACCAGTTCAACGTTATATTTACAAACTTATTTAATCTTAACCTTTAAAATATATCTATTATTGTAGTTCTGGTCATCATTATTCAAGAAAGCAGCTTCTGATTTTCGTGAAGCAATTCATCTTAGACTTGTATATTAGGACTGTGATCCAGAAAAGTAGTATGTAGGTAAATAAGTTCTCTTCTGTATAAATTGGTTTTACCCAAACACTTCTTGATCATTAGGATATAGTTTTTAAAAAACAACTTGGGAGTAAATACCACTGATTGTGTTTTTGACTGCTGCTAATCAGATTGTTCATCTGTTCATTCTTTTTTCTTTATATTAATACCCACAAGCAAACGTGCATATATTTGTATATGTAAGTGTGGGGAGATGTGCATGCACACACACACATATATAAACACACATACACATATACTCACATGTATATATAAAACAAAGGAAAGAATTTTTACGATAGCATGGAAAGAACAATAACATAAAATATGTCAGAGACAATAAAACATTCCCAACAAAAATATTTTCAAATACTTACTCAGATATATAACTATTTTTAAGCAGAGCTTTTAAAAGTTTAGTAGTGGGAATGTAATTTTCCATTTGGGAATAGGATGCCTCAGGTTCATACTAGTAAGTCCCAAACTGATTGAAATAGAGCTAGTTTTAAAATTCGGCATGTGGTTTTACTCTTAACATCAGCAGTTTTGTGTTGCTTTTCAATCCCTGTAGTGTTTCTTGCCACCCTGCTGGATAGTTGCTACAGCTTCCAGAACTGTACCAACCCATGTCACAAGCATGCCAAATGTGAAGTTCGCAATGGAATCCATGGTTGTTACTGTAGCCCAGGATTCACCGGACCTGGGATAGATGCAGATGGCAACAGTGGTTGCTATGGTGAGACACTAAGCTTTGTTTGATAACTTTTCCTCCTTTTGACAGCCGTGCAATTACATCAAGCATCATATGGGAGAACGCTAAATGTAGATATATGAAGGTTGTATGGGCAATATAGGAGAGCTGTGGATCCTTTTGCAAGTCATTGGGAAGAAATGCTTTGAATCCTGCCCAAGTGGAAGCACAGCAGTTACCTGTTTTTAAACCAGACTTTTTAGATTTCCATGCAAACCTGGGGGGGGGGAGATACTGTTGTTTCAGGCATTAATTCACTAGAATTAAAGAGGCTCTTAAAGCAACAGCATCCATTCTTTTCAGGCTCACTCAGAAGCCCAAAAGGGGATGTGGCTGCTTTAACTGGTAAGGCATGGGGGGGGGGCAGGGGGGTTGTTGGATATTGTGTTCTTACAAAATCTAAAGCAGTTTTTCTGAATCGTTCTCAGAATGTGTACAGCTGTATCATGTAGTTTGTTTCTGAAATTATGCATTTCTTATGGCTTGTGCAACTGCCCAGGCTAGTACATCCTTAATTCTGGAATTCAGGTAGTGTGTTGTGATGCCATTGCAGCTCCTGACAAACAAGCATTAGCAGTATAAGGTTTTCCAAACCATGAATGGACCACATACTGCTTAGCACAGTCGATTGTTAGCTGGACGAAAAATTCAATGGCAATAAAAAGTATACTTTATAATGCCAGTTTTCTGGAAATTATATCCTGTTTGTTCAACTGTCACCTGCAAAGTTCTTACTCACTGTCACTTTGCTTTGAAGTAACTTTCAGAAGAGAGCTACCGAAAACAGAACCACTGGAGAGGGATAATTATTTGTTGATTCCTCTCTAGGTTTTAGGTGCTAATGGAAGATTTTATCTGTGATTCTGAGTTTTAATAAATGCTTAACCTGTCAATCCTAGGCATGTTTATTGTCAAACTATTCCCAAACTATTCAGTAAAGTTCTCCTTACTGAATAAGCTTTTTACAGGATAGCAATATCGGCCTCTGATTCTGTGCACATTTTCAACGTGTCATTATTACAGCTATTAAACTGCCAACATAAAAACACAGATTAAATATTCATATTTATGCATATTGTAAGCACATATAACAAATATAGAAAATAATCTGTTGCAAATACAACAGATGGCAAATTAATGCTCATTCTCATGTTTATATTCATGATACCTTCTATCAAATTGTAATAAATGTTGTTCTATAGTGTTTCTCAAGATATTGATTACAGTAATATATTGCATTTTTGCTGTCTTATCTAATTGTTTTGAAGTTTATGATCAATCCTCTCCTCCATTAATAGAAAACCAGATTCCATTTTAAACTCCCAAAATGCCTGAGAATGTTGTTGTATACTTGGGATATACAAAGATGCAGCTTTTCAAGTGAAGAGTACCAGAGGTGGGTTCCTACCGGTTCGGACCAGCTCTATAGAACCGTTAGTAATGTGGCGGCCTGGGTGATGCCCCTGAGCCAGTTCTCTCAGCGGCGCCTATGGTGGCGCCATCTTGTTTTTTGCTTCTGCGCATGCGCAGAAGCTTTTTTTGTACTGTGCATGCACGCGCACTCGCGGCCTGCACGCACGGCGCATCCTTGAGTGAACCGGCAATAAGATAATCTTCACCCCTGAAGAGTACCACAAATCAGCATACAAAATTTCTGACTATATTTTATATTTTTTATCATCAGATCCTTCCCAAGGATCTAGGATAATAAAGCTACCATATTAATTAAAATAGAATTATAATAAATAATATTAATTTCATCGCACAGTCAGCCAAATGTTCAGACTGGGTTTGGCATTTTTATCCACTTATTGACTTCTTCCCAAGGACCTGGCATAGGGAGATGTTGATGTTTTATTGTGTTAGAGGTATGTCTGTCTTGTTTTCTTTTTGTTGGCTTCCTTGAACATTTTGTGCTGGAATGCAAAAAAAGAAGTATTTTAACTAAAAGAAACACTTCCCACAGCAAGGAAATATTATGTCTAAGAACTAGATAATAGAGCACTTTAAAATTAAAAGAAAAAAATGTTTCTTGAAGGCAGTAACAGTTTGGGGTTAATATTTTCTGTCTCCTAAGAACATATCTACTATCTTGTTGTAATTGGATAAGATCTTAGAAGGATTAAAAGACAGTCAGGATAATAATTAGCTTGAAGCTAAAATATGGAACAATGCTTTGACTTAATGATATGTTAGATACTGTGGTCTGTGCCCCCCCTCCCAGTTCCTATTTTCATAGAGAGGGCTTTTACTGTTGTAGAGATAAATGCTGGCTTCATTTTAATTGATAATCTTTGTTAGCAGTTATTCTTCTATCAACACAGATTCATTTTTGTGTGCTCACGGGAATCTCAGTTCCCCAAATAGCACAGTGAAAGCATATTGGTTAGATAGGTGGTAACATTCACTGTTACTGTTATTAGCATCAATTTAACAATTTTGCACCTGTTCAGTAACAGCTAGTTTTTAATGATATTGTTAATGATGTTATTTAAATACTCATTTTTTCCACTCTATTTCTGGCACTTTTTTATTGGAATAATCAAAGCAGCCACAGGAGCTATGGCTTACAAAAATAAAATTCAACCTTTGGAAAAAATAATAATAACTTATGATGGTAAAGAAAAGATCAAAGTTATCAATTTAATTTCTTCTAAGCTTATTCAATCCTAAATCTAATTCTTAACTGTTGGAAAAAGCAGGAGAATTGCATCCTGAGTAAAGTTTCAGTTCTCTTTGAGCAGAAAGAAGTGGCTGGGAGCCAATCTTTGTCATTTATGCTTCACCTTCCAGGATTCATTGCTTATCAGATTATGAATTGACTATTAACGATCAGATTATTAATTAACTATTAAGAGCAGCATGTTTCTACCACCTCTTTCTTTTGCAGTAAACATCTACTAATAGCTTTGGGAACTTCTCCTTCAGTAACTCTTGATCCAATGTAGAACTACGATCTGTTTTCTCAAGAATGACAGTGACAGGAAGTGGCTTGAGTACCATACAACTTTTATTATCCTTGCGGCAAGTGGACTCTAAAAATCAAGGAGTTAAATTGCTGCCAAATCTCTAGGGCTTCTGCAATAATTCTTAAAATCTTTCTCCATGCCCCAGGATGTGAATCCTGGGAATGTTCACATATATAGTCAGATCTTCAACAAGAATACATACGTAGAGCCATATGTGCACTCTCTTTCTTTCATAAAACACACACAAACACATCTACAAATCCATAATCAAATTAAGATTACTTTTTCCAGTATATGTGCAGAATGATGCAGCGGAGACAAAAGGATGGACTAAATCACTTGTAGGCAATTCAGCAGTTTAGGTTCACAAAGAGCTCTTCACTTAATTTCATTGTTAATTTCAAGCAACAAACTGAGATATTTTATTGTCAACCATTACTCCTTTGGATATGTAAGAAGGGAAAGGAAGGGAAGAGAAAGAAGTTAAACAGGATGTGGAAAAGGGTGAGAAGGAATCAGATGAGGACTTTGTATTTGAAGATTGAACCATTTCTGTAAATTACAATTACAGTTTTATATTTGATTTAAATGTAAATCAAATCTTTGCAAAAAAAATTGCAGAAAAATAGAATTGGTGCTATGTATAATCCCTGTCCAAAACCAATTCAGATACTGTTGGATACCTATGGGTGACAAAGAAGATAAATAAAATGCATTGTTTGGAATTTTTCCCTTCCTTTTTCCCATATTAGAGATAAAAAGAGCTGACATACAGTCTGTTTTGTAGCTTTACTATTTTACTATCCCCTATCTTTTTACTTGCCAACTGCCAATTTGCTCTAGAAATAGCACAGTGCACAATAGTCAACTAGTAGTTGAATCATAGTGGGGGTTTTTAACTTTCTAAAATATGTCAGGACAATGAAGCAAAGTTGTTTGTTCAATTGAGCCCAGAAAACAGGGAGAGTAGAGACACAATAGCACAATATTATTTTGCAAATATGAATCACAATTTTCACTCTTACAAAACAAATCAATCTCCCCTGAAAAATAGAAGCAGCTTTCCTAGATATCAAGAATAGTGTAGTCAGGTCTACTTTAATTCACATGTAGTTATGGCTCTGAAAAGTTATAGTATCTCTCTTCCCAAATACAAAGCAATTGTATTTGCTTTAGAAGTAATTCTACAACTCAGGCTATCTTTTAAGAGAACCAATGTCACAACATTTAGCATACATTCTGAAACTCACCAACAATATAATGCATGAGACCTACACAATAAAGACATTGGCATCATGTGTGAGAATTCCTTTGCTTTCAGATCCAGTAACTTTCCTTTAGCTCTTGAACATTCAAAAATATTAAGAACTGAGTGTGCTCGTGTTTGAGATAATATGATAGTTCAGTCTATGTCCTTGAAATTAGGTATCCTACTTGCATATGTAAATTGCATATTTGTATTGTAATCATCAAATGTATCATTGAAATAATTATTAATCATTTCAGAACTTAGCTGTTGGTGTTTCTTGTTTCTAGTGAGTAATGGGCACTAGTTTTCTGTTCTCTGTTTCAGACTTCTCTGTCATATCTCTTGCAGTATTTGTTTATTTACCATATTTATATAGCCTCTCACGTCACAAACCTAAATATTGAAGAAATGTGCTGAAACCAGAGATATATTGCAGCAAATATTATTAATATCAAATAGATCAAGCTTCTTTTGCCCTTTTTTCCTCTTTGTATTAGCTTCTAGAATGTTTTCCTTCGTTAATGTCAAAATCTTCTCTATAGAAGATGTCCTTTATACTTGTCTAAGGAGTCCCCCTGTGATTTTTACTCTCCTAGTTGTTGCCAAAGGCATTGCTCAACTCTTTTTCAAGGCCATTGAGCCAGCATTGTCCGAAGACATTTCTGTGGTCATGTGGCCAGCATGATGTACCGGAGCACCGTTACCTTCCCACCAAAGGGGTACCTATTTATCTACTTGCATTTGAATGCTTTTGAACTGCTAGATTGGCAGTTGCTAAGGTGAGGACGGGAGCTCACCCCATCACATGGCGCTTTGGTCTCAAACCTGGACTGCCAGCTTTCCACTGACAAGCCCGGCGTCTTAACCACTGAGCCACCACGCCACCATTAAACCTGTTAAGGGTTGAGAATATGAATTACAACAGAACATTACATTTGCTAACTTGATTTCATTCAAATGTGCTCGGACAACAGATAGTCCTAAAAATCACTATGTTCTGAGTTTCCAGGAAAATTTTAAAAGGAGAAAGATAGGAAAGTGTTACCTTCTGTTGACTAACATTGGAGGGCTACTACCATTAAAAGTAGGTCCTTCTAAAGAAAAATGACATTGGTATGAAATAGCTCCTAAAATATTACTTGCTATGATATTTCTAGCATGAGAAATATGTGGGCTGAATGTCTACCTTAGTTAACTATGCCTTAGCCTCAGGTTACAGTCTGGATCTGGCAAAGTCTGGCCCGAGGCATTGTACATCAAACTGGCAAGTGCAACCAGATGATCAAAGCTGATGATTATGTGTAATATCACCCACATGTAAAAAGGGACAGAGATTTGATCACCCTGATTGTACCCACTGTTTTGATGTCATTGATCCATTCCTGCAGACATCCCTGCCTATATCCCTCCCAACAGGGGTGGGTTTCTCTTACCTTCCCTACTGGTTCGGAAGTGCGCGCATCCAGATACTGGATATATAGACTCAACAATTGCCTCGATCTCATCTTCTGCAACAGTCTACACTAAATTTATGGACTACAAATAAAAGAACCCTTTTCCAACAGTGACCACAGCATGATTGACTTTTGTCTTAATATATGTCCTTATAAAAATCAACATAATGATAGGATAACCAATTATAGCTTTAAAAAAGCCAACGATGATAACATAGACACTGACCTCTCATCTCTTGATTGGCAAATACTACTCTCTGGCTGTAATACTATCGAAGACCACTACAATATCTTTTTGCTCGAAATCAAAAGAGTCATTAAACTATACGTACCACTAATAACCACCAAAACCAAGAAAAAAAAATCCCCATAAAAATAAAGAAGCTCC
>QLTV01001352.1:3213906-3231175 GCA_003457575.1 Thermophis baileyi | reverse complement strand
AAACAGAGTTTCCTGAAGTGGACCACTAGACTCCTAAACAACTTAAAAAATGATCTAGTAAAAAGAAAAGTCATCCAAAACAGCAACATGCAAACAAAAGCAAATAAAACACCCCCAGGAGCAAAACAAATTGAAGTTTAATTTGTGTATATTGTTCCAACCCCCTGCTCCCTGGCAAAATGGATTGCTAAATTGGCCACACCCACCCAGTCACATGACAACCTGGCCATGCCCACCACATGGCCATACCACCTGAAGCCACACCCACCTGACCTCCAAGCCACGCCCACAAAATAAGCCACGTGCACAGAACCGGTAGGGAAAATTTTCACATTTTACCCCTGCTCAGATCTCTCCTAAACCAGCATTGAACCTTCTTTATCCAATGGGGTGCCAAGAAGGCAGGGCACATCCCCTCAGCATCAGAATCCTGTACCCCATCAAAATAAGTACCTCATTATTTTGTGCAAGATGCTGACTCTGCAAGCAATATTGTAATAGTGCTTCATTACTGGCAACAACTCAGGGGTGGGTTCTAACTTACCTCGCTGGCAGGTCACTTCCTCCCACGCCACGTGGCCATGCGCGCATGCACAGTGCCAAAAAAATAAAAAAAAATCCAAAAAAAGCCCCAAACAAGATGGTGACGCATGCGCAGTGCCAGAAACTCAGCTTTTGCACATGAGCAAAAGAAATTTTTTAAAAAAAAAATTCCCAAAAAAAGATGGCGGCGCCCACGGACCGGCACTGACCAAAACAGATCCGTGACATCACCGTGACGTCACCAGCGGATCGCTACCGGTTCGAGCGAATCGGTCCGAACCGGGAGGAACCGGGAGGAACCCACCTCTGCAACAACTGAGCAAGGAAATCCTCTGCTCTGTATGTGTGGCAGGGACTGCCTTGCTGGAAGCATCTATGGCATCTGGTTTTGTGTTATGTTTATTCTTGTGTCTAACTTCTGCTATGTTTTTGACCTTGGTGTGTTTCCTGGCCAGATCTCTGACCGTTTCCTCGGTATTTTTCAAGATATTGTAGGTTTCTGATTATGGACTATCTGACTTGGATTTTGATTTCCCCTCAGCCTCTAAAAATTTTGCACACTCTTCCTCCCACTTCCCAATTCTTCTTCTTTTGCCCCTCTATCTGTCTGCTGCCAGCTCACCAGACAAACTTCCTGATGCATAGACAAGCCTTGCTACACACATTCTGCTCCAGTCACTCTACTCCAACCATCCATACCCACATTTTTGTCTCCTTGCTGCATTTTGACCAAGCTCCCTCCACAGTGTGTTTTCTACTACCCAGAATCTCTGCAAGCCTTGCCCACTCTCCAAGTGCCCACATTGCACCCACGCAGTTGCATGAGTGCTTTCTCCCTTTGTTGAAGCCAGGACACACACAAAAAGCAAATCTGATACAATATGAGAAGAGCCCATATTTTGGCCTACATCATGATGATTATTTCTCCTCCCTGATTGTGTTTGATTCTGATTCTGATTCTGATTCTTCCTGATTACATCTGAGGAAGTAGACAAAGTCCTTTTATTTGTTAGTTCATTGACCTCATTGACAGTTCTTGGCCTGTCCTAGCTTATTAAAGCAGCTTGGGAGATAACCACAGGATAGGTGGTTTTGGGCTCTTTGAGAGATGGGGTGATCACAACAGCCTTGAAGGAGGCGATGGTATGCCCCTTCCTCAAGTGGTCATTACTGGGCCCATCCCTGTTGGAGAATTATTGGAAAACATTATGTAACAGGTGATTTAATGACAACTACAGAGGATCTTGAAAGAAATGGACGATCTGGACTCGTTTCAATCTACCTTTAGGCCAGGGTAGATTAGAGACAGCACTGGTGGCACTTGCTGGTGACTTTTGGTGGAGCCTGGATGGAGGTGATACATCCATTCTAGTTCTCCTTGATCTCTCAGTGGCATTAGAAACTATCAACTACTATATCCTTCTGGTATGGCTAGTGGAGTGGGAGGCACTATGGTCCAGTTGTTCTCCTCCTTCCTAGGTAGTCAGTTCCAGTCAATGTTGGAGGGGAAGAGATCATATATTCAACTCCTCATGTGTGACGCACCTCTGAGCATAACACAGACACCCTTTCCTGTTCAGCATCAACATGAATTCACTGGTGAGGTCATCCACCAGTTTGGGGTGTGGTATCAGTATGCTGATGATACCCAGCTTTATATCTCCACCATCTCCTGAGTACCACAGGTAAAACGGTCAGTGTATTGATCCAATGGCTGGAGCTGTTTGGTTCTGGATGGGACAGAACAGGCTTAGGTTCAAGACTAAATAGCTGTGGCTATTTAGATCCTCTAGGTCAGGGTTGTCAACATCCTTGGTTTTGCATAGGACTGCATTTTCACAATCAAAACTGGCGCATAAGTCCTTCTGGACTCACAGGTACTGCTTAACAAGCAGGTGGCAGTTATGGCCAGGAGAGCCTTTGCCCAGGTTCATCTTGTGTGCCACTTGTGCTCTTTTCTCAATCATGAGGCCCTTTAGACAGTTATTCATGCCATGATCATCTCACAATGATTTGGGTTAAAGCAGGGGTGAAATCCAACAGGTTCTGACAGGTTCTGGAGAACCGGTAGCGGAAATTTTGAGTAGTTCAGAGAACCAGCAAATACCACCTCTGGCTGGCCCCAGAGTGGGGTGGGAATCCTTCCCCCAGGAGTGGGGAAGAAATGGGGATTTTGCAGTATCCTTCCCCTGGAGTGGGGTGGGAAGGCAGATTTTGCAGTATCCTTCCCCTGGACTGGGGTGGGAATGGAGATTTTGCAGTATTCTTCCCCTGCCACGCCCAACAGGAGTGGTGAGGGAATGGAGATTTTGCAGTATCCTTCCCCTGCAGTGGGGATGTAATGGAGATTTTGCAGTAACCTTCCCCTGCCGCGCCCACCAAGTCACACCACGCCCACCAAGCCACACCCACAGAACCGGTAGTAAAAAAATTGGATTTCACCACTGGGTTAAAGTGTAGGGCATGCTTATCAGACTTGCAGATATTGGGTAGGATAGCAAATACCCTAAATATTCAAACCATCTTGATAGATTAGAGCAATGGTAGAAAATAACTAAAAATAACTTTAACCAAGACAAATGCAAAGTTCTTCACTTGGGAAAAAGTACAGATACAGAATGGGGAAACCTGGCTTAGAAAGAATACTTGTGAAAATTTCTTGGAATAATAATTTATTGTAAACAATGCAATATGTGGTGGTTACAGAAAAAAAAGGACTAAATTACGGATCGTGTCAACAGAAATGTAATTTCTAAACCATGATGGGATGTAATTGAAATGTTGCCTGGTTCCTACTTCAGTGTTTTTATTCAGTTTTGGGTCCCTCACTTGAAAAACGTAAATGCTCTGAGTGAGTTCAGAGGGCAATAAGGATGATCAGAGCACTTGATACTAAGTCTATGAAAAGAAATGAAAGGAATGTTTAGCCTCAAGAAGATAAAACCGAGGATCATATAATAGCCCACTTCAAATACCTGGAAGGAGGTCAACATTTGTTCTGTATCAAGCAGAGTGTAGGTTACAAAATAATGGTTCTAAATGACAGAGAAAAGATTCTGATTAAATATTTTAAAAATAAATAAGTAAGACCCATAAGAAAAGAAAGGTGGCAAGCTACTCCTTACTGAATATTACCAAATGGAGCTTAGGTAGCTATCAAATAGAAATGCTTTAATTTGTATTATTGCACTGTGTGAAGGCTTCAGTTTAGTGACCTAGAGGCCCTTTTCCAGATCTGTGATTCTCTGTATCCATTCTACTGACAGAGATGATTGAGGCAGAACAAAGGCTATACATAGTCAAGTTTATCTGTCAAATGCCAAAAATAAGACATTCATCATTCCAAGATATCTTCCTGTACTTCTTATTCTACATTATTCATCTTGGAATCAAGAATGTTACAGTTGAAAGAGAAATAGGTGTCCAGTGCTCTGTTTTTTTATTTTTAATCAGAATTTTTAGAAGCCTTATGTCTAGCTGCTTTCCTCTATAAAGATTATCTCCAAATTTAATTCCAAAAATGGCCCAAGAACAATTTTCTATACTTTTTGGTTGATCTTCTTTCTTATGCATGGTTGAGGGGTTCTGGATACAATTGAATGAGCAGATCGGTGCTTTTTATTTATTTTTTTAATGCTCAATCAATGCAATGGTTAATCAATGCACAGAAGTGCTTATGTACAATGAAATCAAGTTGGGGGGAAATGAAAATTGCATCATTATGTCAATAATGATGATGTTGGTAAAATAACAGGTTTCTACTGCTTGATAACAACTTCCAAAGGAGAGCAATCATCCAAAACCCCAGTATCCGAAGGAAAATTTTGTTAGGGAGAATTCTGTAAAGATCCCTATTACAATCCAAATACTATTTTCTTGATATTTTTGTTAGTGTCATGTATCTTGCAATAATAAGCACTGTGTGCTTAGAAGATTATAAAACTAATGCTTTAATGACCGAAAACCAAATCTTTATTCTCTATTATAAGAAATACAGTATAGTGTAGGCCAGGGGTATCAAACTCATGTCGTCACGGCGGCGTCACGTGACATATCGGGACTTTTTCCCCCTTCGCTAAACCAGGTGTTGGAGTGGCCAGAGCGTGACGCATCTGGCCCGCGGGCTGGGAGTTTGACAGCCCTGGTGTAGGTATTTAACAGAACCTTTGGTCAGTGGCACGATACCAATCTGCAACAGTGTAAGGTGTAAGCAATTGACAGTGCACAGAAAAAAAAATTTTTTCTACAATATTCATTTTTGAACAGATTTTATATAAATTACATAATCTGCAGTGTTTGATTTGCATGATGTGCTATGATGATTGATTCTGAGGAAAACAAGAGATTCCTAAAAGTGATCTTGGACCGATATTTTATAAAACCTAACCATATCACTTATACTATTTTGTAGTAATAGTGAAAGATGGTTTGGAAAAAAAGATATAGAGTGAGCTGGTGTCTTTGTGTGCCAGTGGCTGCTCCAGATGGAAGAAACGCAGACTGTGAAATTTATTTACACAGCTGCATGGTGTAGACGAAAGGCTCATTAGCTGAACATCTAGTACATCCTTTCATGTAAACAGGTAGTTGGCTCATGCTCCCTTATGTTTACAATATATTCAAGGAGTTCTACATTGGATGGGTACTTGTGTAGAGGATGTGCATTCTTAAAACATATGATTCATCATTGAATTCGGAGTGTCAGAAATGTAAATAAATGTCTACATAAGACCTGCATATAACTTGTGACTCATCTAACGGTATGCAGCCTGCCACATAGGTGTCAAGTGCAGATATACATGCTCTCTCTCCCATGTGCACATAGGCAAACACACATGTTGTTTAACAGTCAATCAGAAAAAGCATAGGATAGATCCATCAAACACTAATGGTTCTGAAGATTCAGGGTTACTTCTGGGTTGGGAACTACATGCTTCAACAGCATGGAGCAACATTAAATATTGCCTTTTGGGTGGCTGACTACCTTCTGTGGAATTATCTCCTCACCAACAACATACAATTGGTACCAATAAAGGAGAATATTTGTAGCTCAGATTGACATGAGGGATCCTTGGTGCTCTTTGAGCTTGCTTGTTTTCTTGCAGATGTTTCATTACCCAAACTAGGTAACATCATCAATGCTAGCACCAAGGACCCCTCATATATAATTGGGCCCAATTCTATTTCCCTTAGCAAAGTGGTTATAACCTGGATTTTCCCCCTAGGACTTTAGGTCCAGTTAAGAGGAATTCCCTTCCTGTTGTTTTAATTATCCTGTTTAGTTTGCCATATATGTTGAAGATAATGATGATGATTGGTTACATTTTGTAAATGTTTATTTTGTGTGTGTGCCTCCACAGTGAAATCTTCATGTACAGGTAATCCTCAACTTACAATCATTCATGTAGTGACTGTTCAAAGTTACAAAGGCATTGAAAAAAAGTAACTTATGACAATTTCTCACACTTATGGCTGTTGCAGCATCCCCATGGTCACATGATCAAAATTCAGATGCTTGGCAACTGGTTCATATTTATGGTTGCAGTATCCTGGGGTCATCATGTGATCACCTTTTGCAACCTTTTGACAAGCAAAGTCAATGGGGAAGCCACTGTGTCAATATCTCCTATGCTATTGTTCTTCAACAACATACTTTTTAAGAGAAAGGAAAGCATCTAAATGCCTTTGCTGGTAGTGGTAAAGCTTTGTTGTCCCAGGAAATTTGATAATTAAATAAGTAGATAATATCCTCCTTATTGAGGAGATTTAGGAAATTGCAAGGACATTAGATTATTGCAGTGCTTAACATCAGCAGAGGGAGAAGAAAAGCATTACTACTGATTTTATTGGTTATAATACACATGCAGCTATTTTTCTTATTTTGAGGACAATACTAAGCAGCTTGTATCACCATTGTTGCTGATGTTCACTGTTTGGTGTATAAAACATAAATAACTTGTGAAATTGATAACATACTATTAAAACACAGTTTCATAATGGCATGCAATTTTTTTTCAGGCCATAAATCCCAATACAATTCAACTATACTACAGAGGCATCATAAATTAAAACACTTAGAAATACCTCCTTCATTGTATAATTACTATTTTACATATTAAACATCTTATCTGCATCTTAAGCACATTTTATCATTTAGAAGATAAATTTGTTTAATTAAAGCAGGTGATGAAGGACCTTTAATCCATAGTTTTATTTCTCTAAAACGCTTATAAAAGTTAGTGCCAGAGATAGTTTGTAAACATATTGTAGAAGAGAGGGAGAGAGGAAGAGAGATCAAATCTTCTCACTGGTGGACCTAAGAACACAGGTGTGTGTGTGTGTGTGTGTGTGTGTGTGTGTGTGTGTGTGTGTGTGTGTGTGTGTGTGTGTGCACGCGCGCATACATACAAGCACACACACATGCACACAATCATTCTATTTATCTCTGGGATAAACATGACAAAAAGGTTCATAATTTTTTATTCATGCAGAATCAAGCCCTGGAAGGGGCTACTTGATTTTAATCAAGCCATTTATGCTGAAATATTTGGCAGATTATAGGTTTGCAAATCTACATGCTAATGTTTACATCCTTAAATTATCAGTTCCAAATATCTTTATTCTTTGGTGCAGGTTTTTTTAGATTCTGAATTGCACTCTGGAGAATCACACTCTGACAAAGGAAATAAATGCAAGAAACAATTGTGGGGTATGATAGGGGTTATCGAAAGAATCAAGATGTTGGCCCCAGCAATACAATCAAGCCTCTGCCCCTTTTGTACTTGTATCAATTTTGCAAAGTTGTACAAAGGGGGCAGGGCTTCAATTACAGTGTCACAGCAATCAATCAATCATTCATTCAGCCATTCATTTGTTCAATTATTTGAAAATTTGATAGGCTTACCTAATTCTAGACAGATGTAACTCTGGGCAGCTCACAAAAGAAAGGAAATTGAAACCAACAAACACAAGCAAGTGTACATATCACGACAATCAAATAGACAAAAGGTGGGCATGGGGGCTGTATTCAGTGTGTTCTAAAGACTAAGGGTAAGGAGAAAGGTAAGAAACAGAGCAAGACCAACCACACCTCTTGTGTCCCATAAGATGACATTATTTTAAGGAAGGGACCTGGAGTGTGCCTTTCCTAGTGCAGCATGTGAGGCAAGCAGATATCCTCAGCCATAGGCAATCCCACAAATAGCAATAGCACTAACAATAGCACTTACTTAGACTTACTGTATATACCTCTTCATAGTGCTTTATAGCTGTCTCTAAGTGGTTTACAGAGTCAGCCTATTGTCCCCAACAATCTGGGTCCTAATTTTACCGACCTCGGAAGAATGGAAGGCTGAGTCAACCTTGAGCCAATGAGAATCAAACTAGTTGCAGTCAGCAGAATTAGCCTGCAATACTGCATTCTAACCACTGCGCCACCACGGCTCTTATAACCCAGTCTTATTCCACATAAGGCTTTATAAGTGATAACCAGCACCTTGAAAGGAGATGTCTTTTGAGATCTTCCAGAAATAACCAAAAAGCTTCTTTTTGCATAACTATATTAAAAGGAATTTAACCTAAAGGCATCTATTGGAACCCCTTCCTGTAGTTTGTAATACTTCATGCAAATTATAATGATTGCTAAAAGTTATCTTCTGGGAATTTTTTTTTTTAAAGGTCATGATACTAGTGAGTCAAGATTGAATCTTAGTGGCTACATGGACTTAACCACATACTAATTGTGCTGTAGTAGTTGTTAATGTCTTCTTCAAAGTTGTTGGGTTTTTTTTCTATTTCCTAGTCTAGTCTATTTGTCCTTTACATGTCCTGCTAGTGTCCCAAACAAGTGTTAACCAACCCTGGGTCCACTCAGTACTTGACATGTACTGCCTGGCTGAGGAGACAAAGAAAAGGAAGTTTAAATTATTCAATATTTGTAATCATGCATTTGCATTAAAAGAATGGAATAGAGGGTTGGGTTGGGTTGTATCACTTTTCCTTCAGGAACATAAGGCAGTGTATATTTCAGTCATTCTTTCTCTTATCTTTCTACCACAACAAAGTTCACCCATTGAGGTTTCATGGAGAATGAACTTGAACCCGGGTCTCCTCAATCCTAGTTACTACACTGTACTGACAGTCATTCAACTACAAAACTCTGATTTGGAATGCAGTCATAGACCTCTTCCTGTTGCTCTCTGGGCCAAGAAAGACAAGCAGGCAGTACAAACCTCATCATAACATTTCATGATGCATCAAGGAATGTGACATTGATTGACATACCTTAATAGAATTGCCTTGCCTTCCAGGTGCCAATGTTGGTAGAACAGCAGTAATAGTTCCCAGTCACTGCATAAGTAAAAAAAAATATGCATTGCATATAAACTGATTTCAGTTATTACAGGTTTGAAAATAGACACTCAGCAGGCTCCATCCATCTCTGATCTCCCTGAAGTTGAGCCTTATTTTCTGGTTTCTTTCTCTGTTTGTAAATATGCACGTAAAAAGTCAGTACCTATATGGTGCAGTGATACATCTTGTCCCTAATAAATTAGGATTAGGGCGACCCAGGATTAATGTTACCTTTAGCCATGTAGGAGAAGAGCTATTAGTCTGTGTTAATGTTAGTCTATGGTAAGACAAAATAATATCAGTAAATCTGGGTACTACCAAATCCCCCTTTTTTATTTTATTTTTCTTATTGTCATTCATGAAAATTTACTGGGTAACATTAGGCCACTCACCGTCTCTCTTTCCAACATATTTCAAAGGTTGGTCAGATAAAAGGAAGAGAGATGACTCATTTTGAGCTTCTGCAGAAAAAGATGGAATATAATTTTAACAGCATAAAATACAAGAAGGAATAAAGACCTACTCGTGTACAGTATCTTGGGGGGGGGGTGTTCTGGGAGATTGGGTTCATTTTAATTTGGCAGACTTGAGTGAGTCATTCATGACATGGATATAAAATATGCATTTGGAACAAGTTTATCATGGATACTGGTGGGACTGAGTTCCATCTTCATTATCTGGTTAAAATGGTTACAGAGTGTGTGTGTGTGGTAACAATATTCCAGCTGTCTTCCTGAATTTTCAGTTTCTCAAGAAAGAAGAAACCTTTTTTTAAAGAGCTATGTGGAAAATCAGGCAGAGAGCATTTTTTTACTGATTGTGAGGTAAATTTGTCCCTGCCTTGGAAAAGTCTCAATTAAAGATCTCGAGATAAGTGATACATTTGACTATGAAATTTTAGAAACACTTATCCAAAGTTCTCTTGGTCACAGTACAGAAGTCAGATTTTTTTTAAAAAAAAAATCAAGTCTGGTCAACTGGTATGGTAGATACTGATAACCTCCCATTCTAGTACTATTCAGACCTGACCCTATTTAATGTTCCAAGATCAGCCTAGGTTAGCTAAATTCACTATGGCCAGTTTTAAATGACATTCTCTACTTTCGCAGAAAACCCTTGAACATTTACCAGCAGTATGCTCTGAAATTTAAAGCAGCATTTGCAGTCACAAATACTCTGGATGCCCCCCCTTCCTCAGTTTGCTACAGTGGCTCCTCTAAGGAAATGTTGATGTACTTCAGAATAAGACATATTGTGAGAAAAGGCCAGAGGATAAGAAAATTCCCAGTTTCAGGTAGCAGAAACCTTGATCAAGGAGTTTGTGCTAAATGTTTCACTGATCAAGAAGCAAAGTGACATGTAATCAAGAACTTATACAATTATAAGAGATTTGGAATTAGCAAATAGCAAATAGAATTAGCAAATAGCAAACACTATGGGGATGCTTTGAAAATGTATTCACTGTGCCAAATGATGACTGTTCATAATGTATGGAACTACTTATTATGTTGCTCCCTACAGTTACATTGTGAAAATCCAGTGGTTGCCATCACTGAGGGCATGGAGATAGTTGCACACCCACATAATATATGATTCTACAAGTTGGGGCAGAAATCATTTATCACAGGAAGCCCATTTCTGGCACTATCCTGTGGCTAAATGCAATGACGGTTCCATGAGAATAATGGAATAACTGTTTAGAATGGGGGGGGGAATGATACAGGCAACAGGAGATGCAAGGCAAAATAGAAAATGCAGCTCTTGCCTGCACTTACTTGATGTAGAATTTATCAGCTATGATGTACTGCAAACTTACTATGACAATATTAACAAGTCATGAGTATTTAAATAAAAGTTACCATACTACAGCCCATTTCTATTGCCAAAGAATTGTTGCAAGATAGACTTGAAATAGAAGGCTAGAGGATATGTATGACATCAACCTCATGTGTCTACAGAGCCCAAAATACTTCAGACAGATATGGCCTTAAATTTTTCAGGTAATGGTAGCAATATGCAAAAACTGGATTAATGCCTTATGACAACATTCCTGTTTGGCTATCTAAATCTTTTTCCAACCATTCTTTTCAAGGATTGAAAACCATATGGTAAACAGGAAGCTTATTTGATGTGTGGGTTGTTTTGATTCTAGAAACAGTAGAATAGAGATTTAAAAATGCATTAAAGCCACAATAAGGTTTCTTGTCGTTTTGACTGGGCAAAAGAGAAGAACTGGAAAACAAAATGGAAAGTGAATCTTAAAAAAGCAATTATCCCTCTAACTCCAAATCAGACTTAGTAATGGTATATAATTAAGAGATGTCTTCAACCATCTAATAATATGACATGTTTTAACACTTTTGATTGTGTGTGTGTGTGTGTGTATCTATAGATAGATAGATAGATAGATAGATAGATAGATAGAGAGATAGATAGATAGATGATAGAAGAGAGAGAGAGAGAGAGAGAGAGAGAGAGAGAGAGATGATGGACCAGTATCTCACCTGCCTGCTTTGGTGATGATCATCTCGGTGCCAATGCCACTGAACCACTTCCAGAGCTCGCTGTTCTCCAGGATGGATGGATGGATGGATGGATGGATGGATGGATGGATGGATGGATGGATGGATGGATGGATGGATCAAGCTCCTCTAGAGAACTTAATTTTTCTTGAATCAGACCTATATTTTGTTTGGTTGTTGTAGATGTTGTTGCCATTTTTCATATGTCTTCACTTCTATGATCTTTAAAAATATCAGACTGGCTTTATTAGAAATCCTCTTATTAAAAAGAGGTAGCATCACAGAGATGCAAAGCTATGTTTGCTAATTCTCATTTGGTGGGACAAAACAGGGAATCTCTAAAAAATAATATTAGCATTCACAGAAATAGGTACAAAGTTATACATGTTGGGTTCTAACAGTTCTTTCATGGAACAACTAATGCATACAATTATATTTAAGGAAGACAACCATAGCATAAAATATTAAAACTATAAACATATTAAATCATATTAAGTAGTATTTATCTTGTGTACTCTCCCAGTTTCTGAGGACTTTCATATTTAGTTTTAATTTCTAAATACCAACCTTCAAAATAATGGCAGTGATTAATATTTTGTACACCACAAATTTTACCAACATATATATCGAAAATATTGCTTTAACAAAGATTTAAACCATAATTCTAAGCAGTCTGTCCACATTATACTCTGAGAAAAAATCATTTTCTAGTCTCACTCACAATAACCTATTCTTCTGATAATATAATTAAAGAAGTGTTATCTGTTTTGAAAGAAGGAAAAGAAGAATTTCCTCCCTTACGAAAGGATAACAAACAAAGAAATTCCCTTTAATGGTGTCATATCCACCCACTGGAAAGAGCCTACAGTGATTAAATAAGCCGCCTTGTTTATATTATCACAAAAAGCTTGCTGTCAGATAGTAACTTGCAACAACTTCATATTGCGAAAGTTTACTTTCTCTTAGTGTCATAGCCTTATTCTTGCCATTGTTTGACCCTATGTTTTCATAATCCCTGTTCCATAGGAAAATGTGAGTTAAGCCTGAACCTTTGCACTGTCTCATTGTGAGTCTTTTCATTGTTTTTATAAATTATACTGCTTCCTCAAGTGATTCATAGGTTCCAGTTCTTTCAAGGACATTATGTTCTTTTCTATCTAAAGGAGAAGCAATAAAAGTATGATACAAATTACTTTTAAGAACACTGTAAGAATATTCAGACATGCATATACAGACACAATATAATTATTCTGGATGACTTCTTCAAAATTAAGATAAAGACTAGTTTGGTTCTGCCTGCAGGCTGCAGGGAAGCCGCTTTTAAGGGCTTCCCTGTAACCTAGCCGGCCACTGACAGCAGTTTAATTCTCCCGCCGCTGTATTAGCCAATCAGCGGTGGCTATGCAAATTTACTCCATATGGTAGTACGTAACACTACCTTTACAAGGCAGCCAATATTATTATGTTGGAAGACATCTACTTATTTTGCATCTCTTAACATGGTTTGCTATCTTGGAATGTAGATGAACCTAAGAAAAAATATTAACCATCTTGAAAGAGCATTGCCAGACAAAATATTAAACAATAGTATTTATGTTAAATACTGTATTTTGGCCTATTCAAATTTCTCTGATAATCTTCTATTCACCCTTATCCACAAAAAAACCCCCTATTTTTGTAAACCTTTGGAGCTTTACTTACTCTAATGAACACAGATTGTTCATCCACTGAACAGAGCTAATGAATTATTAGTATTAGTTCTGTTGATCTGTTGTTGTCAGTGTTGATTCAGAATTGAAACAATATCATCTAAACCAGGGGGTGTCAAACTCATGTCATCACAGCAGCGTCACGTGACGTATCGGGACTTTTTTTCCCCCTTCGCTAAACCAGGGGTGGGCATGGCCAGCGCGTGACACATCCGGCCCACGGGCCGGGAGTTTGACAGCCCTGATCTAAACCCATTATATTTCATTCTATTCACACTAGGAAGTACAATGTCCCATTTCTAATATGTAGGTCCTTTATGATACTGATAGAAGCTTGCAACGCCAGCAATTATGTCATAATAGAAACTCGAGGTAAAGTCCACTTTCAGCCATGGAAATTGACTGAGTGACTTTGGGTCAATCACTTTCTCTCAGCTCAGCCTGCCTTGTGGTTGTTGGAAAAGCAAGAGGAAGGCCTTGGGCTCCTGAATGAAAGACAGGATATAAATGTAATAAATTTAAAAATAATAGTAGGATCATTTTAAAAATGTATTGAATTTAAAGACTTGTTTTCAAGACAGTACTACAGAAGGACAAGTACCATTCAGTTAGGAATGGACTGATTTTGAATTCTGTAATAGTCCATCGTGTCAGCAGAGAATAGAGATTTAAATGGGTTTTCATACAACACTATTATTATTACACTGGTTGTTATCACTTGTCGCATATTTTTTTTTCATTAGCTCTCTAAATTTATATGAGCTAAGCACCTTCTGGAACTTAAACTGCATAGTTGTGCAAAATAAGAAATTCATTTTGAAAAGAAAAATAGATGCTCTTAAGTCTATCAAAGTTGGAGTGATCTGCCTCATTGAGACACTTCTTATTGCAAAGGGGACACAATTCAGCTTCTGAATCTGGTAAGACTTGTCTCTCAGGGACACTTTGCAGCCTCCTCCTAGCTTGCTAGGTTTTTCCATAGCCAGAAGATCTATTCCAAATTCTTTCAGTATCTGGACCAAAGGTGAGTTTCAGCAGGTTCTGACCAGTTCTGGAGAACCGGTAGCGGAAATTTTGAGTAGTTCAGAGAACCGGTAGCGGAAATTTTGAGTAGTTCGGAGAACTGGTAAATACCACCTCTGACTGCCCCCCCCCATCTATTCTCTGCCTCCCGAGTCCCAGCTGATTGGGAGGAAATGGGGATTTTGCAGTATCCTTCCCCTGCCACGCCCACCAAGCCAAGCCAAGCCACGCCCACCAAGCCAAGTCACACTCACCAAGCCACGCCCACAGAACCGATAGTAAAAAAATGTGAATCCCACCACTGATCTGGCCCCATCAGAAGTGTTTTTGTGCATGTAGAGCCCTGGCTTTTATAAATTCTACAGAAGACAGCAAAGCTAACAATGCAGCTATACACTTTGATTTTAAGAAACATATGGCTTCATGTAGCAGCTTCAAGGGTTGCTACATTCAAATCTTTATCACAGCAAAGCATCCCCTTGAAGAGTTGCACAATTTTAAAATTATTTTCACACACACATATAATGAATTTTATAATATTCATTTATAATATTCATTTCATGAAAAAGAGAGACATATTTTATAATTATGTTTTCTGAAGATTCACTGTTTTCCTTTGTCCATTGGGAAAGGATGCAAGCAAAACTATTGTTAGTATGATATAATTTGGTCCACAATAATTTCCAATTATGTGGTGCACAGCTCTGGTCCAATAGCATATTTCCTCTCCCCCCTTTTTTTTCTTTTTGTCATATTAGTATTGTGTGGGGTCAAAATACTAATAAAGATGGCTGCCACGGTTAGCAATTGCCTTGGTGTAACAGTCTTGCTGGCTTCTAATGGTGGGATAAATGTCACACTTGGCCAGGAAACAACAATTTCAGGGTAATCTTGGGTTGTATCCTGAGGCAGCATATTTCTTGGCTATGATGGATGGAGGAAACAACTGTGAAAATATCTGACTAGTTGCAAAAAAAAAAAAAAGGTACTGTAAATTGTAACATTTGGTTAAAAATAACACAAATATTTTAAATGGAATGAAATAGATGAAAAATAATTAATTTATTTTGCTTTGAGTCTGCTCCAGTCACGCCACATGTACAGTAGGAACACAAACAACTTCATTCTATGGTTCATACCCTGATCTTTTCTGGTTTTTGGGTTTAAAAAGTGTCTGAAATACAGATTAGCAACCTGGAATATAAGTAGTATCCTTTCACAGAGGAATAGATTTAAATGTGAAATGAAAAGAATAACCCCAATTGTAAAATGCTTCAAAGGAAGGTCAGGGAATACACAGCTCTGTAACAAGACTGGTAATCTTGTATAATGACTTAAAACTGAGTGTAATTTTCACCTTTGAATTATCAAGCACTCCTTAACGGTTTGTTTGTTTTTTAAGATCAGTGTTTTGGTGCAACATGCTAACTCCCTTTAAAAAAAAAAAGTTAGCATGTTGCACCAAAGCACTGGTCTTTCTCATCTGCTATTGCAAAGCAAGAGGGATTTGTGAAAAATTACCAATGCATTTCACATTATAACTAGAAGTTCAGTATTTCTGCAGGATGACATGTAATGAGGTAATAAAGAATAGGCAAATGTGAAATGTGAAAACATTTTTAAAAGCATACAGTATATTTAAAATGTAACCTGATATATTTAAATCAATGAATGGTGTTTATCCATTCATTTATTCGTTTATTCGTTTATTCAAATGTTCCAACCTTGCTTACCTTAACTAATAAATACAAGCTCACTCATGAATGAAGGTAAATGCACGTTCCCAAGCTCACTCAGATACAAGCCCTAACACAAATCTAGCAATCAGAACCACGTTTCCATACAACATCTGTAGGTCTATGTGCATTTCAATAAAACGAATTCTTCAGAAGTTGAAAACAGAACTACAAATCCTAAAAGGAGTTCTCAGATTTGTCAATTCCCAGACTGATAACAAAGTGCCAAATCTAAGACCTTTTTCTCTCTACCTCAGGCCAAACTCAGACTCATTTATGAATGGTAACCAAATGGTCTCCCATAGAGGGCAGCATATTCTCCCATTACATAGACTACTACATAAAATTTTGCACTGCATTGTCAATCCCCTATCTTCATTCAGTGTCCTATGTAACTTGATGAAGGAAAATAAATTAATAATCAGTGATAGGGATACTTATCCTAAATTTAAACAAGTATTCAAATCAGGTATAGACCCCTTGATACATAGCCCAATCCAGAAATGCAGTCTGTTCTGTGTAGCTAGTAATCCTTGCCTAAGGATGAAGACCTATAGCTGTCTATCGACCAGCTTAGTGATGAGAAAAGAATTTAATGACTTGTTTCCAAGTGCACATTGCCATTTAGGTATTTATCAATGTATCTGATTTGGATTAATTGTTTCCACCTCCTCCAGTTCAAGGGAACCCATGCATTATGTTATCTTCCAAATATAGTTTATTGCATAATGTTATAATAGTAGGGCTTGTCAGCAAAAGTGCAGTCAATGTATTGGATGCATTTACTGATGAGCTTTCAATTCAGAAAAGTATTTTTCCTATTAAATTTGAAAAACTTTTCCTTTCAAACAA
Source organism: Thermophis baileyi (assembly GCA_003457575.1). Lineage (NCBI taxonomy): Eukaryota > Metazoa > Chordata > Lepidosauria > Squamata > Dipsadidae > Thermophis > Thermophis baileyi. The sequence goes on along the minus strand of QLTV01001352.1, from coordinate 3,214,438 downwards.
TATCTAAAAAAAAAAACCTGAAGTTGTGTGCTTCAGTGGCTTTTTCTGTAGAATTAAATGACCTTAATCCTTTGGAGACTCTATTTCACATTATCTGGGATATTTGGATTTCTTTTCCTTGGTAATTACTGGGCTGAAGCTATTCTTGATGTAAATAGAAATCTTCTGTGCTATATATTTTCAAGTATTCCTGGACCAGTTGTTATAAAGAATTAATCTATTCACTACATGCAAGCATGAAAAGAATTAGATGGGATGTGTTCCAGTTTTACTGCAATATTGCTTTTTAAAAAAAAAAAAGTTCAATTGTGTTCAATTCTCAGTGATTGCCTGGACAAATTCCTGCAGTTTTCTTGGCAAGTCCCAAAGGTGCTTTTTCAAGAGGCAACTGGACTTTCTGGTTTTTCTTTGAAGACATTTCGCTTCTCATCCAAGAAGCTGAAGGAAAGCTGAAGAAGCTTCTTGGATGAAAAGCGAAATGTTTTTAAAGAAAAAAAATCAGAAAGTTCAGATGCATCTTGAAAAAGCACTT
>QLTV01001352.1:3202318-3213846 GCA_003457575.1 Thermophis baileyi | reverse complement strand
AGGAAGTTTGGTTCTTGTTTTTTGTCCCAGAAGATCCTCAGGCCTTCTCCATTCCTCCTAGAAAACGAAACATTTTGGGTCCAATCTTGGCAGCTTGAAGATGTGTGGACTTCAACTCCCAGAATTCCCTGACCAGTTTCTACACATCTTCAAGCTTCAACCAAAGGTGCTTTTTTCAAGAGGCAACTGAACTTTCTGGTTTTTCTTTGAAGACATTTTGCTTCTCATCCAAGAAGCTTCTGAGCTCTGAGCTGAAGAAGCTTCCTGGATGAGAAGCGAAACGTCTTCCAGGAAAAACCAGAAAGTCCAGTTGCCTCTTGAAAAGGCACTTTTGGGACAACCATGACCTGGATGACTGAGAATCTCCATAGACATTTTTCTTGGTAAGGTTTTCCAGAAGTGGTTTGCCATTTGCCTCCTATCTAGAGCTTAGAGAAAGTAACTGAACCTAAGGTCTTAAGCTGGTTTTGTGATTAAGTAGACCTAGAGCTCATGGTCTCTCAGTTTGTAGTCTGATCCCTTAACCTCTGCATCAAACTAGCTCTCCTTGCATCTGTACCTAAAGTTAATTAATTATAGGGCAATCACAATTTTTCCTAACCTAGGGGCAAACCAGTGGTGAAATCCAAATTTTTTTACTACCGGTTCTGTGGGCGTGGTTTGGTGGGTGTGGCAGGGGAAGGATATTGCAAAATCTCCATTCCCACCCCACTCCTGGGGGAACGATATTGCAAAATCTCCATTCCCACCCCACTCTGGGGCCAGCCAGAGGTGGTATTTGCCGGTTCTCCGAACTACTCAAAATTTCCGCTACCGGTTCTCCGAACTACTCAAAATTTTCGCTACCGGTTCTCCAGAACCTGTCAGAACCTGCTGGATTTCACCCCTGGGGCAAACCCAACTGAACATAATGGAAGGTTAGAGAAAGAGATATTTCACTGATAAAATATTTCTATATTCTTTTCGATCAAAACAGAATGCAAGATAATTTCAGAAAAATAACAGAGGTGTTTTGATTGACAGTTTCCAGAGCATTTGTCTTTGTTTGAGAAATCATTTGTGATAGGAAGTGACATCGTACAGTATATGATATCTTTTGTGAACTTTGTACAAGTTGTTCTTTTGGGTAAGAAGTCCCTGCCGCACATAGAAAAAGATTATAGATTCTTACATTTCCTGCTAACTCCTACATCTGACATAGAAAAAAAATTCTAATTGTTAACTTTAGAATTCAAACTCCATAATGAGGTGAGGTAAAGTGATGTGGAAATGTTTCTGTTATATTTGTAATCCAGGTCGGTTTGCTGACACTTGAAAGTCCATTTGATATTATAATTGTGGTGATCCTTGAGTGATGAATATCTATTTGTGAATGTAAGTCTGGTACCTTTGATCCTGAAGTTGGACACCGAACACTGCTATCTGTCTGCAATCAAAAGAAGTAGGTGGTCTCAGGAAGAATGTATATGGAATCATTTAATCTGACTCTAATTTAAAAGCAAACAGACTAAGAGAAGGAGGAAAGTATATCAAAGGCATTTCCAACTGGGCAAATTAATTTTTGCAAATGACCCATTTATTTCCTATTACCTGAAGTAAAACTAATAATTTTCGCTATCTCACCCAAACAATCTAGTTTATAGCCTTTTACCCAAGCATTCTTTTTGACATCTGACCAAATGTATTCTCTATTGTATATAGTAAAGTTATTTTTTCTAGGATTTATTTAGGAAATCCAGTAATTTTTATCGAGGTTTTTTTTTCTTAAATCTTTGCATATTCCTTATGTTACAAGGAAGAAATGGAGAAACAAATTAAGGCATTTAAATCTAAATTCTGCCAACATCTTTTCAAAATGGAAGCATTGAAATAAGGAAATGTAACAGGCTTAATAGAGAAGCAGAACACATACGATAAAAATTCATACAACTATCCTGGCCATTTAGTATAATATAATAAAAGGCACTGTGTCATGCTTACTATCACATGCATAAGTCTATATATGCATATAATTGTATATTTATCCTGAGATTTTTGCACACTAAAAAAATCTGTCTGTGATCACCCAACATGTTTAGATCAGCATGATATACTAAGCGTATTGTTAACTTTGATTAAGGTTTTGTGGCTTAGACATCATTCATGTTTACTTTAATTTTTAGGATAGTGTGCAAACTCATAAATTGGGTTGATTTAGTAACCATGTTGACCTTGTTATGTGAATTCAACAAGCATTGTCATTTCTGAAGAGTCAAAAATAACATGACTGTTCTATTTCTTAGAAGATTTTTTTTGATAACCTCCTTCACCATAAAACTCCAAACGTAGATAACCCAGACAAGACCTCAAAACCTGGGTGATAAATATAATAATAGACTAAGCACATTAACAGAATAGATCTTCAGGAGGAAAATGAAAGGAATTTTAAATCTTTTAAGACACAAAATTGTTCTATGATCAGTGTGGTCTATTACAGAACCATTTCATCATTTTGTGATTCATTTGTAAAAGTTCCAAATGTTGCAAATAAATAAAATTCTCTTTTTCACTCAACAAAATAACTGTTCAGTTGCCTTTTGATGATAACAAAACAAGACACCAGTTTGTTTCAGTTTTATTGGATTATTATTACAATAATGAATCTACAGAAGCATCAGACTTATGTCTTTCTATTTCTTTGGGTCTCCTCCAACATGGCCCCAAACTTTTTGCTTTCAAGTTTTTGCTTTAGTATAGATTAATTTCAGTTTATTATTATGCTGAAAATTCTAACTTATGGCTAACCTTAAATAGAACTTTTTTTTTTACTAATAGTAGTATATAATTTTAATGAGTAATTGGCACACAAGAATAAGTCTACAATATCTGTCCATCTGTCTAACGTGTATACTGCAAAATCAAGAAAATGAAATTTAATTTATTGATAGGTAGTTTTTGTTTACCTACAGGCTGGTTCTTTTTGAACAAGATGTGGCTTCCATTACTATTTAACTTTCTGAGTGACTGAGAATTCTAGTCTTTTTTTTTTTCCTTTTACACATTAAAAAGATTCCTGATACACTAATAGCAACATTTCAAGAGTGGAACCATTGTTCTATCACTTCCTGGATTGGCCATGTGACCCTGCAAAACTATATCATCACATAGCCATTTTCAAAACTGCAAAAAGGAGACTTCTACTTTTCAAAATTCTTGGAGCTGCTGCAAGTATATTGACCATTTAAAAGTATGGGGGGAAAAGTGCAGATACTTTCTGAAGTTTTGAAGTTAGTCCAATGTCCATTCATTTCTGGCATATTTCTGTGTTCCTTTAATAAAAATAATAGATTAGAAATTTGTCAGATCTTGTCCCAAAAATAATGTATAATATATACTAGGGACTCACCTAGATTGCTAATCTTTAACCAGATAACTTCTACAATTCCACATCTTGAGGTATAAAACATATATAAGAATCATAAAAATTATTTCATACAGTAAAACAATATGAAAATGGTCTCTGTTAATCTCCACAACTTCCAAATTTTGAGGGTTGCACTTTTTTGAGCTCCTAAGAATAGTTCCTCAATTTTTGAAGTTTACTAAACTCACTAGTGTTAGTTGGAAAACTGCACAACCACAAACCTTTATTCAGTAATGGTGGAGATTATTAGAGAAAGTACAATTGTGAACTTGATTTTGTTTCTGTATAACTAGAGCAGTAGCTGAAGAGGTAATATATTCCAGATTGCCCGCTACGTGGAGATCTCTACGCTAGCTAAATTCAGCAAGGTGAATATCGCTGGGATTTGTTTTACAGGAAGACTTCATTTTCTTGTTTTGGAGGGGTTAAGTGAGCAACTTCAACCACTGCTTCCCTTTGGGGATTACGCTACAGAAAACAGCTCCGATATCCCCAGAGAGCAGAGAAGCAGAGAGCGGCTGTCAAAAAAATAGAGCTGGATGCCATGAATCAATGTGTTCCCCAGCCACCTTCGCTCCATTCACTTCCCAACCAGGGCTGTCCAGTTTTGTGCAGTGACAGCCCCTCAGCGGCCACCAGCCTGAAGCTGTCAAATTCACCCCAGACAGGTTTTGATCACAGGGGACCCTATGTCCAGGTTATTCTGGAGAGAAAGAGGTGAAATATTTTGTGCCTTACGAGTCTTTCTGATGCTAGCGAGGAGTTGGGGGGGGAGGGCTACATCCTTAAGTTCAGAAACATTTGAGCAAAGTCTGTCAAAAAGTACTCGGGTCAAAGCGCCATTGAAGAGAATGAGGGCTGTAAGAGAAACATGGATATTTATTAACAGGTGGCTAATTACTTGGATATGGGATGGTTGGCAACTAGAGGGCCTCTTTGAAGATGACCTCAGGGACAACTTAACATAAAATTATAACAATGTCAAGTCTAATAGGAAATCAGTACAACGGATCCCTATAATGGCTGATTTCATAACTGATGCCACCTGCCTACCCAACCTCATTATCCTGTCTATACTACCTCCATCCTCCATGTACCACTTCATTGCTCTCCCTTAATTTCCACACACATATCACATTCTCATTGCTCTATGTATTAATTTCCATCTCAACAAGAAACAGAGTGTATATCTTCAGCCTGCCATCCTCATAATAGCGACTACGGGAAATTTCTGGTGGTGGTATGAGGATGCTAATCATAACAATTGTTCAGAATGAGGATTCAAGCTACTCCTTATAATCTGGAGATTGTTCATGTCTAGCTTTGCTATTTTGTCTCACTTATATTTAGTATTATAAGAGATGGTTGAAACTACATTCTCAATAAAACAATAAATATATGCTGTTTCCTTGTAAAATTGCCATGAAGAGTAATCCAGAAAAATTCATGGTAATTCGCCCCCCCCCCTCCGTTATTTTAGAAGCATGAGAACAGATGTAAATATTCAGATGATACAGCTTTAAAATTATTGTGAGTGAATTATGTGATTATGAAAAAGATTGATAATAGATATATCCATTTTTATTGAATATTAAGTATATACAGTCAGCCAACATTTTTGTCTGGGAGACAGAAATATATGTATAAGTATTCTATAAATTGTGTTGCTTTATCATGTTATCATGTCTAAACATACTTATGAGGAAAAATATCTACCATGTTCATCTAAACCTATTTCTCAGTCAGTATTATGTATAAAATTACAAATATGCAATGTTTGGTGCTTATTTTAAAGACTTTGTCCCATAGAGTTTGCATTCTCATATTTATAAAGTAGTAGCAGAAACAATTGTTCCTGGTAAATTAATGTTGTACAAAGGTATCTTTCATTTACATTGGCTGAAACAAGTTAGAAAGAAAAATCTGGACTGCCATTTTTCCTGAACTGAGTTAGCAAAAGTAAATCCCCAAAAGCTCTGATTAAGATGTGGCAAACTCTTCCAAATCTTGAAGATCAGAGTCAGTTTGACACTTAATTAATCCTTTGGCTTTTGTTGAGTCTTGGCTGTTTATATTCTTGAAATCATTGAGTTATGGCTTTTCATATTCTGCTACAGTTATCTTTCTTGGGTTTGAATTAAGCAAAGTTCTGTAACTGAATTACTACTGATTTCTGCTCTAGTTGAAGCTACAACTCTAGGGAAGTAATCTGCAGATAAGCTTGTAGAGGTCTATTACATTCCTGAAGAGATTCTGAATCTGGTCAGCAGCATTTCCACTTAATAATATAGGCAGTATGGAATTATTGAACAAGGCCAGCATATTACTTTATAATCTACACACAACATGATCTAATCAACAGCCCCTAATGTGTCTCTCAAACCTCTCTTCTTTCTCCCATAGTGGGTATGTTTCCTGTAAAAGAACCAAGGTTGAGGTAGTTTTAATACAGAAAATTTTATTTTACTATGAGCCATAGTGAATTTGCTAATCTCAGATATTGTTGTTTTCTGAGTAAACAAATTAATATAGCTTTCCCGATGGAATATGTAACTGTACTATATTCCACAATATCAGACATGACTCACTCAGTCCCATTCAGCAGCTGATGGTATGATTGGTAATTAGCTATCAAGATGCCATGTGAAGAACATTTATTGGCCTTGACTTTTCCTATTTGTGCTGATTCAATGCTAACATCTGCTGTAAAGTTACCTTGTCTTATTTAAGCTATTATTATTAACAATGGTGAGGATTCAATCCATTATCCATGGCCATCAAAGGAAAAAAAATTACATCAATACATTAGGCGTACATTGCTATAAGTGCTCTGAGATTTCTCAAATGTCAAAAAGCATTATTTCCTGTGATGCCTTCCTCTGTTTTTTTTTTTCTTTCCAATGAAGAGAGTCATTCATTGTGCATATTATGATTGGGGAAAGCTTTGAAGGGATGCTTCGATTTATTGAAGCTTTGATCAAGTCACTCCATCAAAGGAGATTTATGAATTGGTGTGGGGACCTGCTTGGGAGCAACAGATCAAAACAGGTGTCTTCAAAGCATATTGTAGCCTCTGGAAACACACTACAAATTTCTGTACATTTCTACTCCTTGTGTGATGTACAGCGTTGTAACTTTATTTCCATGGGGGTGGAGGTTGAGTGGCATTCTGAGATGTTTGACATTGATATGAATAGCCAGTCAAGGAGTTTCATCTTATCAAATCTGGGAGGTTGGTTGATTTTCAAGAGTGGTAACTTTGTCATTTTTTGTTGTTTGTTTTTTTTTTTTGTGTTTTTTTTTTTTTGGTGGTTTTTTTTTTTTTTGGTGTTTTTTTTTTTTTGGTTTTTTTTTTTTGAGATGGCAAGAGTACCATTATTTAAGATTTTATTCTTTTTCACAGCTCTCAGCTTCTTTAATGTGGCCAGTCATAAATTGTATTTTTGCCCTTCCTACTTCAGTCTTACTCTTTGGTACTGGTGCTGACAAAACATTTATTTATTATTATGGGCTCAAGGCTAACCGGTGCAAGGCTATACATCCCTGGGTCAAACAAACCAGGCTTTCTTAAGTTACATTTAAGTTTATACACTTTAAGACACTCAACTGTGAATGAATTGGCAGCAGGAAAAAACACAGAAGCATAGCCCAAGCATTATTCTTTTATTAACAAGGACAAGAAAATACTACTGTTTCTTGAGACAACTGCTTTCACTTTAGTTTGTCTGTCCTTTTAGCAATGTATTCTACTGTGCCAGCCTGTTTTGTTACATCTCCTGAATTTTACCAACAAGTCACAACTCTGGCATAACCACATTCTTCCAATGATAGTGGTTTTTTCCCCCAAGAGAGGCCAGTCTTGCAGCCAACAACTACTGACATCAAAGCATCCCTACACATACGAGCAAATCAAAGGTCATTCCTCAGTATATTGCCAAGCCTGACAGCACAAAAAAAAAAAAGTGAAAAAATAAGGGATTGTTTTAAAACTGTTTTTAAAAGTTTTAAAATTAAATTGAGGTACTTCGTGTGTTGACATACTTTCCTGATCCTGTTCTGTCTGTCTTAAAAGATGTAAAGTGGAAATTGTTAAAAAATTAATGTGGTGATGTTCTTAAAGATATCCACCAAAACCTGGCAGGGATAATATCCTCTAAACGGTCTACTATTCCTGTTTCTTTTCTCTTATTTTGACCAAAAAATGAAGCCACTCACTGTATTTATCTTGAGGCTTCCCCATGATAACACAGAGACTAATGTTTTTTTAATTAAATATCAAACCGCAGAGCAGCTTGAGAAACAAACGGGTTTGCTCTCCAATCACAGATTTAAATTGAATCGTGTCCTTATCAAATCTCAACTATCCAATTCTAATTGTATCAGAGTAGAGTCGCAAGGCTCTCATGTACATTCATGTTCATGTGGAGGCGCACTTGAAATACTTTAAAATTTCCAGCACAGTATCAGTGCAAAACTACAGAACTGCACTGAGCATATATATCATTGGCAAATCAATATCTTCTTATCACTTAGCAGGCAAACTTTTTTTCTTGAGTTCTTTTAAATGTTTCCTTTTTAAAGTAAATCTTGAGTTCTTCTCAAAAAGTTTATTCCTCAGTGCTTGAAGAGTATCCTTGCCAGAAGTCATTTGGTTGTGCATAATTAAGCTAGATAGTAATGCGGTCATGGAGTATATGCTTGGTTGCCTTCAAAGGTATCCTTTCTAACCAAGATGAGAAAAACAAGCTTGTTTACAAAGGTTACACATTTTTCAATCTATAAACCCCGCAGTTGCTATTTCCCTTGAACCATGCAGCATTCAATAGCATAGTAAATTATGATAAAAAGTTAAAAGATAAATTTCAACCCTTAGGTCCCCGAACTGATTTATTGTGTCCTGTGTCTTTGATTTATTAAAAACATGCTGATGATTAATATGCTGTACAAGAAATATAAAGCAGTATTATAACCTAGATATTCACAATCCATACATATGTTCTTCATTCTCAATAATATTTTTATTTGGAGCACCCTTGTTAAATGTCACCCAGGATTGTCAATATTGTTAACTTTGATTCCTAATGGCTTAGGAACCTAATGGTTAAATCAACACCCCTGCAACTTTCATATAACTTGACTAGGGCCATTCTAATATGTAGTTTTTATATTTTCCATATTGAATTTGCCCCACAGGTATACTTTTTAGCTTCATCAAATAGTTTCTGATCTAGGAGTCAGATGGAAATAAAAGTGCAGTAAAAAAAAAAGTAATATTCAGCCTGGAAAAGTATTCAATGTATCATTTGGGGGTAGAAGTGGGAGGCTGTACGTTACCATAATTATTTTCTAACTATCCAAGGAAGCACTGACTCTTACTAGAAAATAAATTGAAAGCTATAATACCATCACAGTTTCCCCAGAACTGATTCCCCACTTCTAAATAAGACACTGGATATTGGAGCAGGTTTATCTAAGTCTCTTATTCCTGCAGATTGTCTCTGAAAGCAAATTAATTCCACCAGAAATTTAGTTAGCCTGTATAACTAAAGAAAAGCTAGCCTTGAAATTTGGCAATAAAGAGTTTGTTGTTTCTTTTGTGAAAATTGGAAGAGATATCCTTTGTTGGAAAGGACATTGGGCACTGAAGAGGATCTACTGTGTATAGATCCATTAAAAATTTTACAAGGACCTAGCTATGTGGATTGCTGCAAACACTATGATAAAATTAATAAGCAAAACCTGTAAAGATTTTTATAGGGACTACTACGTGCCAGTTGAAAGCATTCCTTGCCTCGTTTGAGGGTTGAACCATTTATTTATTCATCGTGAATAAAATTTATATAGCCACCCCATCTCACAAACTGCGCCTCTGAGCAGTGTACAACAATCCAATAACAACACGTACAAAATCAGGCAATTTAAAAATATAAAATCCAGCATAAAATAAAAAGTATAAAAAAGACAACCATAGGCAAAGGGAGGATATGAATGGGCACCTAGTAATGGATCCCTAGGAACCCTAGAACTGATTGCACAACCGGGTCTTGGGGGACTTCTGGAATGTCAAAGGGAATGGAGTAAACTTAATTTCAGGAGGAAAAATGTGTCTTGGTGACCTCAATCTACCTCTTATTAATTGGACCCTAAAAGAATGTACAAATGAACCTATACATGCAACCCTGTACAATGCAGTTACTAATCTGGGACTGGATCAACTAGTGACTAACAACACTAGACTCAACAACTGCCTTGTTCTCATTTTCTGCAACAGTATAAATACAATTTATGGACTACAAATAAAAGAGCCCTTTTCCAACAGTGACCACAGCATGATTAACTTTTGTCTCAATATATGTCCTTACAAAAATCAGCATAATGATGGAGTACCCAAATATAACTTTAAAAAAGCCAAACAGGAATGATAAATACTGTAAAGAAATAAATCCCCAAAAAGTACCTCAGCCTCTAATCAACAATGTTGGGACATGATAGAACTGGAGCTATCAGAGGAATCCCAAAAGTGTTTTTTCCCAAAAGGCCAGAGTAGGATCAACATCTATAAGGAGTCAGGAAACTTTTGGAACAACTGGACTTCCTTGGTTTTTCTTTGAAAACTTTTCACTTCTTATCCAAGAAGCTTCTTCAGTTCATGGTTGTCCCAAAGGTGGAAAAAACACCTTTGAGACAACCATGACCTGGATGGTTGAGAATCTTAATAGACATCAGAAGAATCATTTTCTTTTACCATATTAGCTTACACAATGTTTATATTTTTTTTGTTCTACAATTAGGGGTATTCATTTGATTGTGGTCCAGATGAGGAGATACTATACTGTGGTCTTCCCACTGGAGAATAACATCCCTTAGAGCGTGGTAATTTCTCATTATGAAATGCTTCTGCCAAGGATCAAAGACCTATTTATTTAACTGGGCATTTAACCATATAAAAATGTTAGCAATGAAGATTTATGGCTATTGCCTTTTTACTAGTGTATATTGTTGAACAATTTTATGTAAACACTTCTGGGATTTAGGATGAAAATGATCCATGGTATCAGGGAAATATCATTATGCTCAGGAATACCCTGAGATTTGCAGAAGTATCCAAAATATTTCAAAAAGAATTGTAAAGTGCATATATACAAAAACACACTCATAGCCCCAAGTAAAATATTCTGCTGACAATTATAGGCACAGATTATCAAACGTTGAAATAGAAAAGCAAACAAGAAGTGAAAAAATATATTGGGGAGACAGTACATTGTCCTATGTAAATTTTATATAATATGTAAGATGCTAGAGAAGGAGAGAAGCAGAATAAATGACAGACTGAAATGCCAGAGTAAGATCAAGATCTATAAGGAGTCAAGAAACATTTTCTCTCAGGTTGCAAGGTTAACAATGTCTATCTAACAATGGTATACCAATTCAGTGAACTCACATATCAATTGCTGGAATTGTATATACACTCCTACCATAAATGTCACGTATTCAGGAATGCCCCCTTTTTTCTTCAAAACATTCACCTAATTTATGTCTTACACTTGGTAAGGTCCTTTACCTTACCCAGATGTAATCCTATCACATTCCTCTTAGACAAAACATTTTAAGATTTTGAGGTTATGACTTCAGTGTCACGTCAATAGTTCAGAGTTCATTGACTATGAATTTAGGGAAAGCTCTATTATTTTTAAGACTAAGTATTGCAGTTCATAAAATAGAAAATTCTGTAGATCTCTGTCATTGTATAACAGTTGGTCCAGAGATGTTCTCCTCTTCATTCTAGAAATACCATGTTTTATTTTTCAAATTTATTACCCTGCTGTATTTAATGGCAAATCTGAACTCACTGACGGCAAACAGGTGGCAGACTCAGCTTTAACAGTTTTTGAATGTTCTATTCACATTCTACTTACATTCAAGTAAATATCAGGAATTCCCTGAAGATTACTTAGCACTTCCTGAAGGTTAATAAGCTGAATGGTTTGTGCCATAGGGATGCCATGGATCACACAGAACCCTATCCCCAGGTCCATTATTGTATGAAAATTGCTCTCTCTCTCTCTCTCTCTCTCTCTCTCTCTCTCTCTCTCTCTCTCTCTCTCTCTCTCTCTCTCTCTCTCTC
>QLTV01001352.1:3189818-3199818 GCA_003457575.1 Thermophis baileyi | reverse complement strand
TTCAGCACTGCTTGACTGCTGCTGTTGCTGCTCCTGCTGTAATCACATGATACTCCTTTTTAACAGGAAAGAAGGGAGGGAGGGAGGGAGGGAGGGAGGGAGGAAGGAAGGAAGGGGATATAGGTTTCTCTCTCTCTCTCTCTCTCTCTCTCTCTCTCTCTCTCTCTCTCTCTCTCTCTCTCTCTCGTTTATCCGAATTTTTCAGCACCTGTGTAGTTCAGTACATTAATAATCGAATTTATCCTATTATCATGCGAAAAAGTTAACATTTCCAGTTTCTCAGAAGTGTTGTTAAATGAAGCCATGCTTACATAAGCTGGACTTTTATGAAACCAAATTTCATGAATATAACTAAACATAAACACTTATCCACATAATGATATACTGTTTTCTCCAATGTAAAATTATCCAAATGTTCTAAGATGCTACATGGCAGATTCCTAAGGACTCCCATGCTAATTTAACTTCTTAAAACTATAACTCACATTTTAACAGGAGTTCTCAATGTTGGCATGTTGTCATGCAAGGAAAAAAGATAAGAGGTTCTTCTATACCTATGCATTCATCTGAATTCAGATCACACATTCTTATCCGTTAACAATTAAAATAGAGGTGATGATAAATTTTATATTACAATGTGCTATTTTAATTGTTGATTATTTAATTGATATACTTATCAACTCCCAATAGGTTACAGCAATTTAAAATGCAGCAACAGTAAAATGTCCACAGTAAAGTATGATATAAAACAATTTAGCATAATAAAACCAGCACAAATATGAGTTCACCCTCAGACATTCTCTGAAGCAATTTAGTTTCCTAACTAACTTATGGAAGGCTGCTACAAATGACACCAATTGTGTTCCCTAAGAGAATTTGTTTCAAATCACTACAGCATCATTGAAAAATAGTTCTTCTTGGCCTCAATGCTCCTTGGTTCCCATGGGATAGCACAATTTGTTTAATGCTGAATATACATACAGGTAGTCCTTGACTTACGACCACAACTGAGCCCAAAATTTATGTTGCTAAGTGAGACATTTGTTAAGTGAGTTTTGTCCCATTTTACGATCTTTATTGTCACTTTTGTTAAGGGAATCACTGCAGTTGTTGAGTTAATAACACGGTTGTTAAATGAATCTGCCTTCCCCATTGACTTTGCATGTCAGAAGGTCGCAAAAGGGATACTGCAACCGTCATAAATATGAGTCAGTTGCCAAGCATCTGAATTTTGATCATGTGACCATGGGGATGCTGCACAGGTCATAAGTGTGAGAAACGGTCACAAGTCACTTTTTTCAGTGCTGTTGTAACTTCAAACGGTCACTAAATGAACTGTTGTAACTTGAGTTGTGCCTGTATTAAGATTAATATCATATTTAAATATATTTCATATAAATCAATATTAATGCCATTAAAGCTAAAACTAGTAAACATTCGGAAGGGATGAGCTTTCTGTGCTGTAATGGAGCTTTAATTATCTAGATTAAACTATACACCAACTGATAAGTGATAAAAAAATCACATCAATATTCAGTAGATTAATTTGAACTGCATTTCCGAAGATAATCATAAATAATCGCAGACCTATTGAATCAATTCTGGAATAATGCAACCAATTTTTCCTGGGCAGTATAATGTCTTTGGCCAGTCTTACTGCAAGTGTACACAGAACTACAAGGTAATTGTGGTGTATGTGTATGTTTTAATTGTTAATAAATCCATATCATATTATCCAATTGTATTATTGGAAAAGCCTCGCTTGCATTGTCCATCAGCAATAAATCCTTGAACTGCATTTTGAGGTTTTTTTAAAAAAATCCTGAAAGATACCTGGAAAAATTCTTATAAATTATTTACATTCATAATTAACCTCTGTCTTTTGCACTGATAATTTTGAGCTATGGTAAATTATTCATGTCAAACTCTGCACAGTGTTTATTATGTTTTAGAGGGAAAGTGCTGCTAATATTAATGTATGCATTAATTTTTAATATTCTATTTATAACTGCCTTTTTAAACCTGACTGGTTTGCAGTATATTATTTTGTCAATCACATCAAAAAAAAAAAATCATTGTAGCCTGGTTTAGGTCCATCCCTGGAGAAGCAGCTATATAATTTTATGGGATGCATTTAGGACATAGCCTCCTGTATGCAACTAATACGAAGAAAAAACAGTTTTGGTAATGAGATTGGTCCCTAGCTGATCTCTGCAACCATGATGAAAATGGAAAAACTTGCAATTGGTCTTTTGTGTAAGTTTATGTCTGTCTACACAGACAGACATAAACTTACACAAAAGACCAATTGCAATTATATACTTGATAAACTTGATTTTTTTTTTACATGTACCATATACATTCTAGTAAAACAGTTCACCTTGCTGAAAGTTTCCAAATATACAGTTGTTATTCTATCTGGAAACTTGTTTTATCAATAGTTGAAGTAAAAAAAAAAACCAATGTAAACCAATAGGAGAAATAGGGCATTCTATGTAGCATAAGAAGTGGGCTAACTTTGCACTCTATATTGTATCCAACATCGTAGAAGTGATTAATCATGGGAAAAACACTTGGTAGAATTCAGAATTATTGTCCCAAATAGTAAATGAAGACAAGCAATATAAGAAATCCTTACTAGTACTACAGTGGAAAGTGGAATGCCAGCATGGTGTAACTTGGATTTGAAATAAGGAGATCCAGGTTTAAGCCCCAGCTCTATTCAGAATTCACAAGACAACCGTTACAGTTTCTTAGACCAACTCACCTGTAACACGAATGGATCTATGTTTCATTAACAGAAGGATACAATTAGGGGTGAAATGCTCCCAGTTCGGGCGTGCCTGCCGGTGGTCGGAGAGCCGGTAGCGACGGCAGCGCAAGGCTTTGCCCACCCGCCCGGACGCCGCCATTTGGGTTCTTTTACCCTCTGCGCATGCGCAAAGCATTCTGCGCATGCACAGAGGGTAAAAGAACCCAAATGGCGACATCCGGGTGGGTGGGCGAAGCCTCACGCTACCGGCTCTCCAAACACCGGCAGGCATGCCTGAACCGGGAGCATTTCACCCCTGGATACAATCAAGTTCAAATGAGGTACTAATACCACTCTGTAAAGCCTTAGTAAGACCACACCTAGAATACTGCATTCAGTTTTGGTCAACACACTATAAAAAAGATATTGAGAAAAAGTGCAGAAAAGAGCGACCAAGACTGGAGGCTAAAACATATGATGAACGGTCGCAAGTACGCAGCATGGCTAGTCTAGTGAAGAGAAGGATCAGGGGAGACATGATAGCAGTGTTTCAATACTTCAGGGGCTGCCACAGAGAGGAGGGGCTCAAGCTATTTTCCAAAGCACCTGAAGGCCAGATAAGGAATAATGGATGGAAACTGATTAAGGAGAGATTCAACCTAGAAATAAGGAGAAATTTTTGGACAGTGAGAACAATCAACCAATGGAACAGCTTGCCCTCAGAAGTTGTGGGAGCTTCATCACTGGAAGCTTTCAAGAAGAAACTGGACTGCCATTTGTCAGAAATGGTGCAAGGTCTCCAGCTTGGGCGAGGGGTTGGACTAGAAGACCTACAATGTCCCTTACAACTCTGTTAATCTGTTAAACTGTTAATGTAAACTGCCTTGAATGTTGAAAGAACTGACATTAAATAAACAGATAATTATGACCCAGTGACACTTCTGTACTTTAGAAAGAGTAGAAGAAATCACCGAAAGGTAATTGGGAATTATTTCAGAAAACGTCAAAGGTTTTAAATATATGCAGAAGTTCACAGCCATGACAGCTTAACAGTATCAATTGTTGTCTTTAATCAAGACTTTGCATCATTGATTGTAGCCCAGATAATCCTCAGATGATATTCAAGAATCATGTTCCAATTTTCAAAATGTTGTGTTTAATATATTTAATAAATATAAATCAGCGGCAATTCACCAAGAAATTTGAATGTGGTTCCCAGATGTATAGGTAATAGAAAATACTTTATATCTTCCAGCATTAATATCATCTTAGTGATTAACTCAAAGCAGGTGAAAAATATGTATACTAAGATCCGCAATTGCTTGTAAAAAGGAAAAATAAGTTATATAAATCACCAAATGTTCAAATATATTGCAGGTTCTTATAGATAACCATATTAATTTATCTTTTTACAATTAAACCAGGGGTGGGTTCTAACTTACCTCACTGCCGGTTCGCTTCCTCCAGCACCACGTGGCTGCGTGTGCATTGCGTACCGTGTTGCGCGCTGCGTAGGCACGCGCGTGCATGCGCAGTGACGAAAATCTGCAAAAAAATCCAAATTTTTTTTAAAAGCAAAAAACAAGATGGTGGCGCATGCCCAGTGCCGGGGCCGCATGCACAAAAAAAGAACACCCCCCCAAAAACCCCCCCCCAAAAAAAATTCAAAAAAAGATGGCGGCATCCACAGACCAGCACCGACAGAACCGGATCCGTGATGTCACCAGCGGTTTGCTACCAGTTCTGTAGAACCGGTGCAAACTGGGAGGAACCCACCTCTGAATTAAACCTCACATTTTTCAATACTTCTCAATGTTGGGAGGCTTTCAGTTTCTAAAGCAAAAAAAAAAAAAAAAGGCCTCAGAGCTTTATGTGGCTGTCAAAAGCTTTAGGCACAACACTGAGAAATCTCTGAAAGTTGTTACCAAATTTAATTAGTTATTGAATTTATATCTCACTTCGATCTCTTGACAATTTACAATATATAGATGGGGGAAATGAGTCCATAGTATGATAAAAAACAAAACTAAACTAAATCATAAACTCAACAATCACACAGCAATAAAAAAGATAAAAGACGGGAAGTAAGTCAGAGGTGTCAAACACACAAAATGCCTGCTGACCACAACACTCACAAGTGACCCAAACCAAATTAAAATGCAATAGGGAAATATTTAACAAATTGAATTTTAAAAATTATAATGAAACATGTATAATTATTGTGACCATACATCTTTTATTATAAAAGGCAGTCCTTTATCCAAAAGCTGTCCTTTTAGATTTATTTTTTAACAACTTGCTTTTCACCTTTATTCTGGTTGTTTCACTTTTATTGTACAAATGGTGCCCTTAATTCACAGTTTTTCACATTCATATCAAAAATATGGAACTGAATTCTCCATTTAAAATACATTTATATATATATACTGTTTTAGATGTTTTTTGTACAGTTGCAACTGCATTTTGTACAGTTTTTCTTGATTTTGTTCTTGAATTTTCTTAGCAAAGCTAAGTTATAAACATAAGGTGTTATGTATTGAATATATATAGTTGTGTTAAGCCCTGCTAAAGTAAAACTAACCTTTAGATGACCCTAACTGTTAATTCCAACTGTTTTGGAGAAAAACTTAGAACATTCATATTTGGGCAGGCTTTTTCAAGTATTATGATGGGTTAAGGCCCTGTGGGCCCAGTGTATTATGATTGGTTAAGGCCCTGTGGGCCCAGGGTGCTATTGTCTGCTGTTCCTCAGTTAGAAGTATTCATTCAATAAATGCTGTTGTAGCTATGCTGGTTTGTTTCTTGCCTACTGAAACCCACTACACAATAGTGGCGACGAAGGTGGGATACTGCAGAGGAGAGAGCTGCTGCTAAGAGACTGAAATCACTGGGTGATAGGCTGGGTAACGAGCCACGGCAGGACTAGTCCTCACCCCCGCCTACCAGTAAGCCACACTCGAGGCACGCTGAAATCACTGGGTGTCAGACCGGGTAAAGTGCCCTGGTGGGACCACTCTCCCCACCCTGCCTGCCAGTAAGACACACTGGCGGCACAGACGTACCTGAGGGATCCGTCCCCAGAATTCCTAACTGCAGCCCAGCTCCAACCGCAGCAGTACAGGCATTAACCAGCACCACAGGGGCCTTCCCAAAATGGCTAAACTGGGAAGACTCAACAAGTTCAATATTAGTCACCCGGAACAGTGGAGCTCATACGTCTCCCGAGTAGACAACTATCTCCGGGCTAACCAGGTCATGGATGACAGCCTGAAGGTGGCAACCCTACTATGTGTCTGTGGACAAGCCACATTTGATATCGCTGAAAACTTGATAGCACCGGCAA
The DNA here is from genome assembly GCA_003457575.1 of Thermophis baileyi. Lineage (NCBI taxonomy): Eukaryota > Metazoa > Chordata > Lepidosauria > Squamata > Dipsadidae > Thermophis > Thermophis baileyi. Next base: position 3,193,723 of record QLTV01001352.1, on the reverse strand, counting down.
GCATAGAGACAGTGGCCTACGCAGACCTCAAGAAAAAATTAAGGGAACATTTTGAGCCTAAACTCTTGGTCATCGCCCGGTGCCATGCATTCAAGCAACGTGAACAGAGATCCGGGAAATCTGCAGCAGAGTTTGCTTTGTGCAAACATCGCCAAGCTTTGTGCCAATGCGAGTTCCCTGATTTGGAAGACCATCTAAGAGACAGGTTTGTTTGCGGCCTGCGTAATAGTGAATTACAGCAGCGCCTATTCGCCATGGAGAAACTGACTTTCCAAGACGCATTGAGGGAAGTCATGGCGGATGAGGCTGCCAGAGGGGCCATGAAGACTCTCCGGCCACCAAAAGCACACACCAGCCCCCCAGCGATCCTCCAAGAGACCGCAGAAGGCTCGGGGGAGGTCAGTGAGAGCGAAGAAATCGATCGCTTGCGGAGAGAGCCACCCAGGCGGCCATGCTCCACAGAGCAAGCAACTCCTCCACAGAGCTGCGCAAGCTGCAGGGGACAGCATGAAAGAGCAGAGTGCACAATATAAACAATATTTTGTTTATCCTTACGGACGCCTTCCAGATTTGCCCCTTTTTCAGGTTTATCCATTTTTTCCAAGAAAATATGGTCACCATACGCTTAAGCTTACATTTTAAAATGTGATAATTATTTGAATTAAATAAAGTAAACAGCTTATTTTCTTGTAAATGAAAAAGAAAATAGAGCCAGTTTGCATTTCAAAGACTAAAAATTTAGCACTTAGACTTATATGCCGCTTCACAGTGCTTTACAGCCCTCTCTAAATGGTTTACAGAGTCAGCATATTGCCCCCAACAATCTGGGTCCTCATTTTATTGACTTTGGAAAGATGGAAAGCTGAGCCAACCTTGAGCCAATGAGATTCGAACTGCCGAACTGCTGGCAGCTGGCAGTCAGAAGTAGTCTGCATTCAAACCACTGCACCACTATGGCTCTTTATCTATTATAGATCTATTTATCTATTATTTCATTTTTATACAGATACACATCTCATGGATTCCTGGTACAATGCATTAAAACCAAAAGAATAACCAAAAGGATAATGATCTCAAATAATGCAGGCACTAAGAGCATAACATCATTAATTAAATTACTCCATCGTAAACACAACTATAGGCAAGCCAATTACAGTGCTTAACCAAAGGCCCTTCAGAACAACTTTATTTTAGTTGCTTTTCTGAAAGAGAGGATTGATGTTCTACATTGTCATGTGGATTTGTAATTTCAGCCGACATAATAGAAGTTTCAGACTCAGGTATAATAAATTAAACGTGTGCTCATTATTGCTCTTTGCTCATGGGGTTTGTAGAAAATCTGTTGTAGGTCTATATTTCAAGCTTTACCCTTGAGCTCATAATAATCCGATTGAATTAGCGTATGTTAGACACTGTTTTCCCTGGATGTCTTCGATAAAATGAACAGGCAGGCAGGGAATCCAGTCACTGTATAGGCCTCCCTCAAATCCACTGTGATTTTGTTGAATGCCTGCCTGGGGCCTCTGGGTAACCAGGGATTTTTTTTTTTAACCAGAAATTTGTAACCTAGAACATCACGGTTGCCCATTTCATTGAAATACTTCCATACATATATCTGAACTCCGTGCAAATATGTAACTTTCATTCCCCAATGTGTGCTCATACGCTATGGATATGAAAACAGATTTACTGTATAACACACAGGAGGAAAATGTCACAAACATATTGGAATTTTTTTTCCTTTAAAAGACTAGCTGAATCCAGGCTTTCATAATTAATCTCTATGCTTTTATTTAAGATTTTCTCCCCCGTCTTATTTTCCCTGTCATATTTTCATTCCATATTATTCTAGCTTATCCTAGCTCAATGATGGCGAACCTATGGCACGTGTGCTGGAAGTGGCATGCAGAGCCATCTTTCTGGGAACGCCAGCCATCACCTGTTGCTCTTCTGGGTTCCGGTGCACACATGCGTGCCGTCCAGCTGGTCGCGCATGTGGAAGCGCTGGAAACTGGAAGAGCAGCTCCCTGGAACGCATGTGCATGCTGGGAAGCTGAGCTTCCGGTTTCCGGTGCGTGCATGCGCACCGGGCAGTTGGTGTGCGCATGCGCACCAGAAACCGGAAGACCAGGTGACCGGCATGCATGTGCATGCAGGAAACTGGAAGGTCAGCTTCCCGCCACGCACATGTGCGCCAGAGAGCTGTTCTTCTAGTTTTCGGTGCTCCCGCGCGTGCATGCCAGGAAGCTGCTCTTCTGGTTTCCAGCACTCCCCCACGCATGCACGCATGGTCCCATTTCGGCACTCGGTGCTGAAAAGGTTTACCAACACTGTCCTAGCTTTTCCTTGTGCAATCCACTTCCTGGTTCACCTTTTCTCAATGCAGAGCTCAAATTATCAAAGAAATGGTGGCTGTGTTTCACAACTTCCATGTTGGTGATTAGCTCCTCACCTAAATCTTTCAATATCTACTGAATCTAAACCGATGCTGGATCTTCTGGAACTCATTACATCCTTCTTATGTAAATGGACAAAACTGTTACAGTTTTGTGTATCCTGGGATTATCCTTTGGTCATAATTTAGTCTTTAGTCCTAATTCCTTGGTTTTACTCCTATAAGTAGATACAATTTATCTGCACATCTTCCACTAATCTCAGTTTATTACATTTAGTATATTCATGTGGTCCTCGACTTATGACCACAATTGAGCCCAAATTTTCTGTTGTTAAGTGAGACATTTGTTAAACGAGTTTTGCCCCATTTTACGACTTTTCTTGCCTCAGTTGTTAAGTGAATCACCACAGTTGATAATTTAGTAACATGGCTGTAAAGTGAATCTGTCTTCCCCATTGATTTTGCTTGTCAGAAGGTCACAAAAAGGGATCATATGACTTTGGGACACTGCAACGGTCATAAATACGAACCAGTTGCCAAGCTACTGAATTTTGATCTCATGATCATGGGGATGCTGCAAAGGTTGTAACTATGAAAAACGGTCATAAGTCACTTTTTTCATGCCGTTGTAATTTTGAATGGTCACTAAATGAACTGTTGTAAATTGAGGACTACCTGTAGATTGTAGGATATTTCTCTTTCCTTCGACAGTATTTCTATGTCCAAAGTAACATAGAAAGGTTCCAAGGCAAGGACTGTAGCAATGAAGATAGAAATAGCCAAACCTTTATGATGATTCTTAAAAGTCATCAAAAAAACACTGGAAATTAGAAAAAGGTATGGTAGAATAGTAGCTGACACTTGAATAAATTTAGGAATCTGAAAGAATTGCATCACAGATTATGGTCAGACTGAATCTGAGTAGTGTGCTCCCAATGGATCTTGTAATATCAAATGACATTGTTTAATATTCCTTTTTTCCAAATCAAAAGGTAGTTCTTCTTATCCAAGTCTGATAAGTAAGAAATTCTCATGGGGGGGGCATCTTCTCTCTTCTTTGCTTTCCTTTCACTATTTTAAAGTGTCCATGCCCTCACAGTGAATTGTGGAATTCCTGATACAAATGTTCTTTGGAATCCATTTTTAGTTAATTAGTTAGTTACTTAGTTATTTAATATCCCACTTTTATTATTTTTATAAATAATTCAGAAACCAAGAGGCTTGTTTTTCAACTGGCTAGAAGTAGGATAGCAGGACTATAGATGTTTATTGAACATTGGTATTGGAAAGGCTCCTGAAAGTATTGTGGACTGCCAAGAAAATAAACAAATAGATCATTGAACACATCAATCCAGAGTTCTCACTCATGGCACATATGACCAGATTCTAATCATCCTATTTTGGACACCTTATATGAAGCCCCAATTCTTTGGAGAAAACTCTAATCCTGGAAAAGGTGAAAGGAAAGGAAAGGAAAGGAAAGGAAAGGAAAGGAAAGGAAAGGAAAGGA
>QLTV01001352.1:3158480-3173926 GCA_003457575.1 Thermophis baileyi | reverse complement strand
TTAAAAAATCAACAATCCTCAAACCACTAAGCATATTTTATTTGATGGATAGGCACAGTTGCAGTTGTGTTTCTGCGATACGACAATATTGGAGCTCTGCTTTCATTACCACAGAATTTGTCCCTGACCGAAAATACAGAGGATGGAGAAATAGTAGGTTCATCAGTTATAGCTGTTGCAATTAGGTCCACTCCACCTGGGCTGTATCCAGCTGAGAAAATAATATTTACTTTAAAACATACACAGGTAAGCTTTCTTTTTAAAACATCTCTCACTTAAGACTGTAATTTTTCGGTAGTGGGTTGCAAGGGCTGCTTTGGCACTATCCTTATAACTCTGTTGTTTGCCAATATGGCATAATATAATTAGAAGGGAAATTACAATGTTGAGTTTAGCACAGCAAGTGCAAGGCAGGGAGTAGCAGTAGGTAGCTACTAAAAAGTGTGACTAGAAATTGACAATAATAATGAATGCATGGAAGTCTTATTACACATTTGTCAACAATGTGCAAGTGTAATCCAAGGCTCTTCCTTGTTGGAGGCTGAAGTGTATATGAGCATTTTTGAAAAAGAAAATAGCACCCAAGAAAGAATTAATGAAGCACATTTTGTAAGTGTAAAAGAAAGATTCATTTATAGAAAATGCATTATAGGAATAAGTAAAGCTTAGATCATTGGTTCCTACCATATACCAGGGAAGAAAGGAAAAAAGAAATTATTTCAGATTAGAAATCTCTTGCACAAGCAGTACCGTAATAGGTGAAGTAAACCCCTTAACAATCTACCAGCACCCTACTGCCCCTTGGTGATCAGTAGATTGTTGTTGTTGTTAGTTGCGAAGTCGTGTTCGACCCATCGCGACCCCATGGATAATGTTCCTCCAGGCCTTCCTGTCCTCTACCATCCTCCAGAGTCCATTTAAGCTCACGCCTACTGCTTCAGTGACTCCATCCAGCCACCTCATTCTCTGTCGTCCCCTTCTTCTTTTGCCCTCAATCTTTCCCAGCATTAGGCTCTTCTCCAGTGAGTCCTTCCTTCTCATTAGGTGGCCAAAGTATTTGAGTTTCATCTTCAGGATCTGGCCTTCTAAAGAGCAGTCAGGGTTGATCTCCTCTAGGACTGACCGGTTTGATCGCCTTGCAGTCCAAGGGACTTGCAGGAGTCTTCTCCAGCACCATAGTTCAAAGGCCTCAATTCTTTGGCGCTCAGCGTTTCTTATGGTCCAACTTTCCCAGCCATACATTGCAACTGGGAAAACCAAAGTCTTGACTATACGCACTTTTGTTGGCAGGGTGATGTCTCTGCTTTTTAGTATGATGTCTAGCTTTGCCATGGCTTTCCTCCCCAGGAGCAAGCGTCTTTTAATTTCTTGGCTGTAGTCCCCATCTGCGGTGATCTTGGAGCTCCGGAAAATAAAATCTATCACTACCTCCATTTCTTCCCCATCTATTTGCCAGGAATTGAGAGGGCCGGATGCCATGATCTTAGTTTTCTTAATGTTGAATTTCAAGCCAACTTTTGCACTCTCCTTCTTCACCCGCATCAAGAGGCCTTTAGTTCCTCTTCACTTTCTGCCATTAGAGTGGTATCATCTGCATATCTGAGGTTGTTGATATTTCTCCCGGCAATCTTAATTCCAACTTGTGATCAGTAGATTATGAGGTCCTAAATGGTCAGTGCCAATAAGTTTGTACTTCCAACTCTCAATTCTGAGCATTTTTCCACTTGCAAAGTGGGAGGCTGTTCCTTATGTTACTTAGCAAAGTACAACCACCACGAAGAATAAAATTTAACAGGGCATCTAAGTGAATAGTGCCACTGTTTCTTATAGCCGTCAGCAATCACAGTGACAGTTTTACAGAATAGCTATATAATTCCGGATATTTCATTTTGGATTACTTGCCATTATACTGTGATAGTACATAACAGCTGAGAGCTACAGAATGATAAATGTGGATTGAAAAGATGAACATTCTAATCCACACATAGCCATTAAACCCCACTACATATTCTTGGAAAGTAAGCGCTTCTTGATTTAGGCACTCACATGAATGTCAAGGACCTATTGTGAATTATTTGGAGGAGATTCAGGATATAATAACAACAACAACATCCCATGTGTGAACTTTGGAGGTAGAATAAGGGAGAAGGGATGGTAGAAGGACATTTTTTAAAAAATAGAGGCATTTTCCATAGATGTTAGAAGTTCAAGATTGAAAGCAAGTCAAATATATCCAACAGGAAATAAAGTATATATACTACCTTGGCAAAATTAGGGCTACAGGAAGCAAGTGAAGAATAATATGCTCATTTTGGGTGGCTAAAAATAAAAATGAGACAGCAACCAATTTAAAAAAACTAACTGTGATTCCTTATGGATTGTCCAATGGCATAAAATGCAACTAGCTTCCTAAAGATAAAAGCCAGATCTTCAAGACCTTCCAAATTTCAGGGGTGAGGTTGTTCATTAGAAGAGGTTCACACAATTGTATGCCGTTTATCATTCTTAACACTTTTTGTTTCTGCTCCAGACTGTAGGCAAAAAGGATGTTAAATGTGTATTTTGGAATTATTCAGAAGACACAATGGAAGGGAACTGGGCCACAGAAGGGTGTGAGAGGACCCACTCCAATAGCACACATACGTCATGCAGATGTAACCATCTTACTCATTTTGCAGTCTTGATGTCTTCAAACGGCTCTAAAGTTGTAAGTGTTTTTTTTAATTTAAAGACTGTTTTTTAATTAGTCTTTTCTATTTGGGGCCATAAACCCCATTTATAAGGAATATTTTCTGCAAAGAGATTAATCTCTTCCTCCACCACTTCCTTCTTCAGAATTAGATATTTCTGTGGCTAGGTTGACCCAGGGGTGAAATGCTCCCGGTTCGTCCGGGCCGGTCGGTCGTCGGAGAGCCGGTCGCGAAGGCAGCGCAAGGCTCCACCCACCTGCCCGGATGCCGCCATTTGGGTTCTTTTACCCTCTGCGCATACACAGAACGCTTTGCGCATGCGCAGAGGGTAAAAGAACCCAAATGGCGGCGTCCGGGCAGGTGGGCGGAGCCTCGCACTGCCTTTGCGACCGGCTCTCCGACGACCGACCGGCCCGGGTGAACCAGGAGCATTTCACCCCTGGGTTGACCCTGAACATCACATTCTTAGAATCTCTAGATATCCATTGGTACAACATGGTCCCTTTTCTATCTTACTTTCTATGCTAGAGATACTGTAGATAGAATTCTTTATTGGCCAAGTGTGATTGGACACCCAAGGAATTTGTCTTTGGTGCATATGCTCTCAGTGTACATAAAAAGAAAAGATACATCCGTCAAGAATCATAAGGTACAAACACTTAATGATAGTCATAGGGTACAAATAAGCAATCGAATCATACTAGGAAACAATCAATATAAATTGTAAGGATACAGCAACAAGTTACAGTCATACAGTCATAAGTGGGAGGAGATGGGTGATAGGAACAATGAGAGATTAATAGTAATTAATCAGACTTAGTGAATAGTTTGACAGTGTTGAGGGAATTATTTGTTTAGCAGAGTGATGGTGTTGGGGGGAAAACTGTTCTTGTGTCTAGTTGTTCTGGTGTGCAGTGCTCTATAGCGTCTGTAAATATTTTCACAGCCCTCTTTTTGATTCATGCAGTATACAGGTCCTCAATGGAAGGCAGGTTGGTAGTCATTGTTTTTTCTGCAGTTCTAATTATCCTCTGAAATCTGTGTCTGTCTTGTTGGGTTGCAGAACCAAACCAGACAGTTATAGAGGTGCAGATGACAGACTCAATAATTCCTCTGTAGAGGGTTGTTCACTGTTCATTCTCCATGGTTTATCATGGAACATCTCATTTTTTTTAAATGGCCAGCTGTTCTTTTACTTTTTGATACATCTTTATTTGAAAAAAAATGAGCCGCATTATACTTTAAAAAATCTGAACTTGAAATGACTCTTCCATTTCAAAAGGTATTCTCTTTTTTTTAAAATAGTTTTTTATTGAATTATTTACATTTAAAAACAACACGCACAAAAAAAAAACAATACAATACAAAAAAAAGACAATACACAACCTCTAGGGTTATATTACAGCAGGTAATATCAACAATAATTTCATGCTTATACAATCTTCTCCATTTATATATTTAGTTATAGTTCAGTAACATAAGTATCATATCTTAACATACATAGACATCATAGTATTTACAGTGCTAATTTAATTGTTTACTAATTTGGTTTATTTTGGTTTCTCTTGTCAAGCCAATCGTATAGTTCCAAATTTCATAATATTCCGAATCCTCCTTCTCATTTAATTCCATCGTCATTCTATCCAATTCAGCACAGTCGTTCAAAAGGTATTCTCACCTACATTTAGTTGGAAGAAAGGTCCAATGGAAATGAGAGACCTATACTAGCTATCAGTCCCTGCACTAAGTTTCACAGACAATAGAAATTACTACAGTTGCATGCCAAAGTTTCAGCATCCCTGGTAAAATTGTATGGATCAATGAAGACTCTTTGACAGTCTGACTCTGCAATGTGACAAAGAGCATTATATTATCTACAGTTTAACCTATCCTCCTGCAATCGCTACCTTGTTTTCCAACTGCCCCACTGATCAGTTCTTTGGGAAGTGAAAGAGAATTGATTGCTGTCCAAACTTTTTTTTTCCCTTGCCAAACTTATTCTGTGCAAGAACTGTGGGTTTCATTAAACACTTTTCTACGCATCACTTCTTAGTCTGTGTACTATATCTCAGAAAGCCATTAGAAAGACCCTCATTTGTCCTTCATCATTTTTAATATTCACAGCGTGTGCTCACTCCAGAGGTTTAGAATGAAGAACACACAGAAGTTTCACACTTTTCACACTTTGGAGATGACATTTCAAAAATTAGATTTCGCAGTGCTGACCTAGAGTTATGCTAATAAATTACATGAAAAGTAACTAAAGTATGTGTTTCAGTTTTCTTTATATGCATATCCATTTTAGTGCCAACATTCTTCATTATAACTTTAGAATATCTTTTTTTATTTATGAATGACACTGAAACATTCAGAAATGTACAAAGTTTATTTTGATATTCAGAAAGGGTACAATTGACATTAAAATGAAACCCACACTAATTTTTCCTTCCTCTGTGCCAGTCACTTTGAATAATTTGAATAATAACAAAAAAAGAGAGAGGGAGAGAAGGAAAGGAGGGGAAGGGAAAGGAAAGGAGGGGAGGGGAAGGGAAGGGAGGTGTGAGGGGAGGCAGGGGAGGAAAGGGGGGGAGGGAAGGGAGGGGAGGAGTGAGGGGAGGCGAGGGAAGGGAAGGGAAACTGTCATCTGTAACCAATGCAGAAATGGATAATCAAGAAAGGGAAGGGAAGGGAAGGGAAGGGAAGGGAAGGGAAGGGAGGAGTGAGGGGAGGGAAGGGAAGGGAGGTGTGAGGGGAGGCAGGGGAGGGGAGGGGAGGAGGGAAGGGAGGGGAGGAGTGAGGGGAGGCGAGGGAAGGGAAGGGAAACTGTCATCTGTAACCAATGCAGAAATGGATAATCAAGACTAAAAGTAAACATTCTAGGCAAGAGATTTTTATTTATTTGCTGTATTACTGAAACCAGGGAAAATCCATAAAATGATGGAGCAAGTGCATCTGCCCTTTATATGCTACAACACACATATACACACGCAATATGGATAACCTTGGGAAAAAGAACAAAAATAAAGTTTTTTTCAAATGTTCAAGTAGACTAAACTTTTTCTTCAATCCCAGGAAGCTAAGGATTATATTCTTACAAGAATCACTCAGCTTGGAATAATTATCTCATTGATTTGCCTCGCCATGTGCATTTTCACCTTTTGGTTCTTCAGTGAAATCCAAAGTACAAGAACAACGATTCATAAAAATCTCTGTTGCAGCCTTTTCCTGGCAGAGTTTATTTTTTTGATCGGAATTAACATGAACACTAATAAGGTGAGTATCATTTCTTAATGCTGAAAAAGGTACATTAAAGTGCTCATTTTCAAAGGTGTATGTCCTAATGAGCCTTTGTGAGACTATGTGATGTCATATGGCTTGTAACAGAGTGTCATCACACAGATTGCATCATTTTTGTCATTTATGCGATGATGCCATGGTATGCATATAACACACACTATCTGTGGGGTATCTCCCAGTCTTAAGGTGAATATTGGCATTTAATATAACCATACCATTAGGGGGGTTTTAAAATCCTCATCTAACAGTTCCAGCCAATTCAGTTCAGTTCAGAGTGTATAAACTCCACTGAATAATTCTTCTGCCTGTGGACTTCATGGAGAATTGAGACCTTCGTTAATGAAAGTGGAGGCAGACTCTTAATTGTTTAGACTGACAATGTTCCAATATCAGCAGGAGTTCTGCCAATTTGTTTTACGGGTTGCTTTATTTTTAATCAGTATAGAAAAATGTTGCTCATCCACATTGCTGTAAGGAAAGCAAGAGAAATCTAAATCTGGAAGAGAGAATACAGGTAGTCCTTGACTTACGACCACAATTGAGCCCAAAATTTATGTTGCTAAGTGAGAAATGTGTAAAGTGAATGTTGCCCCGTTTAATGACCTTTCTTGCCACATTTGTTGAGTGAATCATGGCAGCTGTTAAATTAGTAACATGGTTGTTAAGTGAATCTGGTTTTCCCATTGGCTTTGCTTGTCAGAAGGTCACAAAAGGGGTATCACATGACCCCTGGGACACTACAACAGTCATACATGTGAGTCAGTTGTCAAGCATCCAAATGTAAATCACATGACCACGGGGATGCTGCAATGTTCATAAGTGTGAAAAATAGTCATAAGTCATTTTTAAATGCCGTTGTAACTTTGAATGGTCACTAAACGAACTGTTGTAAGTTGAGGACTACCTGTAGATTAGTCTGCAGTTTGCATAGTCTGATGTGTCAGGGTGAATACTTCAAGCTAAAAAATTTACATGGGCAAAACAAGCATTTATGTTGCTTCAGTTTTCAAATGACATTGGTCCATGTGTTTCCTTAAAACAAATTTAGGCAATTGATGACAGGTCCTTAATGGTCTTGTATTGAGACAAAATGTCAGAAAAACCTGTGCTTCCTCTGTACAGGAAGAAAGTTTTAACCTGCATTGCAATAAATGTACTGTTTTATATGAGTCACTTATACGGTTCCTTTTTTTCCCCCTTCTAGCTATTCTGTTCCATCACTGCTGGATTGCTCCATTACTTCCTCTTAGCGGCTTTTGCATGGATGTGTATCGAAGGCATTCACTTGTATCTTATAGTTGTTGGAGTAATCTACAATAAAGGATTCTTACACAAGAATTTCTATATTTTTGGCTATGTAAGCCCAGCAGTGGTGGTTGGCATTTCTGCTGCACTGGGATATAAATACTACGGAACAACTGATGTGTAAGTTACTATTTACACCTTGGATACGTCAAACGTGGTCCAAATACAGTCTGCCAGGATGTGATAGCACAACTATGCTTTGGCTAGGACTTTCTCGTTGTCAATATTTTTAACAAATCTAGTCATTTGATACTAACAGCTTTGAAATATCATTAACATTTTTGACTTCAGTACTCCTCATTTAAGAATGAGTAGAAGACTTTAATTTACCCAATACCAGAAGGTGTTCTGTCATCAGTCTCTTGTGCACAATAAGGGATCGGCATTCCTATGCTGACAGTTCTCATTGTGTCTTGAGTGCACTTGGTTTTTAACTAAATACTAGAAACATTCACAAGATCCTTGGTAGTGATGGAAGAGATTTAGCCTCAGACAAATATCTGCCTGTGGTTCAATGTATGGACACTTTATTCCAAAGTTCTGTCTCCTCTGTTGAATTGAGTGAAACCCAGTATATCAATTCAAGGGGAAACTGTCATCTGTAACCAGGACTAAATAAGATAATCAAGTCTGAAAGTATGCATTTGAGGCAAGATATTTTTATTTATTTATTTCTGGAGCGAGAGAAAATCAAATGATCAAATTTAGTGGTCTTGTTCTGACCTAGGCGTTCCCAAACCACGAAGCAGGCTCCTTATGCCGACAAAAAACCCTTTTTATTAAGTTACTGTGAATTTCTCTCATTCACATCCAACAAAGTCTTTCAAGAGAGCATTTACAGTCACAGACCTTATCTGGCTTGCAGAGCTGCCAGGCCGATATCTTCAAAACTTGGCAAGGAGTCTCTGAGAGTCACGAACCAATTAAGCAAACTAATTGTCTCCTGCAAAATCCCCTCCCCTTTTGCTCCTCTTTTATTCCCTATGGGAGGGGCCATTCATCGTCCACCTGTGGCCTTACTCCCAAGTCGACCCTTGTTCCTCAGCTGTTCCCTTCATCTAGCAACTCTGCACATACACACACTGGGAACAGGCTCCAGCTGTTCGTCTGCCTCACTGATGTCTGACTCCAAAGGCAACTGATAACTGTCAGACTGCCCTGGCCCATCTCTGCCTCTGATGCAGAGCACTCATCAGAGCCTTCCCCAGAATCCAGGACTGGCCCATGTTCCTCCCCAACCTCCTCACTGTGCGAATCTGCTGTCAGCTCCGCTGGCCGCTGGCGGGCCACAACTGGTCTCATCTATAAAGGCTTCTCCATTCATTTCCCTGGAAGAAGGCAACACTTAGCAGCCCTGCTCTGATATTATATGCTGTATATCTATTTCCCAAACTTTTTTTTATTATTATAGGTTATTTATTACATTTTCTGATGTATAGTAACCTACCCTTCCTCTCCTCCTTCTTTCTCTTCTCTTTTATCCAAGCTGCTGCAAAACTAATTTCAATGATATTTCAATTTCAATGACATTTAAATATTGAATTTTCAAGAAAAAAAATTATCTCCCTATTATGCAAAGATGTAGGTTCGTTCCCTTATCTTTTTTCCAATTTGAATAAAATCATTCAGACATCTTTTTTCTTTGTAACCTGCCCAAACAAGATTGGTAACACTGTATTCCTGCACCTGAAGACAGGCAACAATTAGAAACTAGCAATCAGGCATTGATAAAATTTGGCCAAATTATTTCCTTTCAAAAAAGTTTTTTTTACCTCAAATTTCATTCAAATTGTTCTGAATAGGCAGCTATGTCAATCCCAGGGATGGAGAATTCTGGGGCCTTTTTGTATCAATGTTGTTCATTACTATCTATTCAATTATTCCTTTTTCCTCACATCCATTTTTAAGGCAACACTATATCTTCTAACCAGGAACAAGGCCTATTCAAGGTGGTCCAATTAGGTGTCAGCAAGGTTCTTTGAGCCATTTATTTGTTTATTAATTTTTTATCCCACCTTTAGTACTTTATAGATAACTTAAGGCAGTGAACACACCTAATACTTCTTCCTCCTCCTATTTCCCCCCCCCACACACACACACACAACAACTGTATGAGATGGATTGGGCTGAGAGAGAGTCACTGGCCCAAGACAAGACTAGAACTAACAGTCTCCTGGCTTCTAGACCAGTACCTAAAACACACACAAAACTGGCTATTGTCATGTCATGTCATGTCACCATGGAGGTAACACAATACTCCTTGTCCAGGTACCTCCCATAGCCTCTCTGCCTTATCATCTCTTTCATCAGTTCTAGAATTTGGAGCATACAGTGACTCTCTCCAAAGCTTTATCTGGCCTAGCCAGTAGCTGACTGCCTGACCAGGGATTCAAACAATGTGAAGTGAAGCAACATGGCTATTTCACGTCCCCTTTTAAATCAGTGTACAATGCTTTGCCAAACAGGTTTGAAGCAGTAGTGGGTTCTAAAACCCTTTACTACCGGTTCGCGTGCATGCGTGAGACGCTTCTGCTCATGCGCAGAAGTGTCCTGGGTGGGTGGGCGGAGCCTCCCGCCACCGCCACCGCTAGCGGCTCTAAGAACTGGGCCGAACCGGGAGCAACCCACCGCTGGTTTGAAGGTATGCTTCTCCCAAGCCTCTCTTGAAATGAAGCACACCTTCGAAACACTATACACATCTACAAAAAATGGGTCGCCTGTAGCCCCAGGAACAATGCATTCAGTAACTTTTGTCCAGAAATAAGAATACCAAAAAAGTAAGATATTTGGCTTCGGCTCTCAATACCAGGCCATGATGGTTTAATCTGTAAATGTAGTTCAAAATATTCATCCTATTTACCTTACAGATGTTGGCTCAGCACAAAGAATAACTTTATATGGAGTTTTATAGGACCAGCATGTCTAATAATCCTTGTAAGTATGCTTTTCTTCCCATATTTATTTTTTTAAAAACTGGAATACATAAAATAGTAATAATAACAAAAGGTGTGTAATCATTACTTACCCATTGATAGGCCATCTGTGAGTGCTTAAATAAGGCAAAATGAACTATTTTAAAGGCCTTTATATAACTGGCTCTAAAATATATTTACCTCTTGTACGTCTAAGTGCTTTGCCTGTCTCAAAAACATATGTTTGATTAACTAAATATTTCAGTTGGGGATTTGTTTCTTTTAACCCGATGGCTGGAGGGAACAGAATTTTCTATAGCAATTCAGTTGTGTAAGATGTAGCATCTTTACATGTCAGTTGTATCTTGGCAGAACTCAGCAGGAGAGGTATACAGACATGATGCCAGGAGACAGATAATCTGGTATTTCAAATGCTGAGTTACTTAATCTTTTATCTGTGATCGGTCATCTTTGAAGATTAGGCTGTCATCTTTTTCATTTTTTTTCATTCTCGTGTACCCTGCCATCATCAAGGCTATTTTAAACAAAATTGCAACATCAGAGACAAGAACCTGCTATTTCACACAGACAGGCAAGTTGAGAATTGATAGCCTATATTTCAGATGGAAGGAGACTTTTTAATTCCTCTTGGAATTGTTTTCAGACTTGATCTTTTGGAAATATTTCATGCTTCCAAAGTGCCAGGAAGTTAAACATGTAAGACTTAATTTAGATCAAGTAAGAAATGTTGAACTGTTACGTCAATGATATAATAGGTCCTCATTTGCTGATAAAATTTTTTATTTAAAATATATTCGCACGGTTAGCACGAAATACAGTAAGCATAAATCTATTACCAGGTTGGTATTGAAAAATGTAAGAATGAAAACAATCTCTTTCACATTATGAAATTGTAGTGAAGCAGATAAAGTGGTTTATGCTGATCTAGACCAGGGGTGGGTTCTAACTTACCTCGCTGCCGGTTCGCTTCCTCCCGTGCCGCATGGCCATGTCATGCGCAGTGCAAAAGAATTAAAAATATTCCCCCCAAAAAAGCCAAAAACAAGATGGCGACGCATGCGCAGTGCCGGAAAGTCAGCTTCTGCGCATGCGCAGAAGAAAAAAACCCCGGAAAAACATTCCAAAAAAAATAAAATTTAAAATTTAAAAAAAATTTAAAAAAGATGGCGGCGTCCACAGACTGGCACCGACCGAAGCGGATCTGTGACGTCATCATGACATCACCAGCGGGTTGCTACCGGTTCGGGTGAACCGGTCCGAACCGGGAGGAACCCACCTCTGATCTAGACCATTCCAAATTGCACACGCTTATAATTCCTTCACTCGGGTGCTGTTACACATGTACCAGCAATGACATTCTTTTCAATCAATTTGGTGCAGTTATAAAGGGGAATTTAAGTTTGGGAAAATCAGCATGAGCTATGGATAACTATTCCAAATAACCTCATTTAGCCAAAAGCCTTAAAGCAATACTACCCCTGCTTTTTCCAGGTGTCCATATGATCCATGACCTGAATAAAGGACAGATCCCATTAATCCCATTGACCAGTGGATTTATATTCAAGCCAAACAAGCCCGCATATTTTCAGACAAGTCCATGAACAAGTCTATTCTAGCAATATTATCCAAATGTTTACAGTCGTGTTCCAATACATTGCATGACCTTTTTCATTTCTAGGGGTGGCTTTTGCTAAGAAGCTATTGAAAATGGGAGATTTTTGCAATATTGGAAAACATGTGAAAGAAGATTTCAATGGGTCTTAAAACTGATACTTTGTAAGAATTCATTTTTCCCTGTTAAATAAGTTGCAGGTTTTTCTTCACAATTTTCCCAAATAGGCTGCATAGCCATTGGCATTTGCAAGGCACTGTTCTATTATACAGCCATCTTTTTAAGAAAAACATATTTTCTTAGTTGTGGTTTTGCTGTTTGTTGGAGAATAGAACTAATCTGTCCGGTTTACCAACATACCTAATCTATCTGGCTTTTCAATGTGGCATTGCTGTCTTCAGCATTAGAATGGTAGAAAAATATTGCTCTGCTAATACAATATTCCACAACCAGGAAGAATGTTAACAAACATAGAAATAATCTTAGCAACAGCGATACCTGTGAATACTTGATCTAGAGAAAATACTCATATTAATTTGATATGACCTCTCTACTAACTTTGAGCTACAAGCTAATGTAAAGAAGGTAATAATTTCATAAACATTTCTAGTCAGGTCATCCATGCCTAAAGGGGAATATGATTTTTTCCCCATTGAGAGGAATATGCCCATCGCGCAGGGGTGAAATTCAGCAGGTTCTGACAGGTTCTGGAGAACCGGTAGCAGAAATTTTGAGTAGTTCGGAGAACCAGCAAATACCACCTCTGGCTGGCCCCAGAGTGGGGTGGGAATGGAGATTTTGCAATATCCTTCCCCCAGGAGTGGGAAGGGAATGGGGATTTTGCAGTATCCTTCCCCTGGAGTGGGGAGGGAATGGAGATTTTGCAGTATCCTTCCCCTGGAGTGGGGTGGGAATGGAGATTTTGCAATATCCTTCCCCCAGGAGTGGGAAGGGAATGGAGATTTTGCAGTATCCTTCCCCTGGAGTGGGGTGGGAATGGAGATTTTGCAATATCCTTCCCCCAGGAGTGGGGAGGGAATGGAGATTTTGCAGTATCCTTCCCCTGCCACGCCCACCAAGCCACGCCCACAGAACCGGTAGGGAAAAATTTTGAATTTCACCACTGCCATCGTGTAATCAAAATGTTTTTTTTAATCTTTCTTTTTACATAAGAATATGACAATATAGCATAGTGATGTAATAGTTGAGAAACATCATGATTTTTATTAGGATGGTAGAATGAATACTTGAAATCCATAATGTTTTAAATAAACCTTTGGGGGGAGGCTGTTGCTAGGCTTTTCTAGATATTTCTTTATTAGTAAAGAAGGAAAGGATGGAAGATAATTTGATGAGAGTATATCATAATAATATGCCTTGGAATTTTCACATACTTTAGTAACATTATAGCAACCCTACAGATTTATAAGGGTTATTTACAATATCACACTTTGTTTTAAGAATATGAAGCAATTTTAATATTACAGATCTGGTTTTAAAAACACATTCACTTCAACATTCATCACTCTACGCTTGTTCCCTTCCAAGTGTTTAAACAATGCTCATTTTCCTGAAATATTTATTCATTAATGCCTGAAGTACTATTAGAATTCTGAAGTATAGGCCTGTGGCATAATTGATCCTATCATTTTAATTATTATTTTCTTGATGAGAAAATATTTTTTAAAAAAATCTTGGGTCAGCGTGAGCGTGCAAAGAGGAAGGAGTACTTTAAACCTTTGTAAAACAAGCTGCGTGCCAAAGATAATTTCCCCAACTTGCTTCTCTTTGCAGTCTTTATTGCACCACCAATAATTCCGAGACTATATTTCAGATCAGATCAAAGCTCGACTGGGCAGGGAGTTTGCAACTGTAATATAGTTTTAAAATAAAATAATGACTTCAGGATAAGCTTTAGGGAAATAGAGAAAAGCTGCCTGCAGGAAGGGGTGAAAGTAATTATGGCTACAAGTGATATAAAAAGGTTAAGCTAAGCCTGCTAACTTCTATGCTGTGATACAGTATTCAGCCACTGTAACCACTCCTGTACAGAAAAGAGATTGGCAAAGCAACCCTATATGAAAGGATATTTATGAAACACTGGGAAGTCAGAAGTTCTGCAATATTTACCTCCTCCCAGGCTGCAGTTGGGAGGCTGGAAATGAAAGCTTCCATGAAATCACTGGGAGACAAGTCATTAGAAATCATACCAAGGGCCCCCAAGAATTGCTTAGTTCCAGCAGATCCAGTCTTTCCTTTCTGAAACATTGGTAGCTAACCTAACCTTTTTCAATATTAAATTCACCAACGCTGGGGAAAAAACGTGAATAGACAGATGATCAGCAAGATGGAAAGGATTCTTAGGTCAGATTTCTTTGGAAAAGCATTGTGCAGGAGAAGGCCCCAACCTATCTTAGAAAGACCATTGAAATCTAGTTTCTACAACGGAACTTGGGGACAGAAATATCATGTATTCCCTTTTGAAATGAGATATTTTGTTTTCAAATTGAGTCAGTTTATGGTGCCTGGTATGGAACTGAGAGTTAATTTGAAAGAGATCTTTATGTGTAATTTTTAACCCTTCTTTGTGGAATACAGTATACTAAGCTGCTCAGAGTGAGTGATAACTGGATATATAAGCTAGTAAGAATGTAAACAAATGCCTCTTTATTTCTATGGCCAAGAGTGAAGAAACATTATCATATATGCCTCAGTAGCCATCCCAGGTACCGGTATTACAACCAAAATTTTGTACACCATTTATCATAAAACAAGAACAGATCTTAGTTGTGTGAAGGTGTTCTCCCATGATTATTACAGAAAAGGGAAATTTTGACAATTCACTTAGGAGACCAAAGTGTCTATTTAAGTTGGATACTTGATTATACCAGTAGTCCAGCCACACAGAAGAGTATCTGATTGCATATAAAGTTTTCATTTTAGATTCCCAAATACCTCTCAAGAATACAGTCAGAAACCTCAGTGATTTTCTAGTGCCTCTTTCAGACAATGAAAAAAGAAGAAAGCAAAGGCTATCACTCTAAACTATAAATCTATGCAAACTATAAATCTATATCCATTTAAGCTAATGTTGTATATATTCAGTTATTAATCCATTGTACAGAAGTTCCTGATTATTCCATTTACAAAGATAAATAACTACTAGACAACATGTCACAGAGGCTGCCATCGGTGGTGCCATTTTGAGGAGGATCCTGGACATAAAAACTCCTGCCCTCAGGATGCCACTACACGGCATTGCATGCCAAATCTATGACACTAGACACAAAGACAGTTTTTTTTTTCCATGCTATCACTCTGCCAAACACCTAATTCCCACAGCATTGTCTTATGCCTAAGGATATTTACTCATATATTCTCAGACTCTAGAAGGAGTGCAGAGAAGAGCAACAAAGATGATTAGGGGACTGGAGGCTAAAACATAAAGAACGGTTGCTGCAGGGGTGAAATTCAGCAGGTTCTGACAGGTTCTGGAGAACCGGTAGCGGAAATTTTGAGTAGTTCGGAGAACCGGCAATTACCACCTCTGGCTGGCCCCAGAGTGGGGTGGGAATGGAGATTTTGCAATATCCTTCCCCCAGGAGTGAG
>QLTV01001352.1:3145386-3158413 GCA_003457575.1 Thermophis baileyi | reverse complement strand
TCAGAGCTGAAGAAGCTTCTTGGATGAGAAGCAAAACGTCTTCAAAAGAAAAAAAACAAGAAAGTCCAGTTGCCTCCTGAAAAAAGCACCTTTGGGAACCCAGTTCATATTGCATTTGCAGGGATTGGGTGCGGCTAACATTAATGAAAAGAAGGACTAAGGGTGACATGATAGCAGTGTTCCAATATCTCAGGGGTTGCCACAAAGAAGAGAGAGTCAAGCTATTTGCTAAAGCACCTGAGGGCAAGACAAGAAGCAATGGATGGAAACTAAACAAGGAGAGAAGCAACCTAGAACTATGAAGAAATTTCCTGACAGAACAATTAATTAGTGGAACAGCTTGCCTCCAGAAGTTGTGTATGCTCCAACACTGGAAGTTTTTAAGAAGAGATTGGACAACCATTTGTCTGAACTGGTATAGGGTTTCTTGCCTAAGCAGGGGTTGGATTAGAAGTTCCCTTCCAATTCTGTTATTCTATTCTGTTCTAGAAGGGCTGTATTGCTATTGTCTTTCTCATCTTTCCTATTACCTTCTCCTATTGGTATCTTATGATTTATCACTTTGTTGTTTATATCTTATGATTTATTATTGTACCTTATGATTTATGATTTATCACTTTGTTGTTTGTATGAACACTGAGAGTTTATACACCAGAGACAAATTCCTTGTGTGTCCAATCACACTTGGCCAAATAAAGAATATTCTCATTCTCATTCCCAAGATAAATAAACACAAATACCCAAATCCTCAGGTGATAAATGTGCAGCTTTCCCTAACGATATGAATTTTGTTCTAATTCTGGCTGCAAATTTCCCTCACATATACATTTCAGTATGCAACTTTCCCCCCCGAGGTGGATTTTCTGAAGATGGGCATTTTTTTTTTCTTCTCATCAGGTTTGAGTGCAGATTCAGTCCACTAGAATTTAAAAGGATGGCTGTGCCGTTATAAGATTGTTCTTTCCTGCTTAGTCTTCTATCTTGTCTCTGCCATCAGCATTTCTTCCTGTTGTTGTTCTTAAACATTTTTCCAGTTGTGTCAAACTAGAACAAATAGCTAAAGCATTTGGGCAGGTGTATCCATCTGGGAGATGATAATGAGACAAAATAAGACAGCAGACATACTTTCTTTGTTGACTGACAGCTTGCGGGCAATTTCAGGCAATTAATATGGCATACATTTTTATTGACTGGCTTAAACCATTGCATAGTTATCAATTTAACTTTCTTCTACCCTGATGGAAGCAGCCCCGAAGCAGCCTCATTTCACCAGCCATTAGCCAGAAGACAAAAATCTTTCTCTCTTCACGCAAGGCTGCACTTCAGAATTCTAGCTTATTATTTCTAACATTGATAATAAGGGTCATGGGAAGAATGATGTCTGTATAGTGACATCAGATATTTTTTAGGAAACATATCTAAATAGATTTAAAAAAAAAACAAGAGAAAGAAAGAATGTAACTTTAAAAAACAGCAGGAGATAACTTTGCTTCTCTCTGCTTTACTGAAATTTAACATCAGCATATAGATAGTTTCATCAATTATTGAGTGAAAGTCTAGGTTAGTGAAAAAAGGATGAATTGGAAGTTTTATTTCTGAAGTTTTGAATGTAAAACGCTGAACAGACTAAGAAATAGTATGTCAAAATCTTCAGAATTATCTCTTTCCTAGGCTGTTTCTTTTCTTTACAGAAAGAGTGCCATAAAAGTCTCATGCTTACGTATTTCACTTCCATAACATACAGCTTTCAATATTATTTTATTACTGGGGTGATTTGGAGAGGAGTCACATTTTCCTTTTCTTCCCTTTGAATATACTCATGTTCAGAATAATTACTGCTTGACTTCTTCAGTTGCACCTAAATTATGCTGTTTAAAGAATTATTTAGCTAGCATCTGATATAAGCAATTGTACTTTACTTTTGCTAATGCATAATGCTTTTGTTTTCCCCTAGCTCCACAAGGCAGGTATACAACCTGTTTTGTGACACGTGTAGAAATAATAAGAAGGGAAGAATTGAAAAATGAGCACTTAACCTGTTTAGCTATGCATACATTGTACTAACAATAAAGAATCGTAAACATAAAAATTCAGCTACAGTTACTACTGCCTGCCTTAGAGCTACAGCAGAATGAAGATGGCATCCCTTTGTTAGTCATGCCACCAGTTACCAAATTGACACCTGGTGTCATCTTTCCAGTCTACTGTGGCAGCAAATAGGATGGCAATAGCCATGGAGGTTCTTACCTCACCCTTTGCCACAGCCTTGTCAGCTGTGTAGCATCCCTGCAACTCTTAATAATGGGTTATAGTTGTAAATGTGCATACTTCATCTCAGTAAGCACAAGACTTTTAAGAATTTAAGGCAGGACAAAAAGCAATGGATGGAAACTAATCAAAATGAGAACCAACAGAGAACTACGGAGAAATTTCCTGACAGTAAGAACAATTAATCAATGGAACGACTTGCCTCCAGAAGTTGTAGGTGCTCCAACACTAGGTTTTTAAGAAGAGATTGGACAACCATTTGTCGGAAATAGTATAGGGTTTCCTGCTTGAGCAGGGGATTGGACTTCAAAACTTCCATGGTCCCTTCCAAGTCTATTATTCTGTTATTCCTGCTATACTTGCTTTAATAATGCATATGAAAGTAAGCCATTAATCTAAATGAAACAGAACACTCATGTGTCACAAAATTGCAAGGCTCAACCTACATATCTGGTTGCAAGTCCTAATTTTGAAGGCCTATGTGGGGGGAGGGTGTGAACATGTATTGTAGCTTGTACTGATGAACAACGCAGTGCCTGTCTAATTTAAGCAGGTAAGTTTGAGAATTGCTACCTAGAACTCCAAGTTGAAATACATGAAAATTTAGCATCTTATATGAGAAAACTGTGCCTTCTGACCTTGAGCCACACCGCCCCCCCCAAATCATTGGATTAACAGATTTTTGTAAATGTTGACCTCTTAGTCCTCAACATACAACCATTCATTTAGTGTCTATTTGAAGTTACAATTGAAAAAAAGTGACTATTTTTCACACTTATGACCATTGTAGCATCCCCATGGTTACGTGATCAAAATTCAGGCATTTGGCAACTGGCATGTATTTATGACAGTTGCACTGTCCCGGGGTCATGTAATCACCATTTGTAACCTTCTCAGCTGGCTTCCGACAAGCAAAGTAAATAAAGGAAGCCAGATTCACTTAACGGCCCCGTGATTTACTTAACAACTGCAGTGATTGGCTTAACAACTGTGGCAAAAAAAGGTTACAAAATGATGCAAAACTTATT
Source organism: Thermophis baileyi (assembly GCA_003457575.1). Lineage (NCBI taxonomy): Eukaryota > Metazoa > Chordata > Lepidosauria > Squamata > Dipsadidae > Thermophis > Thermophis baileyi. The sequence goes on along the minus strand of QLTV01001352.1, from coordinate 3,155,117 downwards.
TAACAACTGCTTTGTTTAGCAACAGAAATTTTGGTTACAATTGCAGCAGCGGTGGGTTGCTCCTGGTTCGGCCCGGTTCTTAGAACCGGTAGCGGCGGCGGGAGGCTCTGCCCACCCACCCGGGATGCTTCTGTGCATGCACAGAAGCGTTGCGCGCGAGCGCATACGCGAACTGGTAGCAACGGGTTTTAGAACTCACTACTGAATTGCAGTCATATCTCAATGACTACCTGGTATTCAAATATGGTTGAAATCTGGATGAGCCAAAACTTGATCAGTTTGTATTTGGAAATCCCACAATATTTTAACCTGCTCATTTTCAACTACTTTTTCACCTCTATGTTCCCATCATATATTTTCATTTCTGGCACATGATAATTTTCACAGATGTTTCTGTGAATCATTTTGGCGAATGTGCAATGTTTGAGAATGAAGTATTCTTTTTAATCAAGAAATCCTTTTTTCTCCTTAGAATATTTTTAAAAATATGGCACGTATACTTTATTACTTTCACGAGAGAAATGTCACATGGAGATAGGGGAAAAGGATGTCAAATGGCCAGAAATAGAAATATTCCTTTCTCCTTTTTATTTATTTTTTCTCTTTTTCTTATTTATTTTAGTTTTTAGAATAGAACAAAACCAAAAGTTTTGGAGTAAAGTTATGATACATTAAAATTAATAAACATAATTATAATTAATATATCAAATTACCATCCAAGATGGATACTAATGACATTTAATTAAGGTTGAAGGCATGGTTGAAATAAAACTGCCATCAGTAATTTTCTAAATGCTATGAGGAGTTTTATGACCCTTTAGGGTAAACCTTGAGAAATTCAAAAGTGTTCCAAAAACTATCTATTTTTTTTCCTAAAAAGAGGCAAAAATCAACATTATGGACTAATGATATCTCCAGTCTTTTAGCCCTGGAAAACTAGGAAGATCCCTTCCAATATTGGATCAAAGTATTTCTTGTAGAAGAAAACATGACCTTTGATGGGAGCTAGGATATTACCATGACCAAAAGCATCTGCAAAGTCCCTCCATGAAAATTAGGGACTCCGGAGGATGGTAGAGGACAGGAAAGCCTGGAGGAACGTTGTCCATGGGATCATGATGGGTCGGACACGACTTCGCAACTAACCACAACAAAATATTTTCCCTGTAGAAAAAGGATATTATAAATGGCTCCTTTAAATCCAGCATTAATTCTGACATTAGATGTTATTGTACATCAGCAACATCTTGGTTCTTGCAAAAGTATGTATATACAACTGCCTTTTCTTCTATTCTGCTGTTCAAAATGCTACATGGTCTTTGAGACTGAGAATTTGTTTCCTTTTTCACTACTGATAAGCCTCCTGTATCCTTGGCACTGGGTTTTGAAAGTGATTTGGCAAGCTATGGCTATCTTTTAAGACAATCTCTACTGTGAACAAGAAAAAGATTGGGGTTCATGGTGTTGGCTGGTGACCAACTTTTATCCTTCCTCACTAATCAAGTGGAGAAAATACTAGCTATCTCAGCCTGCGTTCTTGAAATGATTACGTAAGAATTATTATTTATTCATTTATTAAATTGCCACACTGCCCATCTCACCAGAGTGACTCTGAGTGATTTAATAACAAAATAACATAAAATAGGACTAAATGTACAGTTAGACATAAAATTAAAAGCAAGGTTAGAATGTACAAGTTAAAAGTCAGAATCTGTTGGAAAGCAGCCGTACCATTCAGGAGGAGAAGTCAAATGAGGACTTAGCTGGAGTTCTTACATAAACAGAAGAGGACCAGGTCTGAATTCCCCCCCCACACACACACACACTTTTTGGATGCTGTTGGACTTTATCTAGTCTTTTGTAGGGGCAAGCCACCAGCCTGGGAAGATTCCTGTGAAAGAGAACAATAAAGTAGTTCGTATGAACTCTACAGGTGTGGGTCTGGTCATTCATGCCTGACAGAATCAAAGTTTAAAAATTCACAACGAAGCAATAAAACCATACAGACATATATATCTAACTGTAATAAAAATACAAATTACAAATTATGACTAAAAGATGGAGTGGGAAGGAGTAAGATGAGCTGCGTGGGGGAGCTGTGGTGGCTTAGTGGTTAGAATGCAGTACTACAGGCTAATTCTGCTGACTGCCAGCTGCCTGCAATTTGGCAGTTCAAATCTCACCAGGCTCAAGGTTGACTCAACCTTCCATCCTTCTGAGGTCAATAAAATGAGGACCCAGATTGTTGGGGCAATTGCTGATTCTGTAAACTGCTTGGAGAGGGCTGTAAGGCACTATAAGTCTAAGTGCTATCTGCTATTGGCCCATCAAACATCTTCAATGTGATACTCTTCTAGTGGGGCCCCAAATCACTGTCAGAGCCAAGTCTTCAGATTCTTGTGGCAGATCAGGAGGGTGGGAGCCAATCTCACCCTGGGAGGGCAAGATGTTTGAAATATTGCTTTATTTCTCATTTAATGTGCAATTATTACTTAATTTTTATTTCCCTATAGACCATCCTAAAGTCAGTGGGCAGATTAAAGCAGAATCCGATATGAATAATTTGTGTACTGAAAGGGAAAACAAAGCAGAGATATCAATAGAGGGGGGGAAACAACTTTAGTTCATTTTTCCTGTAATGCAACATTCTATCTTTTCCAAGATAGTATATTTTATTTAACCTCTCATTATTTTATTTAACCCCTCATTCATTTCTCTTCTTTCTAACTTATCTCTCACTTAAGTACTTCACTCTCCTAGTTCCACCCTTTATCTCACTTACTGACACAGGATCCAATGTCTTCTCGTCAACCTAAGACATTCTACCATTTCTTGCCTGAATACACCTCCACCCAGCATCCCTTGATCCTTATTAATAGGCAGGAAAAACTGTCTTCCTATTGAATCTGAGCTGATGAAATATATCATATATATTTTTAAATGCCTAGGGAAAATGGCTTCAGAGAATGACTAGATGCTTCCAGGCCTTTTTTAAAAAATAATAATAATTCACAACAAAGACTATGGCTGGGCAAATCAAAATTCAGTTCTTTTTCCTGTATGCCAGCATAAGGCAAGAAATGCATTCAAAGCCAGCTGTTTAAGCAAACTGCCAATAGAAGATGAAATGCCTTGTATTCCTCAGATGTTAGCTCAATATGGAGCTGTCTGGATGTCTTACAACTCAGTCATGGATCCTAATGCAAAATCTAACACACTAGGATATCGTGTGGCTTTCTGATTTTCTCCAGAGGAACTCAGAATTACAATGCTTCGTACTTGCTGTTCTTGCCTCCTGAAAACAGGCACTACAGAGTTAAAACACTGGAGGATTTATTTATATACTGTAGCGTTCAATAACTTTTCATTTAAAAGATACTTTATTTCATTGTTGTTGTTTACACTGAAAGCTGCTGAATCAAATAACCCAAAGAATACAAACTAAAACAGTAAATATTTATTGGTAAATATCATAGGGACCAAGAAATTTGAAAGATTTAATAATACAAATTCAAACCCACCTTCTTCGCTCTGGGGGCCATAATAATTACAACTGGAAAGAAGTTGGATATTTTAAGTAGAAATCATCTGAGTTCTGATTCTTATATATGAGGATCTATATGCAGTCCATTCTCTGTTCATGAAATGTTTTCCATCCTTTCCCATCATAGTCTAGCAAAGAAGAATTCTTGCACTGTGAGATGCTAAATATTTTTCCATTTCTATACTAGCCCATCTTCCTTAGGAGTCTTCATTCAAATTGGATACTAAGGGTTACTTGGCCTTCCATTTTGAGTCCTCTCCAAAGAATACATATTTGGTCTTATTGGATTAACTGTTGTGCTTTATTATCACAAAAAATAATAAAACAAAATAAAATAAAATAATAGAAAAGTTTAGAACAATAAAAACCAGAAAAGGATCATGAATATTGAGGACAAATAAAATCAACCTATCCTTTTAGCATTAAAAACATTCCCATAAAGAGTGTGTACTAGTTTAGTACATTATTATATCTTTATATTATACCTTTATATATTCAGTTACTAATCAATAGTCTGCTATCTTATCTTATCTTATTATTCAGCAAGAAACAATCTTCCTTCCCTTCAGTTCTGTCCTGCCTGGGCTGTTGACATAATATTCTGTCCACCCCCTCACTCCAGATATTTTCATTAACAAAAGGGAATATATTTTTATCTAATTAAAAAAGGGATTAAAAGGTTTTGATTTTGAGATCTATGCATAGTTACCTAAGTATGAAAAGTGGAACCTAAATATAAAGTCTAATTTTAAGTCTCATGTACATTGTGATCAGTGTAGATTTTACATTTAAGTTTTAGGTAAACCAGAGAATATCACTGTTAATGTGAGGATTGATTGATGGGTGTCATTTCCATGACCTAAATAATCTTCTTTTGGCTGCTGTATATTAGATCTTTCCAGAAATTCAGTAGGTAAAAATAATTAATAGGATAAATTGCAGCAGCACAAATACACCACTGTGAACCTATTGATGCTCTTTGGAATGCCTGAATGGAGACCCAGCACCATGAATGTTCAAATGGATGAATCCCGTATCAGGATTGAAAGTGTAACCTGAATAGGACTAATATAATAGTGGAAACAGCATCAAGGACCAATGGCTTTCCCTTTTGCATTAACTGGTAGTGTCATTTAAACATTTCAGTTTGTTTCATAAAAATCTCTTGCCTTCTGGACTGAATTATGTAGTTATCTCTTTTGCTTAAATGTTAAATACTCCTTTCAATCTGTCAAAGGTTGTGACTATGATGCTTTCTTCCTCGGCTGCTAGAGCTCTACTTGTAAATTACTCACAAGTCCCTTAGGATCGTGTGAAACTACCATCCAGAACTCAAATGAGTGAATCCACAACTTATCTCAAAGAAGATCAGGCAGGCTCAACTCCTGGCTGCCAATCTTTAGCTCAGAATTGTCTCTGCAGTGCAAAGCAGTAGTGGGTTCTAAATCCTGTCGCTACCAGTTTGCGCGTGCGCGATTGCGTTTGGGCAGAAGCATCCCAGGCGGGTGGGCGGAGCCTCCCACTGCCGCCGCTACCGGTTCACCGAACCGGGCCGAACAGGGAGCAACCCACCACTGGTGCAAAGGTATATTAGTTCATCATGATCTTCATCCCGAAGCCAAAACCTAAAAGATTATGAAATACATTTCCCAGCTGCCCCAGCAAGCATGGCCAATGTGAAGGGTTACGTATAGTTCATGATACACATTCAATTTTAGAATGTCACAGAGTTGTCATGGTCCATAATGTTTACCTCAAAGATACGACCATTGCAATTCCCTTTTGGATTAAATTAAAAACCAAGACAAAGGGAAACATAGCTAATTTAAATCATAGAGCTGGGAGGAATGATTGAGGCCAACTCCATGCTCAAGAGCAAGGTTCTAAATTAAAGCATTCCAGATGGTGAAGGTCCTTCCACCTCTCTACACAGATAGTCCTTAGTTTAAAACTGCTCTTAGTTTTGTTTTGTTTTGTGATATTGTGTATATGTGCATTTGCTCTAGATAATAACTGCTGCACAGGCTGCAACATCATTTGTGGTGTGAAGAAGAAAAGAAATCAATGTTTTTTTCTAGCTACTGTAGCATCAGGAATAAAGGATAATTTTCAGAAAATGTGCTTTGCTGAGGAGCTTCCAAGACCTTTGGTCTTGATATGTTCCTATGAAGCGTCCAGCCTCAGAAAGCAGAAAAAGTTAATTCTTTCCCTTTCCTATAACTGGAAATAGCTATTGTGACTTCATAGGGAGAAGCTAATGAAACCTCATTTTCAGGCAATTTATTTGATAGGAATAGGTGCAGAAGAGCCCAAGTATTATTGTTAGAGAAGAAGTTCTTCTATTATGGGATACTGTTATCCCATATGTCTGATATGAGATACTGTTATTCACTGTATGCTGAAGTTTTATATTTCTCTTTTACTAATTGTTAGTGAAACAAATATAACTTTTCTAACTAATTACTATGGGTAGTTTTCAATATTTTCAAACTTAGAGAAACAATATTTGTTTATTTTTCTGTTTCTTTTACTACATTGCTTGATGAAAAGAAAGGTAGATTAACACAGATTAACACAGAATAACACAGATTAACACAGAAACTTTTAATGTAAATTTATTGCGAAATCCTCATATACTTCTATATTCAGTACTCGAAGTTTCTATAAATACATCCTGTTATTAGTGTTGTATTTCTGGCAATAAGGGGAATGCAAAATATTTTAGGTTGATCTTTGTCTAATTTGGTTTGGATTAAAACCCAAGATAAATATTTGCATTTTATAGTTAAATTTAGGATGAATTTCTGCTCTCCAAATAACCTTACCAATTCATTTATAAAACATTTAAAGACTGCTTTGGAAAACACATTGAATTACCATTCTATTTCATTATAGTGGTTTCTATTTTCCTGATTTTAAACTATATCACTTGACTTATTTGCTAATGTCAGTAATACAATATATTAGAATAAAAATTATATTAAATATGTGCTATTAGGGACCCAGTTAGATTTATTACTTGACTCCCTTGAAATTTTGGCAAGAGCTTCATCCCAATTACAATATAAGTATTGTGATATTTTCAGCACCTAAGGTGGTTATACGTATTTGGACAATATTGGGTAAGAAAATAAATGTTCCTAACTGAATGACATATTTTAAATAAAAAATGTAAATACTGTTTTCAGTACTATGCAAAAGTTGACAAAATATATTTTTTCCCTGTCAGGTTCTTTTTGGGTTTTTTTCAGTTTTACTTTATTTTTCCACTATTCATGCCATTTACTACCTTGTAATGTTTAGTTAATTATAAATATAATTTCTATGTACTACACTAATCAGTTTTGTATGTTTCATTTTCCTATTTTCAATTGTAAGGAAACTAATAAAGCTGAAATTTAAAAAAAAAGAATTATAATTCTGTTTTGCACAAGTGCAGGACTTACTGCTGCTTTATAAAGTGGCTTTTCTTCCTCAAGAATACATCAAATGGACTTATTTGGTTGTTTTCTACATGAAAAAAAGTGTAAATGCGACCTGGAAAAGCCTTTTTTCTAAACTAAAACGTCAATCTATATTTCCCAAGGTGAATTGGATGGCATTTGGAGTAATTATCTATAAAGTATTTCGTCAAACAGCCATGCTAAAGCCAGAAGTTAGCTGCTATGAAAATATAAGGTAAGAGTCAACTTTGAAAGAATTCTTTGGCAGCATGTTTTAAATTGTTACCAAGCAATGTTAGTCTTAGCTAACTACAACTCTTTGAAGCGTTTTCAGTTTCTTAACTTAATAAGAAAGGACATCCTCACTGTATTGCATTAAAGTATTTATTTTGCTGACCAATGCCTAAATTCCACAGGATGTTTTTCTTTACAAAAGAATATTGATATTTTACCCTTTATAAGGATCTCTTGGGAACAAAATAATAGTGAAACAAAAAGATCTCCTGACATCACAAAATACCGAGACATTTGCAAAAACATTATTTCTTCTTGTATCAATATTTCTAAGACATGTTAAGTTTTTCAAATGAGAAACTTTGGTTGCTAAGTATTCTGCTTCTGCAGCTGTCGGCTGGGAAGATGGTCCCTCTAGATCAGGGGTGTCATCATGACGGTGTCACGTGACATATCGGGACTTTTTTCCCCTTCGCTAAACCAGGCATGGGCGTGGCCAGCGCATGATGCATCTGGCCCGGAAGTTTGACAGCCCTGCTCTAGATCATCCTTCAGAGTTAAAGCTTTGGGTGGGTTTTTTTAAACAACAAATCTGAGATTAAGTCTGGCTAATATGACCATCTTACTCTTGCAAGCCAGATTAAAGTTTTCATATTGCATAAGAATCCAGATATGAGAGTCTTTAGTAAGGGGAGCCAAACATATGTTTAACTCTCTTGTTCTAAACTCTCGGTAGGGCTTTTGATGTTTCACTCTATTTCCAGAGAGATTATAGAAATAGGTGTTCCATATTTTTTTTTCTCCACAAACCCCTTCACCAGGGTTTGTTTTTTATTGTTATTCTTTTTTTATTTCATGGACTGCTATCATTTTTCCATCAATCTGTTTTCTTTAAAACTGATTTATAGAGACCTTGAAAAGCATTTGTGCTGGAAAAGCTGGAATGTGCTATAGGGACCATTGAAAGCAACTTACTGTTTTTGTTGCTTGGAAACATTCACGTTGTTTCAAGTCATTGCACTAGATTTATAGTTAGGATTTAGCAGCTCTTTGATTGATCACTTTGCTCCCATTCTCCACCTGATCAGCTCTCACAGAGCGCCAAGTCTAATGGAGTCAAATGGTTATAGTGTACATGTCTAAGGAAGCAGCATGAAAAGAGAGACAATGGGGGTGGGAGATTTGGGTGTGTGTGAGAGAGAAAGGGGGGACGGGGAGAGAGAGAGAAAGAGAGAGAGAGAGACACACACACAGAGAGAGAGAGAGAGAGAGACAGAAAGAGAGACAGAGAAAAAGAAACAACTTTCTGCAAAGGAAGTTCAAAACCAGTGGGCTCCAAATGAAACAGAAAATTAATGACTGAGTCCATTTGCAAGAGCACACTGTGTAATTTGTCATAGCTCATGACCAAAGCTGGAGAAACTTATATTAGAATGTGTTAACGTAAGAAGAGAGAAACAATCTCAGGGAACAGATCTGTGAGTTGTTTGGGAGTCAATATCTTGACCCTGCAACAATTTAAACTTCCTTTGCATCGTGAAAGCAAAATCGTTTCAGAATAAGGAGAAAGTCTGTGTTTTGAACAAACTAAGCACTATCTCTGAGGCTGAAACTGAGAAACAGCACAAAAGTTCCCTCTGATGCCTGGCACATATGCTGACCTCAGAGCATGCCATACATTTATTTTTTCCCAAGGTTTCTTAGGGGGTATACTTCATAACAGACATATGTTTTACCTTGGGGAATTGCACCAACAGTAGATTTAAAATCAAATCATATGGTTCTGCAGCACACTAGAGAAAACAGATTTGAAGATTAAGACAGCCAGTGTTTAAAAGCCATCAGCGTTTCCATTTTTGTTGGTGACTGCTCAGAAAAAAAAATAGGAACTTTATTCCAGCCACAGCACTGCAGCACACCCTAAAGCAGAAACCATGCCACTGCAATGCAGAACGCAAGGGTTTGTCAGTGACTCACATTTAAGGGAAGGAACTAGAAAGAAAAGCAAGGCTAACAGCTCTTCTTTCCCTTCTCCCTAGATCCTGTGCACGAGGGGCACTTTCTCTCCTTTTTCTCCTGGGGGCTACGTGGATTTTTGGCGTGCTCCATGTCATCCAGGGATCAGTGGCCACGGCATATCTTTTTACGATTTTCAATGCATTTCAGGGACTGTTCATCTTTATATTTCTTTGTGTGCTGTCACGAAAAGTAAGGGCTTTTTGTCCAATATATGTAAATAGACCATGAGGTGCATTTATACAAAATTATCCTTAAAATGTTCTTCTCCTTCCTGCCATCCTTCATTCCGTCCCTCCCTCCCTCTCTCCTTCCCTGTCTTTCTGTCAATATATTCCTTCCTTCCCTCCCTCCCTCCCTCCCTTCTCTCTTCCTTCCTTCCTCCTTCCCTCTCTGTCAATATATTACTTACTTACTTACTTACTTACTTACTCACTCTCTGTCTTCCTTCATCTGCCTCCCTCAGTGGAAAGCCAGTTGTAAATCTTCCCTGG
>QLTV01001352.1:3129754-3145253 GCA_003457575.1 Thermophis baileyi | reverse complement strand
CTCCCTTCCTTCCTTCCTTCCTTCCTTCCTTCCTTCCTTCCTTCCTTCCTGTAAATAGCAGCTACTTGAAAGTCAGAGCTGTTTCAGAAGAGTTTGAATAAAATTGGCTCTTGGAAAGTTTGATTGGATGATTAGTCACCCAAGCCCCACTCTCAGTAAAAGAACCTTCTCTGAAACTACTACTTGCATTTTCCAAGTAGTAGTCTTGGTACTCAAACTGCAAGCCAAACGAGTAAAGAAAACTTCTCTGATGTCTGCACTGCACTGTTCCACCACCCACAATACTGATAATTATGTTTAATATATTTAATCATTTATACGGTTTTCAACATCTTATGCAGGATGATCTGCTCAGTGCAGTAATCTAAATTAAAATATCCCAAAGAAATATATATCCTGTCATACTCATAAGTAACTGCTTGATTATCAAACTGCTCTTGCTTATAGAAAGTTTTGCCTAACATTAAATCTAAGTCTGCCCATCTATTACTTAAGGCCCTTATTCCATAATTTGCAATCTATGATAGAGAATATATTTGAAGCCTCTTCAGATACTTGAAAAGTGCTAGCATATCCACTCAAGCATCTTTTCTGAAGGTTAAGCAGACTCCGTTACCTCAGTCTCTCTTTGGAAAAATTAATATATATCCAGACTGCACATGTTGAGCTGCAGCCCATAGTTGATAAGAAGTTAAGACAGTACCCTGATTTACTTTGTGCTATTCCTTGTCTGTCTTGGCACAAGAAAAATGAAGGAGAAAGAAATAAAGTGGGGAAAGCCTCTTTGGGTAACAATTACTGGCAAGAGAAGACCCCATGGTGTTGAACTGTCATTAAATGACCACTCTAGGAATTAGTTACATGGCATCAGAGTGGCTCTTTCCCTCTTGCCTCTCTACTTCTCCCCCCACCACTATTAGCAACACAAGCAAGGACAAGTTCGAGCAAGTCTTCTGCTGTCAGTTTTCTAATCCTAAGCAATCATTACTTCTTTGGATTGGAAAAGTGGCATCAAAAGTGCCATTTCTGCCACCATTTTTCCTGCAAAGAAGAAAAATGGCAAGAGAAGAAGTGGGAGGAGAATAAGAGAGCAGGTCTGATGCTGCCAGTTCTCCAATTCCATGGTTTCTATCTGAGAGGCTCCAAGAACCTGTTCCCCTCCTGCTTCTTTCCCTATACTCTCACAAACAAAAGGAAACAGGATTGGAACATCTCTTTAGCAATCATCTTCTTCCCCCACCTGCATGACCAATCCAGGTGAGACATTCTTGAAAACTGTCCAGTCTTCCAAAGATTTATTGAATCAAAAGGTGGTGTAGTCTAAAGAGTCCCTTCATCCTCACTTCCCTTCCCTTGACAGATGGGAGAATTACTGAACGCATCTCAAATGAGACACCGCAGTTGATCCAGACATCAAGGATTCTATTAACAGAAAGTAGAAAGCATGCATTAAAACTGGAACAGAAAAATCTGCAGGGTGCCTTTGCAGTGAAGGGCAAAAGTTTTGGGAAGACATCCTTATATATTTATATCTTTCTGAAATAGTTAACCAGGCAACTGCTGCCTCTGTTAGGAGGCCTTATGAAAAAGTCCTTTGTTTGTAGCCCCTTGTCAAAACAACACCCCTTCTCTGAACTTGTTCTAGGCATACAGGATTTAGGTGTCCACCTCCGTTTTATAGAAAGATAGGGGCACATCACAGAGTAACAAGGACTAAATTGATTGACTGACTGACTGATAGAATGATTAGGAAGATTGTTTTTTGTTTATTTGCACAAATACAAAAGGGTAACAGTTTAAAGAAAGAAGGAATCATACCTTGCTGTTTCATACTTGGAAAAAAATATATTAAGCAGGGCTGTAAAATTGTTTCCAAATTGATAATTTAAAAAAAAAAACTTCACCAGGAATTACTAGAACAGATATGGAGAAACCCACACCATGTTTGGGATCAAGTGACTAGTAATTTCTTGCAAACATAATAGTCTCCCCAGAAATCAGTTGGAAAGTTTATGAATAAATAAATAAACAAAAAGCTGTTCTCCACAGCAGTACCATGCAGGCCTTAAATACCTGATTCAGATTTGAATAAGAGCTAAAGAAAAATATAATCTGAACTAGAAAGAGTTGGAAATGCACACATTCAATGAATTATAGTAATGTTGGAGTCTGGTTTAGTTTGGTGCCCCATACTTAAAAATGAGTCAAGAATTACCATCATGCTTGAATAAAATAATTCATGCACATGCATAATTCACACTCATGTATTAAGACTTTGAAATCTGATTTATATAACACAGGTCTGAGATTTCAGAAGGCATTTCAAATTATACAGCAGTAATCCTATCAAATAATTAAAGAGATTCACTAACTATAGTCATCTGATTCTGGACTGAAACTTTTTCATGTAATGTCCTACAACTTACATTGTCAAAATCTCATCAGCATCTTTTCTAATTCCCTGCGGGGCCAAATTATCTAAAGCCCTTCTAACAGAATAAGCCACATTTGGTAGAAGATGCTTAAAACATATGTATTTACCTGTTAGTAAGCCAAGGTGCTCATGGTATCTTTTCATTTCAGATCCAGGATGAATACTCCAGGCTGTTCAGAAATGTCCCTTGCTGTTTTAGATGCTTGAGGTAAATTGATGGAAAGCCAAGATGAGCAGCACTGTTGAAGGAAGCAGAAAACGAGAGGCTTTCGAAAAATTGCTATATTGTGAAAGTATGAAATGAGCTACTGAGCTGTCATCTCTCTTAAATCAATTATTTTCTCTCCGGTATAGGTATTGTACTTAAATGTGCACTCAGGCACGCTATATTGTGTACAAAAACTGCATATCTGTACAAGACAGACTGGTTTATTGTGTAACAAACAAGGCTTCTAAAGGCGCCCAGGACTCTTTAGGGCAAACAACTAAAGCTTGAAAGAGGGGAAAAATGAATCCAAGGTGAAAAGCTTTTTGTTGTTATTGGCAGATTGACTCTTCATTTCATATCTAATGCTTGGAAATGAAATAATTTCACTTATTGTTATTTAAAGAGAGTACAACCCATTAGAGTGTTTAAAAAAGGTTTTACCTTGGTCAAAATATCGTGTCCTGCCTTGAAAGGAGCTAAGTTAAGAAAATAGCAGTGTGAGCAGTTCTTTAGTTCTGATCATAAGGGGAAGGCATACAGCAATTTTGCTAGCTGAAAGTTTAGATGGAAGGCTTCAGACTTCTATTAGCTCAGGATCTATCAGTTGTGACAATTGTAAGATGGGTGGACTTCAACTCCCAGAATTCCTCAGCCAGCCATGCTGATTGAGGAATTCTGGGAATTGAAGTCCACCTGTCTTAAAGGTGCCAAGGTTGAAAAAACCATTGTCTAACCCTGTCCTATAAAGTGGTGATGCATACTAATCATTCACTGTCCACATGGGAGGGGAGGGGATTCTCTGTGTCTATCCATGCAGGGCTAGGGATATAAAGGAAATCTGCCCCACACAGTTCTTTTAAAGTCAATGATCTGCTAGTGGGGGTTTCTGACATGGCATGGTCAATAGTGATACATAGCCTACCAGTATTCATTATTCTCACCTCAAATGTTTTACTCAAAACAACCTATCTACATAGCAGGTGGGGCTCCTTATGTTTGGTGGGGCTCCTTATGTTTGACAGAGATGTGTATTTAAAGAAAAGCTTTTCTTATGCAATACTGCCTTAAAATATGCTTTAGGGCAATGTCACAACATTGAGTAGATCACCAGTATGGAAAGCATTTGAAAGGGCAAGTTTACAAAGCATAGTGGTGTGACAAAGTAACCTCTCCTTAAAACATTATGGAAGCCATGTCCCACAGAAGGCTTAACATGACCCTTTGAAAGTTTCACCCAGTTTGGGGGAGAGAGAGAGAGAGAGAGAGAGAGAGAGAGAGAGAGAGAGAGAGAGAGAGAGAGAGAGAGAGAGAGAGAGAGAGAGAGAGAGAGAGAGATTACCTGGGGAAAGGTACTGCGAGAACGCATGATATTAATGTCTTCCCACCCCCACATCCAACATGGTAGTCACAGTTATTGTGATGAAACTGGTAGTTGCACCAGGTGGGAGACAGTTACCAAAACTCCAAAGTACTGTAGGATCTAAGTCACGGGTGTCAAACTCGCGGAATCACACTGCTGTCACATGATGTTTTGCGATGTTTTTTCCCTTCGCGGAGCTGGGGTGGGCGTGGCCTGTGCATGACATATCTGGCCTGCGAGCCGCCAGTTTGACACCCCTAATCTAAGTCAACCTGTTATGAACAGGAGCATAGCCATGTAATTCGGCCTGTGTGAATTGATTTAAGTTTGCTTTAATGAATTGAATCAGATGATGGAGACAATGCGATTTGTTTTGCTGAAATGAAGAAGGCATCCCAATTCCTTTGCCAAAGTAATGTTGGTAGTCTCAAACAACTGAATCTCATTAGGCAGGAATAATTTGATACTGCCCAAAGTATGCATTGGACCTTCCCAGCCCAGATGAGCTTTAGCATATGCTAGTGGAATTTAAACTGGTTGTTCCAGGGCATGGTGCCCAAGCCAAGCCAAATGCCATATGTAGTTACAGATGTGCCTCCTTCTGACTGCAGTTCTGTATATGTTGCATGTATATGTGAAAACTGCATTGTATATAACAACATTTGCTTTCAGCAAGACCTCTTCAGGCCAGTATGATCATTGGAAGACTAATTTCAAAGAGTTTAAACGCACGCGAAACCTACAAATAAGAGGCTTTCCAGAAATGCAGAATTTCTCTGGTAGGCTTCAGTGAGGAACAAATTTAGAGGACTGAATAAATGAGAGTTGAACATGTATGCCTAGATGTAAGTGTAAATCTGCTTATTGGATTAAATAAATCCTTTCAATTAAGAATATAAAAGAGAATGTTGCTGTTTTCCAAATGCCAGAGCATCTATATAATAATAAATCCAATCTATGTTAACAAGAACTTGTTGTCATAGTAATTTTACCTCCTCCACCGTTCTATCTTGTAATTTCAAAGACTCTCAAATCTCAGGATGGTGGGGAGGGCTGGGGATATTCACAGCAAAACACCGGCGATGTCAAGGAACAACAGCAGCTGGCCAAATAGGTCCCCTATAACCAGTATTTGATGTAAAGAAACAAGTTACATAAAAATAGTTCTCAATCTTTTTCTAGTCCAAATCTCAGCTGAATTGGAAATGCAACTAGGTAGTGAAGCTCAAAGATACGAGCAACAAAAGCCTTTCTTTAAATGTCTTTGATGTTGTTGTTTTTTCTTTATGGAGGGACTTTATAATTTTTCCTTGTTGTTTTTATTTCTTTTTTTAGTCCTACCCTTTGCATTTCTTTCTCCAATTCTTCACTTTCCTACTGAATGGCAACTCCTAAATCGTTATGGCGATTTATCCTATCGTTTGAGTCACCTTGCAACCAAAGGATTATATCAGTAATGTAATATTAATGTCAAGTTATTATTGCATTACTTTAAAAACACTCTGGACACAATGCAGCAAATTAATTATTTGCTGATCTTGCCCTCAATTCCCCCTCATAACAGCTCTCAGGATTATATTTTATTTTCTGTCCATTATTTACACAGGCTTTTTTTAATCAACACAATCCATCTCAAGAAGTCATCCAGGAGGTCTGCCATTGCAGAACACTTTCGTTGTTAGAAAAGTGCTATTATTTTTATGCAAGTAGCTAACGCGGAAATTTGACAAAAAGCTAAAGTCTATTCATATTCAACAGGGTTTCATAGTCCCATAGTACAATATATATATTGTATTGGTGATCCAGTATTCGTGTCACCATCAACAGCTAGTCTATACAGAGAGGGATAGAACTGACTGATTGTTCATGCCACGTCCTATCTCATCAGTTACTGTTCTTGTCCCTGTTGTAAGAAGAGTGCTTACAGAGGTGGGTTCCTCCAAGTTCGGACCGGTTTGCCCGAACCAGTAGTGACCCGCTGGTGATGTCACGGTGACGTCAAGGAACTGGTTCTGTCGGTGCCGGTCCGTGGGCGCTGCCATCTTTTTTTGGATTATTTTTTTGGGGGGGGGGATTTTTTGGAATTTTTTTTTCTTCTGCACATGCGCAGAAGCTGAGTTCCCAGCACTGCGCATGCATCGCCGGTGACGGCTTGGGGGGCGGGTGGCGCCGGTCCGTGGCCGCCACCATCTTTTTTTGGAATTTTTTTTTGAATTTTTTTTTTTATTATTTTTTTTGGGGGGGGGGATTTTTTCCAGGTTTTTTTTTCTTCTGCGCATGCGCAGAAGCCGAGTTTCTGGCACTGCGCATGCGTCGCCATCTTGTTTTCGGTTTGTTTGTTTTTTGGATTTTTTTTCAGATTTTTCGGCACTGCAGTGCAGGAGGAAGCGAACCGGCAGCGAGGTAAGTTAGAACCCACCCCTGCTTTGTAAGCCAAAAAATCAGAAGTCTGGTAGCAATATTGGTTCATTGGTTTTAAGAGCAGCAAGTCACAAAAGCTTATACCATTTTAATGTAAGATTGCTTAATCTAAAAATGTGCTACAATCTCCTCCTGATCTTTCTTTCTAATAGCTATTGACTATCAGAAATGTTCCTTCAAGAATCACATGGTCCTGTAGTGGGAATGGAGGGGAAGTAGTCCATCTGGATTATTATTAATGTTCTCTTTAAGACTCTGACTCTGAGGAAGCAGGAGCAAAATGCTATAGCTTAGATAGCAAATGTATAATTATTTCCAGGATAATGAGCCACCTGATTTTTACCAAGATAAATATTGTTAACATTTCTATTGGATTTTTTTTTATAATGAAAATTAGACCTCTTTTGGCAGAGTTTAAATTGCATGAAAAAGAATACTGTATTTTTCCTCATCCGGTGATCTCTCATTCAACAACTTCTTTCCCAAGCTGTTTTGTTTAAATATAAAAACCTGTGTTCAGTTCATTTCCTTCATTGTCTTTATTGTCACCAACAGCATCACACCACTTCTTCCATTTGGATGCAGCTCTCCCGAAAAGTTTATCTGTAGTGGGTTTTTGTGATTCCTCAAATCATCAGTCTTCCTTCTGAGCCTTCTCCATCCTTGGCATTGAGCTTTCCTTCAAACTAACCCTTCTTTATCCACAGCTTTAATATTGCTTATGTTCATCAAGCAACTCTTCCATTATTGCCCTCAATGTCAGCTCTGCCTGATTCAGCTTAGTGCCTCACAAGTATCCTGCCATCAAAGGCTGGAAGGGAGGAGGGAGGAGGGAGGATGAAAGGGCAAAAAAAGCTGTGTGTGTACGTGATGAGAAAGCAGGAGGGGGGAATGACAGGTGATAAAGACCAGAGCAGTCCTGTTCGTACCAGCAATCCAAGGCCAAGCACCCTGAGAAATATGTGGATTACCCCCAAACATCTCAGTGTTCTCAAAACGTCTTGGCGAACTCCGGTTGTCTGGAAACGAACTAGTCACAGGGGAAGGATGACTGTGGGTGAACTTTTTTTGTATCTTGGAAGCATGGAAGAATTCAGAGCTGGCTTGACTTTACTGCAACCAATACCTTTAGTAAAAGAACCCTTTGCTTTGGAGCCAAGGGTCTTTCTTTCTTTCTTTCCTAAGGGATCAGATTGGGACAATCAAGACTCTCCACCAATAGATTCTTTCCCCTTTCTTATTAAAGACCTGCCTGCATACCCATCTATCTGAGTTCACTGATCCTTATGATCTAATCTAACATCTAATATTGGTATAATACTTAATGATTCCAGAAACTAGGTAGCCTACATCCCAAAGCTTTTCTTGCTTGTTTGATTGAGTTTCTTCCCTGGCTCTATTCCATAATGGAGTTATCAGTGGTGATATCCAGACAGTAAAATTATATGCTGCAGGAGGTTCAACTGATCTGGCTCTTAAGGGATAACACTACTCTTCAGTTTCGTTTTTGACCTTGGCAAAAGTTGAACACCTTATGTGAGTGGTTTTCAACCTTTTTCACTGCACAGCACACACCTCTTATGCAAGATTTCCAGGTTGTGAACCCGGAATTCCATGATATCACAGATTCCTGGGACTTGGGAGAAGCAATGAAAGCAGTCTGCCCCAATGATCCCACAGAGGCAGGGTTCTGGCTGAAGTTCACTTGTGGCTCATTGATGTGGTACACTTGTGGACCTTTTCTGATACACAAATGTGCCACCTCTCTATGCTGTTCATCCTCTCACTTGCCATTTATAGCAATAGCACTTAGACTTATATACCGCTTCACAGTGCTTTACAGCCCCCTCTAAACAGTTTACAGAATCAGCATATTACCCCAACAATCTGGGTCCTCATTTTACCGACCTTGGAAGGATGGAAGGCTGAGTCAACCTGAGACTCGAACTGCCAAACTGCTAGCAGCCGGCAGTCAGCAGAAGTATCCTGCAGTACTGCATTCTAACCACTGCGCCACCACAGCTCTTAAAATTAGCATGGCTTATATCCTTTTATCATCATCCTTATTTTCTGTTGCCTGCATTCGTCTCCTTGTGTGTGATTTGATTTTTATTTTTTGTAAATCTGATGGCAAGAGGTGTCTCTAACTGAAGTCAGTTACTTTGGGATACAATGAACTGAAAAGGAAGCCAACAAAGAAGTTGAGAAGAATGGCATCCAAGGTGAAAGCATTCCATACACATTATCCAATATCCACATCATAGCAATGCACACCTGGAAAATAAGATATTCAGCTGTCGCTGTACAGCTGAACTTTTTTATTAGATCATGTAAGTTAAGTCATAACCACTGCCTTCTTGACTGAAAACATAATTAAGAAAAATGAATGAAAGTGAAAAATTCAGTGACATATTTAGCCTTCGCTAAGCATAATAAAGTCACCTGATTCCGCTTTCTTCATGCTTCTCTGTCACAAGGATAAAAGGATATAAGCCATGCTAATTTTATTTACTCACTAACTGTAGTAGTCTGCAGCTAATCCACCTTGTGCAAAACAATTTAGCCAACATAAAGTTACAATTTTCTTTTAGGCTGTAATTCTGTCTTTTTTCAAGAAGAATATGCTCAAGGATCAGGGCATTTGTGCAGTTTAAGAAAGAAGAAAAGCTGCATGAAGAAATACCAGATCCTCCAAATTACAAGCACTATTGAGATAAATCCATAGCATCAAAATTCTTGACTTACTGTAGAACAGTCATTCTAAGAATGTTGGCTTTTTAAAATGTTATTGCTTACCGTGATGAAGCATGATGTTTAACACCTGTTCAAGGGCATAGATAAGTAATTCCTTGACATATTTTAATCATTTTACTGTACTCCCTAAATAAGAAAGAAAAATGTGAATAAGCTCTCTCTACCTGAGAGTGGGAAGTCAAAAAAAAATCTATATGCAAACTATAATTGGACCAGAATGGTAACTATATTAAATAAACTTCAAAAAAGGTGTCATCCTCCTGCAGGCTGGTCATATGAACAGTGTTGACTGAATGGATCTTTTCAACTCATCATTATGAATATACCAGAAGATTCTGAGTACTGGAGGCTGAAAATGTACAGAATAAAAATATGCATTTTTATGTATGCAGCATTAGACATATATAGTGCCAAACCAGTCCAATAGCTTAAGCGGACCCAAAATACATAGATTCAAGCAAATAGAGGTTTCCCAGAAGGTTATGTCAACCCTAAAGCAAAGCTTAAAAAGTAGCAGAAAACCCCCACCAAATTAGTTGATTAGTTGGACTAAGTTTTTGTAAGAATAGACTTAGGGCTCTTTAGAGATGCTTCTGCTAAATGCAAGCCTGGTAATAAGGCCTCCCTCATGATGAAGGACTGACCTGGCATGCATCACAGGTACATCTCAAGTTTTGAGCACAACTGGGAGAAGAATTTCCATTTCTAAGTAAGACGATTGCTAAGTGAGTCATGCCCAATTTTACGACCTCTTTGCCACAGTTGTTACACAAATCACTGTGGTTCTTCAGTGAATCACATGGTTGTTAAGCAAATCCCACTTCTCCCCATGGACTTTTGCTTGTTGGGAGCTCTCTGGGAAGGTCACAAATGGTTATCGTGTGACCTGAGATGCTGCAACTATTGTAAACACATACCGATTGTCAAGCTTTCAAATTTTAATCACGTGACCCCGCGGATGCTCAGCAGTTCAAGAACCCATCATAAGTCACTTTTTTCAGTGCCATTGCAACTTCAAACAGTCACTAAACAAATATATGTAAGTTGAAGGCTTGAGTTCGATCTGGGTCCGGAAGAGAGGGTGGCCCTGTCAGAAATGTGCCCAGCAGAATTTTGGGTGTGCCGTCAGCCTAGACCACAGCTGACAGCAGCAGTAGAATAGAATAGAATAGAATTCTTTATTGGCCAAGTGTGATTGGACACACAAGGAATTTGTCTTTGGTGCATATGTTCTCAGTGTACATAAAAGGAAAAAAAGGAAAAAGAAAAGAAAAAAGAAAAAAATATATTCATCAAGAAACATAAGATACAACTCTTAGTGATAGTCATAGGTTACTAATAAGCAATCAAATCATACTAGGAAACAAACAGAACAATATAAATCGTAAAAATAAGTGATGGCATTCGGGGGGAAACTGTCCTTGTATCTAGTTGTTCTGGTGTGCAGTGCCCTATAGCATCGTTTTGAGGGTAGAAGTTGAAAGAATTTATGTCCAGGATGTGAGGGGTCTGTAGATATTTTCACGGCCCTCTTTTTGACTCGTGCAGTATACAGGTCCTCAATGGAAGGCAGGTTGGTAGCAATTGTTTTTTCTGCAGTTCTAATTATCCGTTGAAGTCTGTGTCTGTCTTGTTTGGTTGCAGAGCCAAACCAGACAGTTATAGAGGTGCAGATGACCAGCAGTAGTACAGCTGTGCTGAAGTGGCAACAAAACTCCCAAATTTTATTCCCTAGGTAGTAACAGGTCCCATCATTCTGTACTTTAGCCCATTTGAGGTACCTTTATTGTCAAAGTTTTGCCCTGTGATGCAGTATTTCACTCAATTGAAGATAACAAATTATCAGACCCAAGAGTTTTAGTAATATGTGGATACATTTTAAAGTATTTAGAAAAAAACCAGACTATAAATAATAAGTTAATCAAGTCAAACATATACCGATCATTTAGAAGTTCATCTGGCAAATACTAATCCTCTGAAGTATTAATTTAACAGCATCTTCAGCCTCAAAATAAGAGTGAATGTCATTTTGCCATTTTTAACAGATGTGAAAACAAGTTCCATCTGAGAGATAGCCAATGAAATAAGTATGTGTCCAGCACACTAACAATTACTTTGCACAAAAAATTAAATGACATTGCTTGTAATGCCATTTTGTATTGTCTCATGTGTAATTTTAAAGAATATCCTCCTGACTCCTGTAAGTTTGGCTTACAGTGATGAGAAATACATGAAATACATGAATACATGAAAATTGCATTCATAATGCTCCTGTGAAATATAAAAGGATGGGGTATACATCATATTGTTTAAGGTTCTCCTCAAAATACATGAAAAAAATGTTACAATACTGTGTTTTACTGGTAACTGATTTCCTCACATATTTACAGTTAGAAACTGTAAAGCTTTTTCAAGGATATTTCTGTTGACATTGTTATACATAAATTATTAACTGAATTCCAGAAATCTGAAAATGCAAATAAATTGCAGTGATGCTAAAAACTTGCCCCTTGTTATGCCACCAATTATTCATGCTATTTCTGATATCTTCCTGATAAAGCAGAGATACATTATGATGGCAAATATATCAGAAATGCTGTAAGTCAATGACAAACTGCGTATTTTTCATCTTCAAGGTCTTTGTGCAATATTCTACAAACTACAGAACTGGCCAAATGGTCTCTAAACCAGGAGTCTCCAAACTGGACAACTCTAAGATTTTTTCATTTCAACTGCCAGAATTCCTCAGCCAGCCATGTTGTCTGGGAAATTCTGGCAGTTGAAGTCTACAAATCTTAAAGTTGTCCAGTTTGAATACCCCTTTTCTAAATCGTTGGAACTGTATGTGTTTATCCTTTTGCTTAACCGAAACTCCCAAGAAACCTGTTTTCGTGCTATCACATCTAGAAAGTAATGTATTTGTTCTTTAAAATAAGAATTGTATTGCTTTAGTTACTATTTCAGGGTTTCCTATGCAAAGTGTTGCATGGAACAACCCAGAAATGTCATTAATAACATCCTTCCATTGCTCTCAGCCTACAGTTTAAGTAATATGAAATTGGTCTATTTTTGCAAAGATTCATTTTCATATAATCTATAACACTTATGAGACATTAACCGAATAGGAAAACCAATGTTTTTTTCAGTATTATCTGTTATTTCTTTATATCCCTAAATCATAGTGTCAGCTCCGGGTTTTCTGAGCTGCCATTCAATCAGGGGGAAGTGCGAGTGGGCGGGAGCTCCCTGTCTCATACCAGCCCAGCGCTACGAGGCTTGATGATGGCTCCTGAAACACCGACGCCCCACTGAGGACTGCGGGCCTGCCGGAGCCCGAAACAATCCCTTGGGAGTTGGGCGGCATACAAATTTAATAAATAATAATAATAATAACAATAACAACAACAACAACAACAATGCCGGAGCAGGCCGCTGACGAGACACCGAAGCTCAGCTGTTTAATTTGCTTAGAACTGATTAGATTAGCATGCGCACAAAGCAGGAAAGACTGTTAAATCATAGCTTGTGTGGATGACGTCTGGAGTGGGGTGGAGTTGCAGGGGGGGCGTGTTTATGCTTAAATAGGTGGCGGGAGCACTGGGTGATTGCTGCAGACAAAAAACTTGTTTGCCTGAAGGTTTGTTAGTTCGTGCCAGAGGCTAAGGATTAAAGGACTTTTGATTGCATTCCTATGTGTGCACGTTCTAGATAGAGCCAAGGTGGCGCAGTGGTTAGAGTGCAGCACTGCAGGCTACTTCAGCTGACTGCTAGCTGCAGTTCGGCGGTTCAAATCTCACCGGCTCAAGGTTGACTCAGCCTTCCATCCTTCTGAGGTGGGTAAAATGAGGACCCAGATTGTTGGGGGCAATATGCTAACTCTGTAAACCGCTTAGAGAGGGCTGTAAAGCACTATGAAGCGGTATATAAGTCTAAGTGCTATTGCTATTGCTATTTTCTTCCATCAGCTTTCTGGAACCTGACACCTAGCTTGAGCAAGTGTTGTGTAAATGCATGCTAAGTCATCAGGCAAAGGTAGTTATGCAAAATATCTATTTTAAAAGGGGAGGAAGTTAATCTAACATTTATGTTTTGAAGAAATAACATTGACTTCCATTTTGCAGAAGTCAAACGTGCACATTTGACCCGGCCTTCCAGAAGTTACAACATACACATGTAATACTATTACTTGATTTCCCATTGTTCCCATTGCCATTAGAGGGAAGAGTACAAGGAGATGATTCACTGGAGTAAAAGAAAAAATATATATACTAGTTACTTTTGTGAAAATTAGATAATGATTAGGGGCATTTCAATATGGGAAAAGGGACATTTGCAAAATCAGCAAAGAAGAAATAATAACTCTGATGCACTCATTCTCAAAATTTAACCCATTGAACAGCTCAACATATTTACTACAGGTTGTCAGTGTAATGAAGAGTTAATCATGGCCTACCTGAAGACTGAATCAATATTAAATCAGTTAAGTATAATGCTGCACTTATATGCAAAACATGTATCCACACCAGAAATGTGTAGAGCCAGGATAGAAAATCCAGAGCTTGCTAAACAATTACCAGCATCTTTCATTATTGACCATGCTGGCCAGATTGCTGGTAACTGAAATTCTACAATAATTGAATAATTTAGGATAAATAATTTTTCATTGTGGATCTTTTTTAGACTTTAAGCATAATCTTTATGCTTCATGCAAATAAGATATCTGTATTTATGTCATATATCTACATGCATATATGTAGATATATACATATATAGTTTTAACATATGTGAATCATAGTGAGCAATTGCAACAAAGTATCATTATTACAACATAGCAGCATCCAATGAAAGAATTTCATCATATAGAAATAAAGATTTTCAGTAATCTGCATGTTCTACATTACAGAAGAACTGGTGGTATCAAGCCTTATTTCATGGTTGCTCTTCATCTAACTTAAAAATTGCAATTTATTGATTGGGATTTTTGATAATGGCCATCTGCTCCTTCTTGAATAGTCTTGATGTAAAGGAGGAGAAAAAATAGGGAAGGGATAAAAACAAAGAAGGACTTGATACAAAAGTAAAAAAAAATCATACCAGATTCTGGAACACACTTTGCTTACCTCTTTAAACTTGCATGAAGTGCCCAATACAGTATGGCAAAAAAGTAACCCTCAACAAAGCAAATAATGACAACAACAGATTTTCTCACAACATTTAGTGTATGACAGGGGTGGATTCCTACTTACCTCGCTGCCGGTTCGCTCCCTCCCGCGCCTCGTGTGCGCTCCTCATGCGCGTGCGCATGTGCAGTAGGAAAAAATCCCCCCAAAATCTCCCAAAAATAAAAAAGCTGAAAAAAAGATGGCAACTGCATGCACAGTGCCGGAAGTCGGCTTCTGCACATGCTCAGAAGGGGAAATTTTTTTAAAAAATTCAATTTTTAAAAAAAAAAATTAAAAAAAAAAGATGGCAGCCCCCACGGACTGGCACCGACCGATGCGGTTCAGTGACATCATCATGATGTCACCAGTGGGCCGCCACCAGTTTGGGAGAACCGGTCCGAACCAGGAGGAACCCACCCCTGGTGTATGCATATAATACATGTGTTGAAGAACTCAGTTTAGTCTGTACTCAATGATTCTGAGATTAAAAGACAATAGATTGAGTATTCTGCTTTGCGCCAATATGCAACCAAGTTTACATCATAGAAAGAAACAAAGGTTCTTCTGCTACTACAATGATAAATGTGTTTTATAGCATTTTGTGAACTCCTAAATAATACAGTAAATGGGTGGGCTATGCAAAAGTTTGCAATTGCTTCAGGAAGAACATAATCTTGTTCCTAAAAAGTAAAAAAAAAACTGTTTTACTTACGATCTGTCTAAGATCTGTTTTAGATAGAAGACGTTTCTATCTTGTACAGAATATGTGCAGAACACTCTGATGGCTAACTGAAGTGCCAAAGGTGACCTCCAAGTGACACAGTGCATCTCAACAAGGCAAATAATGTTACCTTCACAGCATAAAGCACTTTTGTAAAGCAAATTATAACGTCCCTGATGATTATTGTGGAATAGAATAGAATAGAATAGAATAGAATAGAATAGAATAGAATAGAATAGAATAGAATAGAATAGAATAGAATAGAATAGAATAGAATAGAATAGAATAGAATAGAATAGAATTCTTTATTGGCCAAGTGTGATGGGACACACAAGGAATTTGTCTTTGGTGCATATGCTCTCAGTGTACATAAAAAGACAAGATACATTCGTCAAGAATCATAAGGTACAACACTTAATGATTGTCATAGGGTACAAAT
>QLTV01001352.1:3092345-3129497 GCA_003457575.1 Thermophis baileyi | reverse complement strand
CTCTGAAGTCTGTGTCTGTCTTGTTGGGTTGCAGAACCAAACCAGACAGTTATAGAGGTGCAGATGACAGACTCAATAATTCCTCTGTAGAACTGTATCAGCAGCTCTTTGGGCAGTTTGAGCTTCCTGAGTTGGCGCAGAAAGAACATTCTTTGTTGTGCTTTTTTGATGACGTTTTTGATGTCAGGTGACCATTTTAGGTCTTGAGATATGATAGAACCTAGAAATTTGAAGGTCTCTACTGTTGATACTGTGTTGTTTAGTATTGTAAGAGGTGGTAGAATGGGAGGGTTTCTCCTAAAGTCTACCACCATTTCTACGGTTTTGAGTGTATTCAGTTCCAGATTGTTCTGGTCGCACCACGAGACTAGAAGAACTGCAGAATTGGAGCAAACTACCTTTAACTTAATTGTAATTAAATAAAGTCTAATGTGTCTTAGAAGGACTAAATCCGAATCCAACTGACTGATACTTCCTCTATCAAACAGAAAAATTTGGGACAATCCATTTATTCACATTCTGTATAGCTTCAATTCTTGCCTCAAAATAAAGGCAAAAAAGATGAACGGGCGGTCATATTGATGACTGAGAACACCCTCATTTTGAAGGATTTGGGCCTTGCTTGTACATGATAGTAGACAAAGAAAAGCATTAAGCAGACAGAGAGGGAGGAGTAGATTTATGAATTATTGGGGAATGGGAAATGCATCAGTTGATTGCAGTTTGAAAGATGTCTCCCCTGAAGCTAAGCAAAATTGAAAAGGCATCCACCGAATCTTAAAAGAAATTTCTCTGATATCACATAGGCTACCTTTTTAATAGATGATTTGTATGCAACACTTTCAAGAGAGTTGAGGGTATTACAAGCCACTGAATCAGGCACAAATAACTTATAGATACATTTTTGCAGTAATGGGCAAGGTGCATGATCCAAATCTACTGCAAGCTTTCTATAAGGCCACCCGTCTCCATAGAACTTTTGACATTATTTTCTTTGTTTTGTCAAACATTCAAACTTACATGTTTGAAACATATCTGTCTACCCCCACCAAGTGTCTCCTAGTATCTTGGGATCACAACTCATGGAATCCTAAACAATCAAACATGTGACCTAGCTGAGCAATTGACACTCAGAAGCATAGAAATAGTCAAAGCAGGGGAGGTGGCCCTGTTGAGGCCTATAAGCACAAGCCCCAATAAGCATTATAGCAGGGGAGTAGGAAAGGAAGGTGCAAGGGAGGGAGGCGCCTTTGCTGTTGTTTCTACAGCACTTCCTGTTCTGCTGACACATCCAAATCAGCCATTGCTTTATCAAGAACATGGCTTCCACTTCCAGGTTCCTCTTCCTGCTTCTCAGTCAGATAACCTTGAAGTGAAACAAACAAGCTGTCAGGGTTCCAAATAGCATCTAAAATTAAATCAGAGTCCAATGCAAAGTATTGCTCAAAGTTTCAATTTATTAGTAGAGCCATGTTGGCGCATCTGTGAGAAACCCGAATCTGACGCTACGAGGGTTTCTCCACCCAGTTGAAAGATCAAGCCCCTTGTCCCCACACCCACAAGTTCATCACGTTAGCCAGTCGTCTTCTGCCAACGTGTCAGTTACTCCCATCAGCTTCTGGGCAGGTGCTGGACAAAGGATGACCTTGAGAATCTAAAGGAATTTGTTATGACTACAGGTCTACATCCCTCATGCAACAGCCCCTCCCAAATTCCCACAGCAAGAATACATTCTCAAGCATAAAGTGTGGCAGGCCAAAGTCTCTAATAAAATATGGCTTCGGCCTGACACAAGCCTGGGCCATGTACAGTAGTAGAAGAGGCATTCTCAAAGGTTTTTCCAGGACTTGTTACCACTTGCTTCTTTCTATTTGAACAGGAACAAGGAGTAAAAAAAAAAACATTCTCAGGCAACTGAGGAAAGGGGGAGTTGCTTCTGAAGGGAGGAGTTATAAATGCTGTGTATATTCGTGGTTGTATATTTCCTTGAAAAAGGAAAAAGAGGTCCTTTGTGATTCTAAAAGTTGAGCGGGAGTAGAGAAGGAATATTTGGAAGTGCCCAATTTGGTGAAGGGAAGATTCTTATGGGATTCAAGCCCACTGTTGTGATGATGCAGAAGGAGATTTGATGGCTTCTAGATTCTAAATTAATGTCTATAGATTTTACCATGTGCTATCAACTTCTTGCTCTTTCCAATTCCAATTTTGCTGGGCCTTCATCATGGCTAAGTTAGTTGCCCTACCCTCTGTGGTTCAGTGGGGCTGGTAGAAAAACATTATTCTTTTTTAATAGTTTTTATGTCCCTTTGGAAATGGCTCTATGGAATCCCAAACCATGTGCTCCTTTGTTCTTTCTTTAGAGAGAATCTCAGAAGATTTTGATTTATCCCATTTTCAAACACTAACCTGGGAAGCACAATGCTTATTTCTTACCATTTCTATCAGACCAGGATTGATGTTGTTTGATTTTGTGTCATTCATCCTACCTACAATTCAAAAGAAGTACAAAATTTGGTGATTGCCTAAGCTATAACTTTTTAGTTTTTATTAATGTTAGGATTAAGTATTTTTTAATTGTAGAGTGTTCTGAGCTAATTTGATTTGATATTTTACCATCCTCTGCACTTCTCTTCTAAATGTGGGCAACCATGGGGTACTTCCCTCCTCTTTCACTTGTGTTAGATTGCGCGGGAATGAATAGACGAGACGTAGGAACAATTCAGCACCTTTTATTTGAGTAGGCTGGAACTAAAACGGACTGCCAGCTGGCGGCAGGGAAACCGCTTTTAAAGGGCTTCCCTGCAGCCTGCTGGCCACTGACAGCAGTTTATTTTTCCCGCCGCTATATTAGCCAATCAGCGGCGGGTATGCAAATATGCACTCCGTGCGTCAGAACGTAACACCCCTCCCCTCTTAGTTCAGCAAACGTCCAATCAGAAATCGATGTAGGTAATGTAGTCACGCAAGTAATATAATTCATAAATGACCTAGACGAGGGAATAGAAGGGGAACTAACCAAATTTGCAGATGATACCAAGCTGGCAGGAATAGCTAACACCCCAGAGGACAGGCTCAGGATCCAGACGGATCTTGACAGACCTGAACACTGGGCCCTATCTAATAAAATGAAATTCAATGCAGAGAAAAGTAAAGTCCTACACTTAGGTAAGAAAAACCAAAAATATACGTATAAACTGGGTGAAACCACACTCAATAGCAGTGACTGTGAGAGGGATCTTGGAGTCTTAGTAGACAACCAGCTAAACATGAGCCAGCAGTGTGCAGCAGTGGCCAAAAAAGCCAATACAATCCTAAACTGCATTAATAGAGGGATACAATCTAGGACTAGGGAGGTACTAATACCACTCTATAAAGCCTTAGTTAGACCACACCTAGAGTACTGCATCCAGTTTTGGTCACCACACTACAAAAAAGACATTGAGACTCTAGAGAAAGTGCAGAGGAGAGCAACCAGGATGATTAGGGGTCTGGAAACTATAACATACGAAGAGCAGTTGCAAGAACTGGGCATGGCTAGTCTAGCGAAGAGAAGGACCAGGGGAGACATGATAGCAGTGTTCCAATATTGGAGGGGCTGCCACAGAGAGGAGGGGGTCAGGCTGTTTTCCAAGGCACCAGAAGGCCAGACAAGGAATAATGGATGGAAACTGACCAAGGAGAGATTCAACCTGGAGATAAGGAGAAACTTTCTGACAGTGAGAGTGATCAACCAGTGGAACAGCTTGCCTTTGGAGGTTGTGAGAGCTCCAACACTTGGGACTTTCAAGAGGAGATTGGACTGCCATTTGTCTGAAATGGTGTAGGGACTCCTGCTTGAGCGGGGGGTTGGACTAGATGACCTACAAGGTCCCTTCCAACTCTATTAATCTAATCTAATCTAAGTAGGCGGGTCACCGTATAGTCCTACTGGGCCTGTGCGATTCAGTTCCTCTGGAGTCCTCGACTGGTGCAGACATGGTTCTTGTTGCTCCATCTCCGCCTCATGGAAATATCTGGAACCGGCCTCCAGGTGTGGTGGCTGAAGTCTCGGCGTCTTCGTCCTCCGGTCCCGGGTGACTTTGCTGGACATCGGTGGCTACAAGTAAGTGGTCGCGTTCTCTCTCCGGGCTTGAGAACAGGGATCTCTGGTGTCTTGCAGTTAGGGCCTGGTTTTCACCATTGGTGTCAGAATGGCTTGCATTGTATGGTCGGCGGGGCAGAGACCCGCATTGCTCTTGACTTTCTGTTGGCATTCTTGTGGACGATTCGGTCGCCGGCTGCCGAAGCCAGGAGTCTCCCACTCTGCTTCTGAGCTGCTCGATATGTCGCCTCCATACACGGCCATCGTCCAGTCTGACCTTATAAGATTTTGGTCCCATAATTTCTATCACCGTTGCTTTCATCCATTTGGGATCCCCTGAAAAATTCTGTGCGAACACTAGCTCGTCGGTAGCCAGCGTCCGGGTTGGCTTCTTAGAGTCCAGAGGTTTCTCCAGGTTGTAAGTGGAGTTCAGTCTGTCCAGTTGGGACCTCAGTTTCCATCCCATCAGCATCTCGGCAGGGCTCCGGTTAGTGGCCGCGCACGGGGTAATGTGCTGTGCCAATAAGAATTGATCGATCCATTCCTGCCAATTCCCCGGGCCCATTCTAGTGAGCGTCTCCTTGGTCATTCTTACCATTCTCTCCGCTTGGCCATTACTAGCCGGACAGAATGGTGAGACGAGTACATGCCTTATTCCGAGGTCAGCTAAGAACGCTTCCATGTGGTGAGCTGTCAGTTGAGGCCATTGTCCGACACCAGGATGTCTGGTAACCCATGGGTTGTGAATAGTTTCCTCAACGCTCGGATGGTGGCTTCTGTTGTGGATGTGGGCATGCTGACTACCTCTAACTATTTGGAATAGGCATCCACCACTATTAGGAATGTTTGTCCCGCCATAGGTCCCGCAAAGTCTATGTGGACTCTCAACCACGGGGCCGTGGGTGTCTCCCATTCAAAAGGACTGGTTTGTGGTGGAGCCGGTCTGGTCTCTTGGCAGGGTTGGCAAGTCACTACCCATTCTGCTATGTCCTGGTCTAATTGTGGCCACCACAGGTAGCTCCTTGCTAATGCCTTCATGTGCACTATCCCTGTGTGCCCTGTGTGCAAGGTCTTGAGTACTCTCTGCCTTAGGTTCTGTGGAATAACAACTCGCTCCCCCCACAATAGGCAGCCTTTTAAAACCGATAGTTCCATTTGTTTATTTTTAAACTTTTTAATTTCCTCTCCTTCTTCCTCCTGTGGCCACCCCCTCAACACCCAGTTCAGTACTTTGGAGAGCACCTTGTCCTTTGCCGTGTGCTCCACGATGTCTCGGGATGTGACGGGGCTGGTTCGCTCTATGTCGACGAGCAAAATTTCAGCCACAGGAGCGGGTTCTTCTACTAGGTCTGGGTCTGGGCATCGGCTGAGGGTGTCTGCGTGTCCTATGCTTTTCCCTGATCAGTGGGTTAGCGTGTAGCTGTATCCAGACAGGAAGATGGACCAACGGGTCAACCTGGGTGACATGTATTGAGGCGTTTGATTGTTGCCTGCGAGTAGACCCAATAGAGGCTTGTGATCGGTTATCAGTTCAAATTTTCAGCCATAAAGGTATTCGTGGAAGCGCT
The DNA here is from genome assembly GCA_003457575.1 of Thermophis baileyi. Classification (NCBI taxonomy): domain Eukaryota; kingdom Metazoa; phylum Chordata; class Lepidosauria; order Squamata; family Dipsadidae; genus Thermophis; species Thermophis baileyi. Next base: position 3,123,848 of record QLTV01001352.1, on the reverse strand, counting down.
TGATGCTGGCCACTGCTGCAAGCACTTCCTTGTTCAATTGGCTGTAATTCCGTTCAGCGGGTGATAGGGTTTTAGAATAAAAGGCAATGGGTGCTTCTGAGCCATTGGGCAGTTTGTGGCTGAGGACCACCCCCACTCCAAAAAGCGAGTGTCGCATGTTAACAGTAGGGGGAGGGTCTCGCTGTATTGCATTAGTATGCTGTTTGAAGATAGCAAGTCCTTTACTGCTGCAAACGCGGTGGCCTCTCTTTGTCCCCATGTCCACATGGCCGTCTTCCCCAGGAGTCTATGCAGAGGCTCAGCGACGGTCGCCTTCTGTTTTAGAAAAATGGCATAGAAATTGAGTAGTCCGAGGAATGCCTGCAACTCTGCTTAATTTTTGGGGATTGGGGCCTCTTTGATGGCTTTAATTTTTTTATCTGTGGGTCGAATGCCGGACCCATCGATGAGGAACCCTAGGAATTCAACGCTCGTGACCCCAATCTTACATTTGTCCTTTTTAACTTTGAGCCCCCGTTCTTGGAACTGCTCTAATACTTGCCGCAGCCTATGTATTAGTTGTTCTTCTGAGTCCCCTGAGATGAGGACATCATCAAAATAGGGAACTACCCCGGGGATGCCATGTAGCAGTCGTTCCATTAGACATTGGAACAGCCCCAGGGCCACACTAACCCCAAATTGAAGGCAGCTACATTTGAAAGCCCCTCTGTGAGTAACTATCGTTTGGGCTTCAGCTGTGGCTGCGTCTACAGGTAGCTGCTGATATGCCTGGGCCAGATCTAATTTTGCAAAAAATTTTCCATTGCCCAGTGAGTGTAATAGGTGCTGCACAACGGGCACTGGGTATGCGTTAGGTTGCAGGGCTTTATTGATGGTCCCTTTGTAGTCAGCGCAGACGCGAATGGGACTGTCCGGCTTCATGGGGGTGACGATGGGGGTCTCCCATTTGGCATGCTCTATGGGCTCCAAGATCCCTTGGGCTATCAATTTATCAAGCTGCTCAACGACTTTTGGTCAGAGCGCGAATGGAACCCTTCGGGGCTTTAATCTGATGGGGGTTACACTGGGGTCTAGGTTAAATGATACGGGTTTGCCCTTATATTTACCTAGACTCCCATCGAAGACGATCTGGAAGTCTGTTAGAAGCTCGTCCAGCTTATCCCCTCTGATTTGGTGTAGCCCGGTGATGCCGATGTCGAGAGGCTTGAGCCATTCAGAGTCGGTCTGTGTCCTTCCACTACTGTTAGCGGTAGCTTTCCGGCGAAGTCCTTGAACGTGATTGGGGCTTCTGCTCGGCCGAGGACTTGGATTGGGTTTCCATGGAAGTCAGTCAGGCGGATGTTCTGGGGTTTTAGTTGTCGTCGTGTGATGGTGGAATTCGTTTCTATTTACCATCGGAGGGTCAGAGGGTGTGTAATGCTCTTTTAAAGCAGTTTGCAATGTCAACCATGAGATGGACTCAATGTCCGTAGGTGCTACCAGCGTCTGTGCCAGCTTGTAGGTCTTTGGACCGCAGTAGGTTAGGAAGAGAGCCCTCTTCCTATTGTCCGGTAGATCCTGGAAATTATTTGCCTCCAGGAACATTCAGAATCTCGACATGTACGTTTGCCATTCTTCAGTCTTCGGGTCGAAGAAGGCTGGAGCTGGAGATTGCTGGTGTGCCATCCTGATGTTTGGCTGGAGCAGATTGGAATGTGCTTAAGATGGCCACGGATCGCCACGAGGTGCCTTTGTCCTGTTGTGTTCTTCCACTACCTTCGTCACCAGTGTTAGATTGCGCAGGAATGAATAGACGAGATGTAGGAACAATTCAGCACCTTTTATTTGAGTAGGCTGGAACTAAAATGGACTGCCGGCTGGCGGCAGAGAAGCCGCTTTTAAAGGGCTTCCCTGCAGCCTGCTGGCCACTGACAGCAGTTTATTTTTCCCGCTGCTATATTAGCCAATCAGTGGCAGGTATGCAAATACGCACTCCATGCATCAGAACGTAACAACTTGAATCAAATCTGTTTTAGAAATATGGCAGAATTACAAAGAAGTATTTTGCAAATTCTATTGCAAAGCTGTCCCAGAAAGAGAACAATCTGCTGGTTGGTTAGCTTGTTTTCATTGCATTGAGCTTCTTATGTCGGTACTGAAAGCAATGGCTTTGTAATTCTTTACCACTATCCAACTAGCTATTTCATCTAACTAACATTATTGGACTTGAAACCGAATTATACCTCTCGCATCTGTCATTTATCATGGCAGCAAAGCTTCTGAGAATTCAGAGGGCCATCTGGAATCACAGTAGGAATAGTCTTTAGGGACAAGTGTCCTATTAGTGCTGATGATAAAGCTAATTAGAAGGGGGGCTGTGCAACAGTAATACTTACATGAAGGATTATGTTTCACACAAGGAATCTTTTCCTTCATTATGTTCAGCCTTTTAATAATGTGATACACTAATATAATATCTGAAAAATGCTAGAATATTCAACCCATTGAATGGGATAATTGCCTAATTTTACCCATTCACTGGGAGAAGTCTATCAATGGCATAGTGTGGGGAGCCAATATAATTATTCATAACTGTTGAATGAACCGCAGGCTCATTCAAGCATTAGTTTAAAAAATATTATATTAAAAAAAGAAGTGCAGGACTCTGCAAGCCAGTTGATATCCACCACTTCTACCCACAGGTACAACTGAGGATAAAATTCTAACAAACCCTTTTACCAATAATAGAACCTAGGCTGGTACATACAGTATAAGGTTACCTACATTGCTCAGACTGCACGTTTGAAAACCAGTAGACCACATAATAAGATGAATTTGGGAGATGAAGTAGTTTACATAGAGGGGCCACTTTGAAAAACTAATCAATTCTTAATAGTGGATGGGCTCAAAGAGAATGAAGAGCCGAACAACTATCTTTTTGGAGGCTTATGGAGTCTCCATTTCACATTCCTTGCACCTGTACACATACATGCATATGCACATACAAATCCATGCCTCTAAAATCAGCTAAAGAATAATTTAATTCAAAATGACAAATAGAAGTGATTTCTCCACTTAGAATTTGTTGTTGAACAAAGTGTTTCACTTTAATTATTGAATGTTAAAACAAACTCCTACCCTCAAACATATTAAATTGCAGGACACCTAATTATCTTTTATTATCAGAGTTCATACCAGGAGGAAGACAGGGGGGTGGGTCCCTCATTGCCTATTAAGTTGGATTTTAACTGATTTGTGATGGTTTCTGTGGTTTTGTTTCTTTTTTTATGGTATATCTTTCAGAGTCATAATGTTTGAGTTGGGTGGTTAGAATGCGTTGCAAGCAAGGATCATGAAACAAAACTATTTCTTGGATACATCACAAGGGCTGATATAGCTATGGAAAAATGGTATAGCTGGGAAAAATGAAAGGAAGGAGAAAAGAGAGGCTGGCAATTCAAGAAGTGGCTATGCTGAGTATTAAAACTACAGAAATAACTTACAAAATTTGGGCAATGCAAAAAGAAAAACTACCACTTGGAGATCTTTCATTCATAGAGTCAGCAGGAGTCATTACAACTCAATGGAGTATAGCATTAGCAACACAGCACAGCACAGCAAACAAAACAAAACAATACAATAAAATGTTTATTTAATGTATTTGCACTGATATTAATATTTCTTACAATCTGTTGTAGAATGTTGGTACTGTATTCTCTAATATGATTGTACTGTATAGAAATAGATACCATACAGTTCAGAATCAGCTGTATATTTTTAAGCAATATGTTCTTTATACAATTCAGGACTGCTCCTTAGAATAGGAGCATTTTTGTGTGGCTGCTTCCTAGGGGAAAAAAGTCTTCAATCAGAATAGAGCTGGAAGGGACCTTGGAGGTCTTCTAGTCCAACCCCCTGCTCAAGCAAGAGACCCTATACCATTTCAGACAGGTGGCTATCCAGTCTTTTCTTAAAAACCTCCAGTGATGAAGCACCCACAACTTCTGAAGGCAAGCTGTTCCACTGGTTAGTTGTTCTCATTCTTAGGAAGTTTCTCCTTAATTCCAGGTTATCTTTGAGTAGATTCCATCCATTGTTTCTTGTCACATAGTAATCACATAGAAGATGTGACTGCTGTTTTATATATCAGATCAGTATCACAGAATTCCTAAGAAGGGTAGGGAAATGAAAAGTAATTTAATCAATTGTATAATAGTGTCTCTCGTGTATTTTACCAGCAGGTAATGCTATATCAAGGCTGCAAACATTTGGGCAACCACTAGACAGCAGTAAAGATACATATATCTGTCAACCTTAGTCATGTCTTTGTCCCAATGACAACAACTTACAGGAGCTAAAAGTGAATTAGTTCATTGATATTAAAGGTGGTTACTTCAGATAACATACTGAGTCCATGCAATATTTTTTATATAAAGCTAGCGTTTCATTGAGGATATTTCATCAAGGCATACAGATAAACTCATCAAATGCCAAATATGGTCCAAGTGCCAAATATGGTCAAACCCATGGTTTTAGGACAGCCCAAAATTAGGGAACTTTCCTTACTAAATGGTTTTATAATTGTAACTTCTTTATGCCATTCTGAAGAAAATGATTGCAATGAAATAAAATCCAAATGAAAAGTATTGCCTCCACTTCCATAATTTTAGTTAAAATAAGGATATTTTCATAAATGAGAGATGAGAGTAATTCCTAAAATAAAATCTTTGATTATCTGTATTTAATTTTTCACAGAATCATCACCACCATTCACTACATACGTATGCCAACAATAGGCAAAGTTCTTAAAGTCATGATGAAAAAGTATCTTACTTTTTCTCGGTATTCAAGTTTTGACAGTCCTGTCTATCTTTTCATTTGAATTAAACTGTTGTCCACAATAGTGTTCCATCACGTTGGAGAAACGTTGAGATCACATGATGCCAAATCTAGACTATATGTCAGATGCGGTAACAAAATGAGATACAACCTCAAAATTGTCTCTTGAGATATGAGGCCAATGCTGTTATCTTGCACCAAAATTTCTTCTTTTGCTTCCAAAATCTGTTTAATCACTGCAATGTAGCACTGTGTTGATAGTGCTGGCAAGTGAAAGGAAATTCTAGTGAATTATATCATCTGCATCTTCAAAAATTGTAAACATGAGCTTTCCAGATGAAGTCTGGGTTTTTATTCTCCTCTCCCTCTGGTAAAACTTTTTGATGGCACTTTTTTACCGGACCAAAATGATGAGACCACATTTTGTTGGCTGACATGATGCTTTGAAGAATCTTCTCATTTTCATTCTCCTAATATGACAGCAGTTACTGGCAAATTTCAAGTCTTGAAGCTTTTATACTTGTTATCAACATGTGAGGAACCCATTTTACATAAAACTGCAGATTTTACTCTGTTAGTTATTGTTGACCATAGGGGGTAGTGCTCATCTCTATTTCAAGGTCCTTGAGCCAGTGCTGTCTAAAGACATTTTTGCAGTCATGTGGCCAGCATAACATCACAGAGCACTGTTACCTTCTCACTGAATTGGTGCCTATTCATCTATTTGCATTTGTATGCTTTCGAACTACTAGGTTGGCAGGAGCTGGGGTGAGGACGGAGCTCACCCCATCACATGGAGCTCGGGTCTCGAACCTCGGCTGCCATCTTTCTGCTGAGCCACCACACTTCCCTTCTAATATTGATGAACATCCATAATGTGATACACATACATTCCTTTCACATGCCAAGCTTCACAGTTTCCCTTTACATGATCTGCTGATTGTCCTTAACTAGTTCCAGGGGTGGGCTGCTGGGGGTTTGCAGGGTTTCAGGAGAACCTCTAGCTAAGATTCTGTGCAGTTCGGAGAATCCCCAAATCCCACTCCTGGCTGGCCCCGCCCACCCCACCCCTCCCAGGAGTCCCCACACGGCCAGTTTTGGATGCAGATAAGTGCAGGGTGCACGCAGAGGCTCAGGAGGGTGAAAAATGGGCCTACTGGAAGCTCAGGAAGGCCAGAAATGGGCCCGTTTCCGATCTCCAGAGGGCCTCCGGAGCCTGGGGAGGCTGTTTTTGCCCTCCTGGAGGCTCGAGGAAAGCCTCCGGAGCCCGGGGAAGGCAAAAACTCCCTCCCCCCCACGCCGTGGTGCAGGAAGCCGACTAGGCCATGCCCACCATGGCCACACCCACCCAGCAACCGGGCAGAGAACCCCTTGCTAAAAATTTTGAAGCCCACCCCTGACTAGTTCATAAGCCTTTCTCATGTAAACTCCATTGATTGCCATCACAGGTTATTCACTTCATTCTTGTTCACACATACAGTATCACACTCTTTCTGGTTCACCATCTTTATATTTTTTTGGCCCAGTGACTCACAGTACTCACATCAATACAATCATCACCATAAACAACCTGTGTTTGGCAGTGGATTTCAACTGGAGGACTTTTTTGGCAGTCAAAAATCAATCATGGCATGTAGCTTAAAGTGCACTCACAGCAGGCTTCGATTTCATGAACAACATCTTTTCTCATAGCAAATTCCTGTCAACTGAAGTGAAAGAACAGATACTATAAAATATGCTGAGCTTATAGGATACTCTCAGTTCTTTGTGATTTATAACATTGGGGTGTTATTTTTCATTCAATCTTCATATTAGGGCAAATCTATATTCAGAGGAACACCAAATTCAACTTGTTTCCAACATTTGCATAAAACATATTTCAAAATTCATAAGAGTGCATTGTAATAAACCATAATAAATCTGCAGCCTTTAAAATTAAACATCTTTTAGGGTTTTAATAACAAACAACTAATTTCCAACTTAAGGTCTGGGGAATTAATTTCTTGTTCCAGAAAATGATAAACTAGTTGTTGATTTTGTGTTCTTAAGCTTGGCTGATCTAAAGGTCTATATCAGATGTATATCAGTAGCAAAGGAGGTTCAGAAAATTAATAAGAAAGGTGATAGTATCTTGAATAACTATTTCATTTTCCAGATCCTGGAAGTCAGTCTCTGTTACTGTTTCAGACCTGAAACCCCAATTAAACTTGATCCTCTTGGGGTTCAGCAATTAACAGTCAAAATATGTCTATGAGGCTTGTATGAAGATGAAATCTACTATCTATCAAGGATTAATAAGAATATGAAAAATAATTAGTACAGCAATTTTATGGAAGACTTAACTCTGGATATGACTACATTACTCCACATTACTAAATGTTGGTTTAGAACTACTCATGAAGCAAATGGAACTGCCAATTTGCTGGGTATTTACTAGGATTGTGCCTGTTTAAAAAAATTATTTGAAATAAATACTCTGGATCTTGTGCAGGCACAAGGGCAGAATTTATTTATTAAATTAGTCTAACTTTTTCAGGTTTGATGCAAGCTTTAATTGACATTCATAGTTATGAAAACTTTTGAAAGGCTAATGCTGGTCCACCTGAAAACCATCACAGATCCACTGTAAGACCCTTTGCAAATTGCCTACCGAGCAACTAGATTGGCAGATGATGCTGTTAATATGGTACTGCACTACATCTTACAACGTCTTGAATCTGCAAGGACCTATGCAAGGGTCCTTATTGTAGACTTCAGCTGGGCATTCAATACCATCATTTCAGATATTCTTCTCACTAAACTGACTCAGCTAGCTGTGCCTTACCACACATAAGTGTGGATCATAAGCTTTCTAACGGATAGGAAGCAGCAGGTGAAGCTAGGCAAAATCATATCAGATACCTCCAGGGCTGTGTGCTCTCTCCATTACTCTTTACGCTCTATACCAACCACTGCATCTCAAAGGATCCCTCTGTTAAAGTACTGAAGTTTGCAGATGAAACAACAGTGATTGGGCTCATTCGAGACAACAACGAATCTGCATACAGACAGGAAGTTGAAGTTAGCTTTGTGGTGCAGTCGGAACAATCTTGAACCGAACACACATCTCTAAAGCATATCTCTCTCCCTCCCTCCCTCCCTCCCTCCCTCCCTCTCTCTCTCTCTCTCTCCTTTTAGACTTAAAATGCTTTAACGAATAGGAGAGTGCTGGTTTTACGCTAGTGTGATATCCAAAGAAATTCTTTCAAATCAATTTCAGAGCATGCACAATCCTAGTCTTTATCATCACACTGGCTCATGACTTCCCCCTTACTACAGATATGAAGTCCCAGGTAAATGAAGAGTTTCCACTTTCTAGCAGCAGCTGGTACTGCAGAGGAAGCTACTTATCACTTTTAAAGGCCTACACAATATTTATGGAACCAGCTTTCCCTAAAAGTAACTGCCCATTCCATCAGGTGGCATAGGATGGGCAACACTCTGGGTCACTTCCCTTTTCTATGGCTGCCCAGAACCTTTCAAACAATCCCCATCCTGAGATTTGGAGGGACCTCATGTTATTAGCCTTCTGGAGGGCTGTGAAGACATGGCTCTTCACTCAAGCATTGGGTTAGGATGGAAGTGAGCCCAGCAAGTGTAAATATACAATTGGTAATATATTGTGCTGCCATGACAGGATATGTGATCTTATTTCAGGAGAGTTGGGGTTGTATTTATTTTTATTTTATGACATGTTGTTGTGCGCCATCAAGAATTATCATGTATAAATAGGTGGTCATTTACATTTTCTGAAGAAATTAATAAATATTCTGTTGTACAGGGTGGTCTTCATAAAAATTGAAGGCCTGACTGGTTTTCCTTGCCTCCCAGCTCTTAGTTTCCAACACAATGATTGGACAGCAAGCCTAATAAAAGTGACCAAACAAGGAAATGCATCATTATAGTGGGAAGATGAAAGACTAGCACTTTACTTCCTGTTTTTGTTGCTGCTGCTACCGTTGTTGAAAGAGAAGAAATTAGTTTTTTAAAACAAAAGTGGAAAGGTGTGATGATTCACTACGTTCTGTACTGATCCATGACCATAATCAACTAAATTATGTGGTCCCCTACATTATTGTCCATATAAATAATGATTAGTTGAGATCTCCTGGGCATTTATATTGGACAGAGAGTCATTCATTAATTTATTAATTCATCAAACTTATGTGTCACCCCCTCTGGCTGAAGTGACTCTAAATGGCTTACAAACATTCAATTAAAATGCACTGAAAACATTAAAACAATAAATAGGGTGTTATATACGGAGGTACGTAGCCGGAATTTGCATATGCCTCCCTGATTGGTTGATCTGATGGCGGGAGATATAAACTGCTGTCAGTGGTCAGCTAGACTGCCGGAGCTCTTTAAATAGAGCACTCCGGCAGCCTGCCGGCAGTTCGCATTGCAACAAGCTAGGAGAATAAAAGTGCTGAACTGTTTCCTGTGTCTGCCTCCTTCTTTCATTCCCACATCTAACACTGGCGACGAAGGTGGGATCTTGAAGGAGGACAAGGAGAACAAAGGCACCTCGTGGCATCCGCGGCCATTTTTTTTTGAAGCAAGGTCCACCCTGCTCCGGCCAATCTGAGGATGGCTACCCAAACCTCTCCAGCACCAGCAATCTTTGACCCAAAGACGGAAGAATGGCACACCTACATGAGCTGATTCCGCATGTTCCTGGAAGCCAACAATTTCCAGGACTTACAATCGGAAGAGAGCCCTGTTCCTCACATACTGTGGAACCAAGATCTACAAGATGGCACAGACCCTTGTAGCACCAGCAGACATCGAATCCATCTCATGGACGACCCTGCAGACCACCTTGAAAGAACACTATGCCCTGACCGCCACCCCAATGGTAAGCCGCAACAAGTTTTACCATCGCCGCCAAAGAGAAGGGGAAACCATTAATGACTTTGTAGCTAAATTAAGAGAAATCACAAGCAAGTGTGAGTTTATAAACCCTGAAGAAATGATGCAGGACCGGATCATTTTAGGAATGAAGGACCTGACCTTACAAAAAAAGCTACTAGTCCGGCGAGGGGTCACTTTCAAGGATGCAGTGGAAGAAGCAAGAGCAGCAGAGTCCTCGGACAACTCCGCAGCCAATCTCAAAAGGACAAGCGGGATCCATAGTACCCACCAGGAGCCCGATTGGATGACGGAGGTCCCAGAATATGAGGACAAATCGGAGGAAGAGGAAGCCATACATCGCATTCACCCTGAGAAAAGGGTAAGCCCCAGGGACTATGAATTCAGGCAAGCCCGCTGTTCAGGTTGCCTAGGGGGCCATGCCAGAGCGGCTTGTCATTTTAAAGACTGCCGGTGCTAGAAAAAAGGCCATATCGCTGAGGCCTGCAGAGCCACACAACCCGCCCCCTACCAATCCGCCCTGTACCAACCCAAACCACCCATGGGACCGGGAAGACAAGGGCAGAACAGACCAGGGGGCCCAAGACCCAAGCGCAGAGATGACCATTATCCAGACAGCCATGGGATTTACCACATGACTGTGGGTCACTCGGATGCTGGTGAAGGTGACAAGTTCCATATCACGGTTCCCATCTAAGGAACACCATGCAAAATGGAGCTAGACACCAGATCCGTGTTCACATTTATGTCCTGGGATACCCTGCAACGAATCCAGCCGTCGGCTTCAAAAGACCAACTCAAGCCGCAATGGATTCGACTCAACGATTTTCAGGGAAACCCCATCCGAGTTTTGGGCCAGGCAGAAGTTCATCTATGCTTTAAAGACTTCTCCAGCAAGCTACCCCTGATCGTCGTCGCGGGGGACCATCCCACACTGCTGGGCATCGAATGGCTCAAACCGCTGGGAATAGGCATCACCGGCCTGAACCAAGTCAAGGAAGACGAATTGGACCAACTGCTGGTCAATTTCTGGGACACGTTTGACGGGAGCCTAGGTAAATATACAGGCAAACCCATATCATTCAACCTAGACCCCAATGTCACCCCCATCCAGCTAAAGTCTCGGAGGGTTCCTTTTGCTTTTCGGCCCAAGGTAGACGAGCAATTAGATAAGCTTATTGCCCAGGGAATCTTAGAGCAAGTTGATCACGCCACGTGGAAGACACCCATAGTCACCCCAATGAAGCCAGATGGGTCTATTCACGTCTGCACAGACTACAAATGCACCATCAATAAGGCACTGCAACAAAGCACATACCCAGTGCCAGTGGTGCAACATCTGCTGCATTCATTGGGAAATGGACATATATTTGCTAAATTGGACTTAGCCCAGGCATACCAACAATTGCCGGTGGATGAAGCCACCACAGAAGCCCAAACCATTGTTACTCATAGGGAGGCATTCAAATGTAAACGCCTGCAATTTGGAGTAAGCGTTGCCCCAGAGCTATTCCAGAGCATGATGGAACACCTCCTCCAGGGTCTTCCGGGAGTAGTCCCTTATTTTGATGACGTCCTCATCTCGAGAGACTCCAAAGAACAACTAATGGGCCGATTAAAAGAAACCCTGGGCGTTTCCAAAAAAGGGGTCTCAAAGTAAAGAAAGAAAAATGTAAAACCGGTGTAAAAGAAGTTGAATTCCTGGGGTTCATCATTGATGGGTTGGGCATCCACCCCACAGACAGCAAGGTAAAAGCAATAAAAGCAGCCCCAACCCCAACAAATAAAACAGAACTGCAAGCTTTCTTGGGATTGCTAAATGTCTACAGTGTTTTTTTTTTAAACAGAAGGCGACTGTCGCTGAGCCATTACACAGATTATTGGGGAAGGCGACCGCCTGGACATGGGGACAGAGAGAAGAAAAAGCATTTACCGACATTAAAGATCTACTCTTGTCCGATAGCGTTCTCATTCAGTACAATGAGACCCTTCCCTTAGTACTCACATGTGACTCATCCCCCTTTGGAGAGAGGGAGATATAAACCGCTGTCAGTGGTTGGCTAGACTGCCAGAGCTCTTTAGATAGAGCACTCCGGCAGCCTGCTGGCAATTCGCATTGCAACAAGCTAGGAGAATAAAAGTGCTGAACTGTTTCCTGTGTCTGCCTCCTTTTTTCGCGCCCACATCTAACACAGAGATTTTAAATTTAAAATTCAGTTAAAGTTATTTGCAAGTCACGAAAACTTTGGCAGAAGTAATTGTGGCTGTTCCCTTTTTTGTTTCATTTTTGGTGCCTTTGAATCATTGATAATGGCCTGGACTAGTCCCTGCAGTTTCCATGGCAAGGTTTTCAGAAATGGTTTGCCATTGTCTTCTTCTAAGGGCTGAGAGAGAGTGACTCACTCAAGTTCGCCCATCTTGGCTTCATGCCTAAGGCAAGACTAGAACTTGTTGTCTCCCGATTCTAGTTTGGTGCCTTAACCATTAAACCAATCAGGCTCTTGTTGTGTTCCCTGTTCCCACAGTATCTTTAATGGTCAAAATAGTCTCAACAAGCTGTGCTTCATCTCAGATGCAAAATCACCAGATCAGCCTGTAAAAAATCGAGTTGTGCTGTCTGATTTCACATTAAAAACAGGTGAAGATGAGGACAGACTTGGGTTAGATGACTTTTTATTTTTATTTCTTTTCAAAATAAATTCATCAGCTACGTGAAACTGGTTTCATCTAGCTTCTCTTTTCACTTTTTTTCTGGGAAACTTTCCTGTCCCCAATATAAACTACTGAGAAAATCAGCTGCAGATGGAACTCTTTCACATCCTGTTTCATTTGGCTTGCCCTTCACAGACAGACAGACAGACAGACAGACAGACAGACAGTCTCTCTCTCTCTCTCTCTCTCTCTCTCTCTCTCTCTCTCTCTCTCTCTCCCTCTCTCTCCCTCCCTCCCCCCCCCCCCCCCTCCCTCTCCCCCTCTCTCTCTCTCTCTCTCTCTCTCTCTCAACTCAGCCTTCCATCCTTCTGAGGTCAGTAAAATGAGGACCCAGATTGTTGGGGCAATATGCTGACTCTGAAAACCACTTAGGGAGTGCTATAAAGCACTATGAAGTGGTATATAAGTGCTATTGATATGACTACGTTGGTAGGTAGGTAGGTAGGTAGTCAGGTAGGTAGGTAGTCTCCTAACACTTCAGATCTGATGAGCTCTAATCAAAGAAAATCTGAAGTCCCCCATCCTATTCTAAAAAGTTATAAGACAGGGTACAGTTACTCCTACCTATACCTAACTATAAGACAGTTATAAGACCAACAGAAGTGAATATATAATTACACTCATTTATGCACATTTTACCCCACAAGGTTGGCATTTATTCACATGGGTGTAAATCTTACTATAAGCAATGGAGGTGATCTCTTAATGCACACACATAAAGCTACATTCTTGGCATGCAATAGAATACTTTGTTCAATAATGTCCCTGGGCAATAAGATTTTTTTGGTTTTCCCTTTGATCAGACACAGTTCTGTGACACAGTGGAAGATCTGAAACTCCATATCTTCTGCCACGCCATCAGGGTTTCTGCCTGCAAGGTCATAAAATCCTGCTAAGTTCTACACTAAAATGAACTTGAAGACAACTAAATGGCCAAATATCTGAACAGCCATTTGTCTGAAATAGTATAGGGTCTCCTGCTTGAGCAGGGGGTGGACTAGAAGACCTCCAAGGTCCCTTCCAACTCTATTATTCTGTTATCACTTTCATCTTTTGTTAACTTTCAAACTCAGCAAATCTACAGTAGTGATTCTTCTCTGACACTTCTTAAAAAGACCATGGTGACCACCAACGTGAAGTTGCAGGGGGAAAATTATCTAGCTTTTATAAATATTAAAGAACGATGGAGACATTTTATATACATGTGCCTGGTCCCACATATTCAATTTAGTAAATTTTTGTCCACCTTTTCAATAAAAATTGGTAGGAATAAATTGAACTGATGCAACTTCATCCTCTTATCTCTACTGGGCAGGAAGCAGAGTGTGAGGAGCTGGGGGGATTGAAAATTCCCCCTACCGAAACTGTAACCTAGGAAAACATTTAGATTACTTACTTTCAATATTTATTTGTTTGTTTGCTTGCTTCATACCTTGCATTTAAAGTGGCTAATAACATTTTAAAAAGAAAAAAAATAGAATTAACAGTAAACTGCATGCTAAAATCATCTATGAAAAGCTTGGCAAAAGAATAAGATAAATATTTTGTTTTACCCACCCACTCACCCCTAAAAAAAAGTTTAGGTAGACTGCAGGATGCTTTTCAGAATCCAGAGCAGGGTAACATTTACATGCTCTGACTCCAAGGTAGTATTGCTTTGCCCTTTACTTAACTGATTATATTTTATTCTTCATTCATTATTTAACAATTGCCCCTAAAGCGACTTGACCCACAAGATTCCCAAGTTAATAGAAATTAGAGGTACTATTGAAATCAGGGGGTGGAGAATTTGAGACATATTTTTTGCACTTCCTTTCCTGTCGTTTCTGACCAGTATTGCGAATGAAACAATTGTAGCTCATGTCTGAATTCGAAAATGTTACTACTTCCACATTAAACATTCTAAATGCATGTTTTTGAAAGATTGAATAGCATATGGATTTAAGGGGTTGATGGATTGATCACTTCAATGGTACAAATGTGTCAAAGGTATACCAACAGATGTATGATCTACATTAAGATATATTCTAAAAATTAGCTCATATAGACAGCTGATCTACACAAATCAGTAGAAATCAAAGTGTTTTAGATGTGGCAATGAAAGGACATGAAAAATAGTTCACATAAGCATAACATATTTACTAAAACAACATCTCCAACTGGAAATATTTGAAGAAACGGTACATCTATCCACAGTTTTCATAGCAAAAACCTTAGGACAGTGAGATATGTTTAATATTATAGCTTCAGAATTCTCAACCTTGGCAACCTTAAGCCATATGGGCTTTTAACTCCCAGAATTCCTCAGTCAGCAATGCGGGCTAGGGAATTCTGGGAGTTGAGGTCTAAGCAGCTTAAAGCTGCCAAGGTTGAGAAACACAGCTTAAGCCCCTTGGTATTATTGTTTACAGTCCATATTTATTGTAAGTTTTAACCAGAAGCTATGATATCTGAGTATGAATCAATACACACACAAAAACTAATTCTGAAATACATAAACCTAGAGCTCATTTCAGATGAATAACACTTTTGAAAGAATACAGCTGCTACAAGCAGAGGGATATTCAGCAGCTTGTTTTTAATTCAATCCTTCCAATCTGGAATTTGGAATCTGCATATGTAATTTCCATCAACACTGGTAAGTATATTTAGAATGCCTGCAAATAACATTCTCCTCACACAGAGAACCACAAACTATCAGGAAGAAATAAATTCCTGCTTGAGAATAGCAAGTTATACATTTGGTTTATTATTTCTGATTCCACACAGATATTTCACAGGATGCTTTGCAAAAGTATACATGCACCTTCAATACAATCTAACTTACCGGTACATCATTTTTTAAACATCATTTGCTTTTTTTTTTCTTTCTACACCACAACTGATAAGTTGGAGAGTTACTGAAAAATGTTTAATATCTGCGACTGTGTGTGTCTGTGTGTCTGTGTCTGTGTGTGTGTGTCTGTCTGTGTGTGTGTGTGTGTGTGTGTGTGTGTGTGTGTGTATTCACTCTGTTTCTCTCTGTCTGATTCTTTGTTCATGAATGCAATTTTTTCTACAATTTTATAAACTCATGGCATAATATTGTAGTGCCATCTGCTGGATTGTATATAAAACAAGCAAGACATGATATCATTAGGAGAATAGTCCAAACATAATTGGAGTAACCTTCACACACAAGCCCATATGCACAATTTGGGAAAACTACCATTCAGTCATGCGGGAAAGAAACATGCAGATTTTTAGAGATGAAAACATTGGCAGAATTTTATGAGCAGGCTTCTCATGTCTGCTTTTAAATGAAAAACAGCTAATTTCCTTCGTTCACAGAGGAAGGAAGTTCCCCAGGAAGCAGCTCAGATACTTATTACAATCCAGTGTCTTTTCTGTCCAGAAGAAAGAGTAATGAATGGGGTCTAAAGGTAAGGCCAGCTTTTCATGGGTTTGTGGCTTTTCACAAAAAGAAACTTGGTTTATATATTTTCAAGAGTGAAGCAGAGAGTAGGCAAACCTTCTTCTTAATCCTATGACCAAATATTTTTGTTCAAATGGTTTTTCAAGATAAACTCCTCCAAATAAACGTTGTCCAATCTGAAAACTATTGGAGTTTGCTTTGGACTGGCATTTGAAAACGCTTCTCTTTCTCTCCAAAAATGTGCTCAGTTGTGATGCATCTGAAAAGTCCAGTCAAAATTATTAAAATGAACCTAACCATAGAGGTTTCTGTTGAATCTATCAAAGCTTACCTTATCTGTCCTGTTTACCACTATCTACTCATACTGCTGAGTAACCATAAAAATTTGGACAATCCTACTTAACTGAAAAAGTATTCAGGGGAGTTGGAGGTTTGATTCTCTACAACAGGAATTCCAATCTTGGCAACTTTAAGACATGTGGACTTCAACTCCCAGAATTCCCTAGCACCCTTCAGATATTCTGGGAGTTGAAGTCCACATGTCTTAAAGTTGCCAAGATTGAGAACCTTTGCTCTACAGCAGGGTTGTCAAACTCCCAGCCCGTGGACCAGATGCGTCACATGCTGGCCACGCCCACGTCCAGTTGAGCAAAAGGGGGGGAAAGTCCCAATATGTCATGTGATGCCGCTGTGATGACATGAGTTTGACACCACTGCAATACAGAACCTCATTGAAAAGAAGCAATGGATGGAAACTAATCAAGGAGAGATGCAACCTAGAACTAGGGAGAAATTTTCTGACAGAACAATTAATCAGTGGAACAACTTGCCTCCAGAAGTTGTGAATGCTCCAGCACTGGAAGTTTTTTAAGAAGAGATTGGACAACCATTTGTCTGAAATGGTATAAGATTTCCTGCCTGAGCATGGGTTGGACTAGAAGACATCCAAGGTCCCTTCCAACTCTGTTATTCTGTTATTTCCCAATACAATATCTAAATTTGATCATATAGAATATTCTAATGGAGTCTTGGCTCTCTTAAATGCTTTAAAGAAGAGGTGGAAGGGGTTGCAGGCACAGAGTCTTAGACAACACTTAGAGGATTCAACATTTTTTTCCCAAACCACATGGCTGTCACTGTATCATAGGGTGGCCTATGGAATTCCTAATACAGTTTTTCCTTTATAAATGACAGTTGCTATCATAATAGGATGTTAAGGCAAACCAAGATAATTAAACAGCAACCTGAAGGAAGGGTGCTGGCATGGGAAAGTCAGCCAGTGGTCACTGCCACATACAATGTGAGCACATACAATTTGTGCCAGAAAGACAAACAAAATTCTGTCCACCCACTCTCTATTATAAATAGTTTTTCAACAAAATGTCATCGGTACAGAAGAAACCAGAAATTAAGTCTGTGAATGAAGTCAGTGATTGCTTTCTCTTTAAACTTGTGAAAAATGGTGGGTCACCCTGAATTATTATTTTTTTAAAGGCTGTTTGTTGGCAAACTCTGCTTTTAAGCAAACTTTCATCAGACCTTCTTATCAAACTTTGACCTGTTCACCGTCTATCTGTCAGTATTATTTGTTCTTTCAGGGTGCCCAGAACAATTGCTTCCTTTGCTTAGTTTTTTTGCATTCTATTCAAATAATTTACTTTTGTCACTCAGCAAAGCTGTTGATAGAAAATAGGAAATGAAGATGCAAGTTATATTGACTCAAAAGTAACTACTACATATTTTAAATTTCCAACAATCAAATGTTAACCATTTAAGCACCATTAACATGGAAGCAATGGATGGAATGGAAATCATGCCATGATATCTATTAAAATGTATAGGGAATTTGTATTTTAGTCTTAACTTTGTATCTATTCAAAAATCTGTCAGGGTATTTTGGGTGGTTCATAGATAAAAGAACAGAATAATTTATTGATTTAAAGAAGCTTATGTAAATGAAGGACCAATTCATTCATATTTCTATAAATCTAGTTGTAGACTAGATAACCATTTATCTTCCAAATCCCATCTTATTTGAGTTTAAATTGAGGTTCACTGTTCTTTATTAATCAAGGCCTCTATTCAATGTCCTGATAAACATAGATAACAAACAAAAATAGAAATAGACATAATGAAACTACATAGCAGATTTTTATTTCTCAGGCATATGTATGTTGGAAAAATATAGAAGAAAGTATGATGCCCAATAGAAATATAACAATTTACATATATATTTTTATTATCGGTTATCTCCAGGTAAATTTGCTGATCTGTGGTGTTTTTAGATTGTGTGAAAGGGTTTGAGCTAATGAGGCAGGAATCTCTCATTCTCACAATAGAAAAAGACATTTTATAAATACCGTAAGAGATAGGCAGCAGAAACCTTCAAGCTAAAAAAAATGACTGGAAGAGGAAGGAAGGAAGGAAGGAAGGAAGGAAGGAAGGAAGGAAGGAAGGAAGGAAGGAAGGAAGGAAGGAAGGAAGGAAGGAAGGAAGGAAGGAAGGAAGGAAGGAAGGATGGATTTGTAAGCTGCCCCATTCCAGAGGATTCTGGGTAGCTTGACAAAATACTGTTGACAAAATACTTGACAAATACAAATTGAAAAGGTGAGAGAAAAGGGTGCAGGATTTAATTTTTTCATCTTACAAATATAGTGTGCAGTATTCTAGGATCCTGTTATATGGAAAACTTCATATGTATGTCTTCTTAACACTTGCAGCAAATCTGCTTCTTTAACCTTCTTATGTCTAGTTGAGGATGTGGAGCAGACAAAGAATTTAATCATCATAACTGGCTTGCAGTGCTGATGCTACACATGTCTCATGAACAGCTGCTAGTATCTGGGTTAATAGTGTAGTAAATCTATGTGGGTTATCTTGAAGTTATACATTTAATCCAACTGTCCTGTATAGATAAGCAGAATCATCAGCAGGAGAGAAGTGAGAGAAAAGTTATGGAAACTTTGCAGCTAGAATTTCCACAAATGCATTTCCAGTTGATAAAGTGAGAAAATGAAATTACAGCTCTAAAACTTTTCCCAATTAAACTCATCTACCTATCTCTCTGTCCATTTTTTAATGGGAGATAAGCTGTCCTTATTAATGATTGGGTGGATATTTCCAATATAAACTTTCCCATCAGATATCAGTAGTAATGGTTGAGGGAGGGGCCTGTTAGGGATTTTTTTTTTTTTTTTTGCAATCTCACTTTTTTATTTTCTTTGCATTGTTTGTTTACTTTTTCCTGGCTTTTGTCAGTTTGTTTTTCCTGATTTTTCTCTATAACGTCTGGGTATCTTTATGCTCTGAGAACTTAAGAAAAGTTGGGCTACATACAATATATAATTCTAACGATAGATAGACTCTACTTAGCCCATTCTGCAATGCTCCTAAACAATGGACCCGAGATAGCTCTTAAAGTTTATGTATTGTACCTAGTTTCCTACAGTGCAACAATCTATCAATTCAATTCTTAGCAGAATTTGAACTCTGAAGAAAGATCTGTGACTATGTATGTTTAAAAAAATCTCAAAGAGGATGAAAGTGGTTGTGTACTGTCATCCATCAGGAATACCTATTTTGGTAAAATGTGTGAATAACTTGGAAAGTCCAGGAAAAAAAAAGGAACAAATTTTACAACAGAACAAAATTCTGTAAATCCTCCCCCCCCCCCCCAAAAAAAGTAACTTCACTTTATTCAGACTCAGGTTCCCAACCATGGAAATGTGATAGCTCAAATATAGGCAAACTGAAGCAAACTCTTCCAGATTAGTATACAGGTTATGTTAGTGAAGCTACTGGTCCACTTTTTGGATGGTTGCAATGTGTGTGTTCACTTCTTCCTAGTCAATCATTATAAACTTGAAAAAAATAAGATGGTCATATATTCAATGTTTTCATATCAGATTGGAAAGACAGTTAAATATTCATGACTCTCTTGAGTCTATAGGCTTCTCTGAGATCATGTAACGTGGTGAAGACCCATAATTTCTATAAGCATGTCAACAATCTCAAGGTTTAAAACCTTGTGATCATGGGCATGCAAGGAAAACCAGCTCCTTCCTCAGAATTATCATTTAAAAAAATCAAGGAACTGAATAAATAAGAAGCAAGCAACTTCAGAGAGGTGAAAAATGGGGTCTAGTGCTGAACTCAGGCAACTAACCTTTTTGCTTGTAGTCGATTTCACACAACTCCCCCCCCAAATTGTCTTGTCTGACCTTTGAACTTAGAATAACTTTATTGTCACTTTAAATGTGCACTAATCAGCATACATTAAAATAAAATTTCATTGCATACAGCTCTCAAAGGGTCATCACCTCCAATAGACACTACATAAACATGAATAAATAAATAAATAAATAAATAAATAAATAAATAAATAAATAAATAAATAAATAAATAAATAAATAAATAAATAAATATGCATATACCCACATATATTATATGACACAGAGAAACAACCCAGTCTAGTTCAGATGTATACATGTACATGGCGAGAAAAACGAATCTTGCGAGTTTACCAGATGGATGGCATAGGGAACAAAGCTGTTACAGAATCTGGTAGTCCTGCTAGAAATACTTCAAAACCTCCTCCCGTAGGGGAATAACAGACCATAAAGTGGATGTGTGGGTCTCTAACAATTAGGCTGTTAATTTCCTACTTTGCAAGTTTTAATCCTCACCCAATCCCATTGAGTGATACAAGATATACAGTATATTGATATTTTTTGAGGTTTATAATGATGCTTTTTTCACATAAAGTTTTTTCAACTTTCTCTAGGCAAGCTTATGCCATATGATGTGGGTTTGCGCCACAATTATCCTCTTCTGGTTTAATAGCCTTAACTTTGTTAATACTGTGTTAGAAAGATTAATACAGGTTGAAGATATGACTGTACTTTGGAACTATACACCCACCCAAAATATTAAATTTATTACTATATGTAGAAGCATAAAAGCAGACAAAAGGTTATTCTCTGATGTTGTAAAGATAGTGAGAGCTTTACAATATGTGTTTATTTTCTGTTTATGAACAGGCTCATTATTGGTATAATGAAAAGATTAATCAAAACCATTCTGTGCAATCAAGTTTTAATGATATGTTTAAAAATGAGCTATTTCTTTTCAGTGTGTAATAGAATAAGCTTTTGCTTTCTGATTTTTTTTTCTGTTTTTCTTTTTTTTTCTCCCTCTTTGTTCACCCAAGCAATAAAATATGTTACAAATAGGCAATCCTAAAGTCCTGTACAGACTGACATTGTTTCAGAGACTTTACTCAGCCAAGTCACACATTAAAAACTTGTACCTCTAATCCCATCTGAACAAAGCTGGCCTTAAGCAGGTCTGGCCTCTTAAACTTTTGCTTAAATTGCCTTTCATTCTAGCCAAGCAAACTTACATCCTTCAATCTTCTGATATCCTCATCATCTTTAGTTGCAACGTAATCTTTGGTCCCCCTTCTCATGTAAGGAGTGCCTTTGAGCCAGTAGTGGGTTCTAAAACCCGTTGCTACCGGTTTGCGCGTGCGCTCATGCGCATGCGCAACGCTTCTGCGCACGCGCAGAAGCGTCCCAGGTGGGTGGGCGGAGCCTCCCGCCGCTGCCGCTACCAGTTCGCAGAACCGAGCCGAACCAGGAGCAACCCGCCGCTGCTTTGAGCCCTATAAAGACAAAATGTACATAGGATAAAATCTTGAGCCACGGTGGCACAGTGATTAGAGTGCAGTACTGCAGGCTACTTCTGTTGACTGCCGGCTGCCCGCAATTTGGCAGTTCAAATCTCACCAGGTTCAAGGTTGACTCAGCCTTCCATCCTTCCGAGGTCTGTAAAATGAGGACCCAAATTGTTGCGGGCAATATGCTGACTCTGTAAACCGCTTAGAGAGCGCTGTAAAGCACTGTACAGTGGTATATAAGTCTAAGTGCTATTGCTATTGCTATTCTAGAAGCTGCTATAATATCTGGCTAAGTACTTGGATCCTTGATGGTTTGGCTGGTAAAAAAAAATACCCTTATTTTTATTCCAAAATTATAGCTTCCAGCTTTCATACATCATAGCACAACAGGAACTCTTAGGAGTTTGGCAATTTTCATGCTTTGTACTGCCTGCAGTAAAAAGAAAAAAGAAAAAGAAAAAGAAAGCAACAGAAAGGAAGCCAGTATTTATAGTATATACTTTGCTTCGTTCCAAGGAGATAACTGATGGATAAAGTGTGAGTTGCCCTTTAGGACACAAAATGAGTTATTGGTGGGACAAGGTGACATCATGGATATTATTCCACCGTTAATGTATAATTAATGATATACTAAATTATTAATTTAACATATTGAAAAAATGTTCCCCAAAAAATCACAAGATAAAAGATAAACATGCAGGCAAGGTTCCAGTTTGTGACTGCATTCAGCATTAGGAAAAGCTAAGATGCTAGAAGGATTCACGCAGCTTAATATTCATGTAAAGTGGAGTGAATCACTTAGAAGTTTCAATTGTCTGGTTTTACATTGGATGGCAAGTTTAGAGTTAAAATAACTGGGAAGATAACAGAACTTCTGAGTTGCAATAAACATCTCACCTGAAGCCCTTATAAATGGAAGAATACTGACACTGACATCCCCTAAACTCCGCTGAAGATGTTACCTAGCTTGTTAATGAAACATTCTGAAATCAACCCATAAGCTTGGGAACGAACCTTCACCTTCATCTCATTAGTCTCAGCGGAAGAATATTGGAATAAAAGCTGGCTGTTTTTTATACTTACCATTGTTTCAGATCTAATTTAACAATCTAATAATCTAATCCATCCTTCTCTAAACCAGGGAATTTTGTGGGATCCCAATGCAGGGGTGAAATCCAGCAGGTTCTGACAGGTTCTGGAGAACCGGTAGCGGAAATTTTGAGTAGTTCGGAGAACCGGTAGTGGAAATTTTGAGTAGTTTGGAGAACCGGCAAATACCACCTCTGGTTGGCCCCAGAGTGGGGTGGGAATGGAGATTTTGCAGTATCCTTCCCCCAGGAGTGAGGAGGGAATGGGGATTTTGCAGTATCCTTCCCCTGGAGTGGGGTGGGAATGGAGATTTTGCAGTATCCTTCCCCTGGAGTAGGGTGGAGATTTTGCAGTATCCTTCCCCTGCCACGCCCACCAAGCCACGCCCACCAAGCCATGCCCACAGAACCGGTAGTAAAAAAAATTGGATTTCACCACTGTCCCAATGTTTTTCATGCATGGAACTTGCTCACCCATTCATAAAGTGACCCATATGGACCCAACTCATCATGTTGTACAATTCTGATTTTTAATAAAATACATTAGGAAATGTTTTCTTCTTCTGACATAGCATTTTCAAATGCTTTGAAATATAGTGGCAGTGGCTGCCCTTTTTTAAAGTAGCTTGTACATAAAAATGATTTAGGTTGTGCAGTCAAGTCACTATCTTGACTTTGTGGAACCCAATGGACAACTAAAATATAGTAATGTTTTGGCTTCATAATATATCAGACTGTTGGCTTTCATAGGTAGGACAGAAATGAATGAGAATTAGTGAACAATAAACTTTGGTGGTGACATCAAAAGTGCAGTAACCAAACTATCGTGATATTCCAGGTGTATCTCATTGTGTCTACAAAAAATGTTTTTCCCAAGTTGATAGGCTATTCTCTCTTTGAATTCTCAAAACTCTCAAAGAATCCTGAGTCTGAGTAGGTAACTGCCTGAGGGATCTTTCTTGTATTTGAATCTGCCCGACCCTAATATTTATCACTCCAATAGATTCAGAATTCTTTGAGAGTTTTCATGTTCAGAAAAAACAATGGCAAGAGAACAACAGAAAGACGTTCTGAAGAGAAAACAGTTTTGGATTAGCTCAGGGAAATCAAACAAAAAATACAATATCATCTTGGGAAAAAACATTTTTTGTAGACACAATGAGATACATCTGGAATATCATGATAGTTTGGTTACTACACTTTTGATGTCATGACCAAATTTTATTATTCACTAATTTTCATTCATTTCTGTCCTACCTATGAAAGCGAAAAGTCTGATATATTATGAAGCCAAAACATTACTAACTTATTTTATTTAATATGCCTTTCAATTGACTTTTTTGCATAAAGGCTCTTCTATCAGTAATCAGATCATACACCAAAGGTTCATTCTTGGCAGTAAAAGCCCTTTTATAGCATTACCTATATCAGAATGTATTTCCTACTGGAATCTCAGAAGCCCTTCTTTATGAGTTAAATTTAGCAATACAATAATCATGCAGAATAAAGTAAAATATAAGATTAGGTCTGGATTCTTACTGATTCATTGCAAGGCTAATGCTAATGTTTAGAATTATCAGAGTTAAATCACAGTTGTAACTCGGTTCAATTAAAATAAAACCGCTTTCTCAGTATCAGAGAATAATATACATTATAAGAATGCAATGTGAGAAAAACAGTATCACAGCAATAATATGGTATTCATTGAATTTAAGGAGTAGCAGAAAACCAGTTTGCTGTAGTGCTTAAAAGTACTAAAAGAAAAACTGGAAAATGGAATTCTAACCTTGCCTTAGATATGGAAGCCAACTGAATGACCTTGGACTGGTCGTTCTAGCTCAGTCCTAGGAAAAAAATCAATGGCTAACCACTTCTGAAATTGTTGTCAAGATAACTTGCCTAGGTGGTTGCCAGGAGGCAAAACAGACTTGAATGCCTGACAGCAATATATAATTATTACCTTTTTTCCAAGAGTTTATAGGTTCCAATAACCTATAATAAATTATGTATGCTCTACAATCACATGGGGGGGGGGGTGGCGGTTGCTATAAACAAAATAAACTATCATTGCGTAAATTGTTCATTAATTATGAATGAACTGTGATATCTTTTCTTCACTTCTTCAGACCTCAAAGTAATTTGCAAAAGTTCAGATGATATTAAGGTGCCTGAATATGATGCCGAATACCAAATTTAGGACTGATGATGCCATCCCCCCCACCCCCATTCCAGCAGTCAGGAAGGGAACAAGCCATACTTTATCTTCTCTTAGTACTGACTGAATTTGACACTTAAGTATATTTCACTTCCATTTCTCCCTTCCCGTCTTGTTTCTTTTTTTGGATCGCCTGCCAATAATTTTATGTGCCTTAAATCAAGAATAAGCAGGAGGTTGTACGACTTTGTAAGCTGCCAGTAAGGCCATCTGTGATGAAGTCAAGCCCACAAAATGTGCAGAATATATTTTGCCTGAATTATCAATGGAAATGGGCACTCCAAGGGACAATGGTCTTATATATCTGGAATGTGTGACTGCATAGCACTGTTCAGAAAAATGTAACCCATCTGTCTCCCTCTCTTTCTATCCTTTTCTATACCTAGCATTCATCAACTTCTGCAGGAAGGGAATGTTTCTGTGGTATATAAATCTCTATATTAATTAAACATGAATCAAGGAATGCTGAGCTCATAAACAGCTACAAAGATGTTTTAAAAAATAATTTCATCCCTAAATGTTCACTTACTTGTCCAATATTAACTGTGCATTAATGAAATGGAATAGCTGAGATATATCTGTTAAATAGAATAAATGTACCATGTGCTTATTGCCATGCATAAAGACAGGAAGAAAAATTCATTCAACCATTATTTGCAATAATGAAAAATAAATAACTCAAGAGGACAAGATATGGACATGTTTTTTCAGTTGTTTAGATATATTGATTTCAAATGATATTGTTCTTTTAGAGTTTCACTCTACTCATTAATGATTTTTGTCAGAAATATTGGAGCAGCTGGAAGAGATTAAAGATCCAGCAACATTAGGCCTTGGTTCTTCCTAGCTTTTTGGATTATAATAAATTAAGAGAAATTTAATTCAATATATTTGGAAGAGATATCTACTGTTTATCTTACAGTATTTAAACATATAAACCCATTCTTAAATTGCCCATCCTTAAATTTATTTATTTCTGTTGTTGTTAAATTTATATCCTACCAGCCTACAATACAGGACTTTGTCTTTTTTGTCTTTTTTCTTTCTTTCTTCTTACAATAATCCAGTAGGTTAGGGTCGGGCAGGGTACAGTAGGATAGGATAGGTTAAGTCAGGAGTGTCAAACTCACAGCCCACAGGCCGGATGCATCACATGCTGGCCATGCCCAACCCCAGTTTAGCGAAGGGGGGGAAAGTCACAGTACGTCACGTGACGACAACATGACATCGCGAGTTTGACACCCATGGGTTAAGTGATAGATACCAATCCATGACTATTCAGTGAGTAACCATGGCTAAAAATAGATTTGTTTATCAAACTTATATGTCCATCCATCTCACAAAAAGTTACTCTGGGGAGCATACAACAAATTATAAAACAGAAAATATATAAAAAAAACAGTCATTATTAAAAAGTTTAAAAAATAACAAGGCATAAAAGAGAATAAATGTCAATAGCAGTAATTGGAGCCACCTTCAGCAACTCCTGGTTTTCTTGGGACAACCAGGCTAGATATTGAAGGAAATCAACAGGGATGGACTGAACCTCACTTTGGGGTGGGGGATGTTCTATAAGGAATGCACCACAGGAGGGAAGACCTGCCTCTTGGTAGTTGCCAAGTGTAGTTCCCTAACAGAACCACAGCTCTTCTGCCAGGTCTGATGGAACAGGCAGATATAGCTGGAGAGAGATATACCAATATCATTCTATGAAGGGGTTTAAAGTTAAAGCCAGCAGACTGGTATCCAATGGAGTTCCCAGAGCAGAGGTGTAACATACATTATTCTAGAGTTAGACATAACTAGCTGCACTGCTGCATTCAGTGCCAGCTGAAGCGTCTGAATTCTGTTTAAGTGTCATGTAGAGTGCATTACAGTAATCCACTTTTTTTGACAGATGCTGAGTCAATTCTCCATTTGACCCTTCGAGATCTCCAAGCCCCCTCTATCCAAGTGGACACATGTCACCTGATATAGGGCTGCAAGACAGATATCCACAGATTAAATAATGGCAGAGAAGAATTGGTGTTTTGCCACCACCACCACAAGATAGGCCTTAATAATGGCTCTAACCTGTGTTTGGTTGAGTTCATACCTTGCTGAGTGCCAGCAATGTTCTAGATGTCTCTTCTCTCATTATCTCCTTCAGATCCTTTGTGAACCACAAGGAGTAATGGGATCCATGAGAGGAGAGAGGATGCATGAATGCAATGTGATCCAAACCCTCAGCCACCTCTCTTATTCTAAGCAATGCCCAAGGCTTTAGATCAGAGGTGGGTTTCAGCAGGTTCTGACCAGTTCTGGAGAACCGGTAGCGGACATTTTGAGTAGTTTGGAGAACCGGTAAATACCACCTGTGACTGGCCCCATCCCCATCTATTCTCTGCCTCCCGAGTCCCAGCTGATCGGGAGAAAATGGGGATTTTGCAGTAACCTTCCCCTGGAGTGGGGTGGGAATGGAGATTTTACAGTATCCTTCTCCTGCCACACCCACCAAGCCACACCATGCCCACCAAGCCATGCCCACAGAACCGGCAGTAAAAAAATTTGAATCCCACCACTGCTTTAGATGGAATATGCAGAGAACAGCAGAAACAGTCTCAAATCAGTCTGAAACCTATCTGAGTCCATCAGTTGCTGGGGTGGACCAATCTAATGGATCTGGCCTCCGTCCAGTGGATAATGATGCTAGAGAATCTCATTGTAATCATGATCTGACCATGACAAGAGAAACATCAATAGTCCCTCATTTCTGATCACATAGTCACAGTTCCAGTAAGAACATCACAGTTTATGATGATACCCAAAAGTTCTCTAATAACTCTATATGATGACTTGTCTTATCTTTAATTCCTTGGTAGGTTTGAAGATTGGCAGTAGATGTTATAATAAGCATAAATTGAAATATGGATGTTTTATGGATTCAGCTATGAACGTAACTATTATTTTGTTATAATTTATTTACAAAGCTTTTAAAGAAACAGAATAAATAGCTACAGAAATTGGAAAAAAAAGACCTTGTGGATAACAGATTTTATAATTATCATGAATTTTAAAAATCATTAATTGATTAATTAAATGTATAGGACTAAGTTAATTATGGCATCTTAAGAAATAACTACAAAATTATAATATTGATATTGATATCACTACTATTTGTCATTATTCCACAGGCAGCTATATGTAGGTATGTGAAGGGAAAGGAAAAAGAGGTGAAAGGGAAAGGAGAAAATTAATGTTTAAAAACTAAAAGAAAAAAAATAAATAAAAATACTATTGGAAAACCACATAGTTTAAATTCCCTTCCATGTTACCTGATGAATATTAACTCTATTTCTATTTGCCATCTTTACAACATTTTATCCTTAAAACCATACTCTAAGTGTCTGAGTTTATTTATTTATTTTATTTATTGAATTTATTTTACCTTGTTTTTGGACATAAGATGTATAAGGAAGCCATTCTTATTTAAATTTAGTCATCCTGATGTTCTGAATTTATGCTGTTAACTTTGCCAGTAAAGTAAAGATTTTTTTTTTTTGACAGATCAATTGTTGGATTAAAGTACTAGGATAATGGTACGGTATCTAGGAATCCCAAATATGACTTATAATAGAGCAGACTTCTCATTTCACCACCCCAGTCCTTTCATTGTTTGCATGAAGAGCCTCTCTTTCCAGCATTGAAATAACTCAGTCTGTTCTATTGAGTTGCCATTATACACCCTTGTCCACTGTACTGGGTTAGCCCCTCCTTAGCTATAATGTGTCTGGAAAAGAATCAAGGCTCAACTCATCAAATGGAACTTTTTGGTGACTTATTAAAAGATTCCCTGCGGTATTGAAAAAAAAATGCAGGTTTGCTGTCATGTAGCTATCAATCCCTTTTAGAAATCCTTCATTTTTATGTGAGTAAAGACAATTTCTCTACTTCAACCCTTTGATGTCAGCCTGAAGGAAATGGTTTCAGAAGGCCTCTATTTTAAGGAGGGAAAATGTGCCCCAAAGGTTCCAGTTGTGTTTTGTGAGAGGTGAAAGACTATAAAGTTTCTATCTAGCTCTCCTTCAATGAGCTCATAGAAAGTGATCCTTCATTACTCAATGCCAGGTTTTGATGAAATTGAATAAAATCAGATGAGAGGAAAGATGAGCTGCATCCTTCTTGGTCACGAACAACTGAAATAAGAGAGGCCCCCCGGGAAATCCTACCTGTTCTGTAATAAGTTTAATATATATCGTAATAAGAGAGTTTCTTATTAATAAGGTAAGGCCAGAGAAAGAGAACAGAGGAATAAAATCAGATAATTCATTCTCATTGCCAGACAAAAGATCTCAAAGGCTTCTCTCATCAGTATATCCCAGTGTGTGGCCTTTAACTCCCAGATTCTCAAAATGAGCACATGCTGAAACCCTGTTTGAGGAAAAGCATATTGAAATAATACACAGTCTGACATTTGATGCTGATCTCCAAGAAATTTCTTGCCAGTTTACCGATTGGGAAAGTTGCCTAGCTCCTGCATTTTACATCATACCTACCTACCATTGTGAGAACATTGCCATGCAGTCAGTGTATCACATGTCATGTGTTGTGTATGTCCAATGTGACCCTGAGGGATGACATTTGGGGTCATGAATGTATGGTAGTTGATTGATAATGAAATCCAGGAAGCACAGGAATAGTATCAAAAAGGAGAACTCTGATATTTCTATGTTTTTCTGTGTATGTAACCAAAGCGGCTTGGGGAACAAAAGCTTGTTATCTGAAAGTTATTCTGATCTAAAGAAAGTATTGCTTAGGAATTACTAAATCCAACCCTACATGGAAAGCAATTCTGAAATTTAACTGAGCTCCAAGTTCCAGAAATGTGGAATTGTGGGATGCTTTTTCAGGAAGAGAAAGAGGAGGAAAGGAGGGAGGTACCACATTATGCAGTGCCAAATAAAGAGAAAAGAACAAAAATGGCAAGGATAAAAAAGGGGGGGGAATAACATCAGATGAACCTGTTTTAATTTATTTCATTTCTTTTATTTAAATTGAGGGAAAATGTAGATCAGAGATCATAAGCTGGGAGTTGGAGGGTGGGACTCACAGAGAAAATAAGAAGGAAGACTATCAAGTGTAATGACAAGTTTTTTTAATATAACCATTATCCAGAGAGGAGAGAGAGAGAGAAAGAGAAAGAGAGAGAGGGAGAGGGAGAGAGAGGGAGGTGTGAATGGTTGTTGTGGTTATGTGCTGTGATTTGGCCTCATACAAAAATCTCTTCTTTCAAAGAGAAAGGATGACTAAACAGAGTTTATCATTGAGACAGCCATGTTCTCTGAATACATTGTAATGAATGTATTCACCCCAAACCAGCACCAATTCTGCCCAGGCTTTAACAGTTTAGCAGGTTAGGCAGACTTTGCAGTCTGGAAAACTAAAAATAAAATTTCTTTCTCTAAAGCATGGGAAATGCTGCTTTTCCTTCACTCTTTAATATTCATTGTAGCTTTAGCTGACTTTATCCTGGAATCTCAGCTTTTTTCTCATGTACTTTGGACTACCTGATAGGTTTTAAGACTTTTGAAGTCCCAACATGCAAATACATGGATTCTTGTACTGGTATATGGTGAATACGTCTTGTGGTTTCATCTGAAACCTCAGTCTGTTCCCACCCACCCCCTCTCTTTTCTCAAAGAGATTATTCTGGCTTGACAAATGATTTTTTAATATAACTATCTTTTCCAAGCTTCGTTAACACACATCATTTCTTCTTCTTTGCACAGAAGCCATCTAGGTACCTGTATATGTGCTATGATCACTCCCTTTTATCTCTTCCTATATATATATATATATATATATATATATGACATATTTTTACTGATAAATAAATAAATAAATAAAGGGAGACTAGTATAGATCTATTTCAAGCTATTTAGCTCTCATCAGCTAGCCTTAATATGATGAAAAATATTGGTTTAAAATAATTTACACTCATAATTAAAAATGATAGCGCACAAAACCATATATATATATATATATATATCCCATAGGTGAGTGGAAATTTATGGCAGGAGTTACTGATGTGCTTTCAAGTAAAGCAGATCTTGTTTAAGACTGAGAGATTTCCCATCGAAGTGGCTTTCTTTCCCCAGTCAATTGCAGTGACTTCTCAGCTCGAAGATGAGATGCCCTGGGCATTTTTTTCAAGTGACATTTCTTTATTTTTTGCATAGCAAAGGCAAGAATGAAAGATTATAGCATAAGTAGCTTCCAGTTACATTCTGAATGATGCAGTGGTAACAAATGGATCAAAGCAAACGCTGAACATATCCCACTTCTGGATTTAGGAAATTATCATTGCACAGTTTATCAGCGTTGAAGATAAAAAGATCAGAGAGCATTGTCCTGTAAACAGCTTGTAATCGCATTTAATTATTACAACTGGTGTGAACTCCTTAGTGAAATAGTCAGTTATGAATCTAAAAAAACAAGGCTGCCATTATAGGATAACATGGGGTACTTTTGAAAAACCTTTGTCCATGTAAGTGTGTGTGAGGGAGGGAAGGAGGGAGGGAGGGAGAGAAGGAGAGGGAGGGAGAGAGAGAGAGAGAGAGAGAGAGAGAGAGAGAGAGAGAGAGAGAGAGAGGAATGGAATGGAATGGAATGGAATGGAATTCAGCAA
>QLTV01001352.1:3048832-3076534 GCA_003457575.1 Thermophis baileyi | reverse complement strand
CTCTGTGGAACCAACTTCCCCCCGAGATCCGTACTACCCCCACCTTACTGGCCTTCCGTAAAGCTGTTAAGACCTGGCTCTTCCGGCAGGCTTGGGGCCAATAGTTGTTCTGATTGGCCCATGCATGGTTGCGTGAATGTTTTATTTTAAATATAGTTGGGTTTTTTTTTTCCCTTTCTTTTTTTAAATTGTTTTTATATGTTTTATTTTTTATGATGTAAGCCGCCCAGAGTCCTTCGGGAGTTGGGCGGCATATAAATTTTATAAAATAAATAAATAAATAAAATAAAAACAAGACATCCATTTTTCCAGTTTAGAATACATGTTCTGCTTTATTTCCTGATATACAGCAAATGCCTTACCATACTTTATCAGATAATTATAGTTAGATCAAACTAAACAGAGGCAAAGTATCATTTCAGATCCATAGTTATTTTTGCTGGATTAATTCTATTTCTCTCCCCCCCATCCCAAATGTTAGTGCTAAGTTACTTCGTTAAATGATTTTCATTTTAGGCAAGCAAAAATATTTAAATTCACGTGACTATTTCATTATTTGCAGGATGATATTTACTACTAAGGCTTTACTTAGCAACCTTTCTTTTTTTTTTATATGCATCTGAGTTACTGTTGATAAACTGCCTAGATAAGTCTCCCCAGTTTTCTTGGCAATATTTCAGAATTGGTTTGCCTTTACCTGCTTCCTAGGGCAGAGAGAAAGTGAGTGGACCAAGGTATCCAGCTGGCTTCATAGGCATAGGCATACCTATGGCGGGACTAGAAGTCACAGTCTCCTAACCTGAAATTTTAACTACCAGACCAAACTGACTCTTTTTTGCAAGTGTTGTATGGTCTGCCATATTAAAAGATTTGATTGTACACAAGTATTTGCTGCCCTCCCATGTAAAATGATACTCTCATTTACAGATCAGTAGTTATATAAAGAGTTTGTATTTTGTTCCGTTATCATTTGGTTACTTTCAAGAAGGATGGGGACATGTTTTTTCCTAGTACTAAGGCCAACTTCCTCATGTAGTAGACTTCAGTTATGTAAAGATTGAAGGTATTTCCATTCCTAGTCATATTGTTGGTTGAATATTCCTGGGAATTACAATCCAAATACATTTGAGAGTTTTGGGTAGCTCTGTAGCATATATATCTTAATTTTCCTTGTCATATAATCTGTTCTAGTCTTAACATGCCACTGTGGCTAGGTGGACAATATCAAAAAAAGGTATCTACTGCATTTTTGGGGAGTTGAGGGACCACATTTAGTTTAGTTGGTTAGAAATTATGCAAATTTTGTTCAAGGTGGGGAGACCCTTTCCAACCCTCTGATTCACAATCTTGCCTATCTGTGAAATAGCAATAATTGTGTTTATGACATAAGATAGAACATTCATTGGACCCTAATGTTTGGAAAGATTGAAGGCAAAAAGAGAAGGGGACAGCAGAGGATGAGATGGTTAGTGTCAACAATGCAGTGGGCATGAGTTTGCGCAGTCTCAGGGAGACACTGGAGGATGCGGGGGGGGTCTGGAACAGGGGTGAAAAACAGCAGGTTCTGACAGGTTCTGGAGAACCGGTAGTGGAAATTTTGAGTAGTTCGGAGAACCAGCAAATACCACCTCTGGCTGGCCCAGAGTGGGGTGGGAATGGAGATTTTGCAATATCCTTCCCCCAGGAGTGGGGAGGGAATGGGGATTTTGAAGTATCCTTCCCCCAGGAGTGGGGAGGGAATGGAGATTTTGCAATATCCTTCCCCCAGGAGTGGGGAGGGAATGGAGATTTTGCAGTATCCTTCCCCTGCCACACCCACCAAGCCACACCACGCCCACCAAGCCACGCCCACAGAACCAGTAGTAAACCACTGGCCTGGAATGCTGTGGTCCATGGGGGTCACAAAGAGTTACAAGACTTAGGACTGAACAACAAAAATAAAATTTTACCCATCTTTAGTTCTCAGATTTAGGACTAAACTCAGCTGTAAATTCTGACTTTCCAGAAGTCTGAATCCTTTATTCAGAAATTGGCTTGCTCAAAAGAAGGCATTCACATATGATTCGGCTACAACAATCTATTTCATCTATTTCAGGCAAGAATTTAGCCCTGTCTAAACGGGAGCCTTGTCTCCTGTCTTCCTATAGGTCTACCTATGCTCCAGGATTTAAACTCCAAATTCTTTTCCCTTGCCTTTGTAAGGGAACAGCTCATTCTTCTGAGAACCTTGGAGACATCTGATCTACACTGACATAAGATTTATATCTATCTTAGAACAATGGACTCCTGGCTTACACAACTTCTGCACCATTTTAGATTACTTTAAATGCTAAGATTTTAATGCTAAAGTAGTGTTACATCACTTTATTTTTAATATCCACCTAGAGAGAATTTATGGCTTCTTTTCTTTAAAGGTTTTTTTTTTTAATTCAGATGGGAGATTTAGGAAGAATAAAATTTTACTATGTATGTTTTTTTAATCTCTTTGTATGACAGGTTGATTGTTTTGAAGGGCTGGATTACAATGGTTTATACCCCTGGAGCAAGTTTGTTTTATCACCCAAATTAACTGCAGTGTTTCAAAAACACTTGAAGAATTTAATTGTTACGTTTCAACACAGAAATGGGCATGTCGATGACATAATGGTTCCAGACCATGTCTCAGAATTTGCTTTAAACCTCTGCAAAGGAATTTTGAATTTATATGAAAATACCATCAAGAATGACCAGAAAACATATAGTATAAAAGAGGTAAATCATAATTCCAGTTTTATTTGTGGTATGGCATTATGATCTTCTACTTTCCTTTTGTCCAATAACACAGTTACAGTTCTGTTGAGGTTGTAAGCAACATTACTCGGCCAGGCAAGAATTTTGAAGATGAACATGATGTCTCAGTAGTATGATTTTATCTGCAACCAACTTTAGGTTCACTGTGTTTGGAGTGGTTGCCCCAAACTGAAGATCCACTGCAGTTACTGTGTAGTCATTGATGTTAGCATCAACGAGAACTTCCAAATTGCACCTTCAAATCATAAAGAGAGAGCAAGGTTTTTCTGCTCTAGGGTGCTGCAAAAAGTTGATTGGGTCCATGAGAGACTAGGCGCAAAAATACTCACTTAAGAACAGCCCATTTTGTATCTCTACAGCTTTGCTTCTTGATTGAAGATTCCAGAAATGTACAAGTTCCACATCCTGAAAAGTTTTGAAAACCAATATATAGAGCATAGCCCAGATCATAATATATGTATTCAGTCCCACTAACATGTTAACGGTGCAACCTTATGCCTATCTAAAGTTCTAAGTATCTTATTAAGTTCAATGGAATTTGCACACAAGGTTGTTGTCTCTCTCTCTCTCTCTCTCTCTCTCTCTCTGGTCCCCCTCTGTTGCTCTCTCTCTCTCTCTCTCTCTCTCTCTCTCTCTCTCTCTCTCTCTCTCTCTCTCCTCTCTCTCTCTCTCTCTCTCTCTCTCTCTCTCTCTCTCTCTCGGCATACTGTATATATACGTACATATATACATACACATTTGAAATAACTTGCTGGTAGAGCTAAAAGAAAAGAAGACAATTCTTCTTCAACTTCTACAAAATAAATCAGCAAAATTTTAATTTGGCTCATAATAAAATCCAAAAATAATTTTACTTATATATGTAAATTAAATATCTCAACTGTATACTGATATTGGTAAAATTATTTTTGTAGAAAATTCAGAATATAATTAATTTAATTTAGAAAACAACTATCTGAATACGGGAATATTGTACTTTGGGACTTTACTTGGCACCTACTGTCTACTAACTATATTTGATCTCTGAATTGTATAAATTTTTACTTACTATCCATGCTATTTTTTTAGCTCATATCTTCCTCTGGTTAAATTAGTCCAAATCAGTTGAAATCAGGATCATTGTTTTTATTGGAGGCTATATTCCACAATATCTAAATTATCTAGCATACCATTCCATATACAGTACCTAATAAACAAATAAAATAGTGCTCAAAAAAAGTATATTATACTGATCACTAAGAATCAGAATCAGAATAGAGCTGGAAGGGACCTTGGAGGTCTTCTAGTCCAACCCCCTGACCAAGCAGGAGACCCTATACCATTTCAGACAAGTGACTGTCCAGTCTCTTCTTAAAGATCTCCAGTGATGAAGCACCCACAATTTCTGAAGGCAAGCTATTGCACTGGTTAATTGTTCTCATTATTAGGAAGTTTCTCCTTAATTCCAGGTTGCTTCTCTCCTTAATTAGTTTCCATCCATTGTTTCTTGTCTAGCCTTCTGGTGCTTTGGAAAATAAGTTGACCCCCTCTTCTTTGTGGCAGCCCCTCAAATACTGGAATACTGCTATCATGTCATCGCTAGTCCTTCTTTTCTCTAGACTAGCCATACCCAGTTCTTGCAACCGTTCTTCATATGTTTTAGTCTCCAGGCTCTTAATCATCTTAGTTGCTCTTCTCTGCATTTTTTTTCCAGTCTGAACATCTTTTTATAATGTGGTGACTAAAACTGAATGCTGTATTCCAGGTGGGGTCTTACTAAGGTTTTATAAAGCAGTACTAATACTTCATATGATTTTGATTCTATGCCTCTGTGTATGCAATCAACGATTGTATTAGCTTTTTTGGTTGCTGCTGCACACTGCTGGCTCATATTTAAATAATCATCCACTAGGATTCCAAAATCCCTTTCACAGTTACTGTTTTTGAGCCAGGTTTCACCTAATCTGTACTTATACCTTTGGTTTTTCCTGCCTAGGAATCTTGCTTTTCTCCACACAAAATTTCATATTGTGTTGTGGCATTCCTGCTTATAAGAATTCATCCATAGGCCTTTTGTTTTTAGGAAGGGTGGGGGAAAGAAAAAAAGTCATGGAAGGTCACATGTAAGTTTTTTGAATAACAGCCTTCCAACACAAATTCTTCCTCTTTCATTTCATATTGGGCTAATTATGTGAAGGTATTGCTGCAAGGTGGAACTGTGAATAGCAGTTCATTAAGCTAATAGCCAGTATAAAGCACATGGAAATGTCTAGGTTGAAATTGCCTTGGGGAAGAAAAAAACAAATTTAAACTTAGTAGAAATTCTAGGTACGTACTGAGGTTTCACTTTTGATGCGCGCGTGTGTGTGTGTGTGTGTGTGTGTGTGTGTGTGTGTGTGTGTGTATATATATATATATATATATATGATACAATGTTAGAGATCTGAGTGAACTCTGCTAATATAGGAAAGAAAGA
The DNA here is from genome assembly GCA_003457575.1 of Thermophis baileyi. NCBI lineage: Eukaryota > Metazoa > Chordata > Lepidosauria > Squamata > Dipsadidae > Thermophis > Thermophis baileyi. The sequence continues at coordinate 3,071,289 of QLTV01001352.1, read as the reverse complement.
TCGCATTTCTTTAGCAAGTGAGCTAATTATTGCTGCTTTCATGGCCCATCTGCTCATCTACAATTCCAAGGCTTCTAACACAGGAATGTGTGAATTGTAGATTAGGTATAATAGGGTTTTTAGGGATAATATGCCAGTTCTAGCTCTGAAATGTCTTGCTTTTGAGGTGTAATTCTCATTGATCAGATTATTTGGCCATGGTTTTTTTTATTAAAAAATTCCAAATTATGCTTTATATAAAATAAGCCTAATTGAAAATGAATAAAGAACTTTGCAAAGGAACCTGCCAGGTCTTTACTAAGGACTGTAGAGGTTTGGCATGATGGAGGAGGAGGAGGAGGAGGAGGAGGAGGAGGAGGAGGAGGAGGAGGAGGAGGAGGAGGAGGACTTGATCAAAGGCATTAGGAATTAGAAAGGAGACTGCAATTCCCCAAGTGAATTGATACTTTTCATAGGTACCCTTTCTTTATATTGTATGCATTGCATTGTATACATTAATATTTTATTTATGTATTTATTCATTCATTCATTTACATTTATTTATTTTGCAGAATGGCATTGAAGGTAGGTGTGACACCATCTACCTCCTTCAAAGCACTGAAAAACCAGATGAATTCTTGATGACCAAATCCAAAGATTTAACTACTTGTGATAACATGGCTAGAAAGGTTGTTGGTGTTGCACATGTTACTCCATGTGAGTTCTGCAGACAGGTCAGTACCGTTAATGGATGTGTGTGTTTATGTGTCTCTGTGTGTAGAGAGATAGATGTTAAAGACATGTTAAAGCTATAGAGATACAGAGAAGAAGGCAAACAATTTTAATAAATGATTGTTATTAAACATAAATATAGATATACATTATATATTTTTATAATTTTATTAAAAGTTTTAAAAAGGAACATTAAAAACTAATACACACTAATATAAACTAAGAAATAAAAATCACTGCCGAATCTTTCCATCTTTGTGCAGACAATAATCCCGCAGTACTTATCATGCACAAAAAAAGTTTCATGATTTTTCCCAACTGTTTGTCCAACTGTCCCGAAAGAAGACTTCTTGTACGTTAATCTTTAAAATCGTGCAAATCAGTGTATGTACTTGAATCTAGAATTTCCTAGCTCAATTTACATGTACACCAAGCATGATAAAATATTCTTTCTTGTTTTTCACCTTCCAAACAAGAATTTGAAATGCCTTTATATATTTTAGACAATTTTTCTGGTAACAGATACCAACAATAAATCATTTCATAAAAATTCTCTTTAAGGTTATAACACAATGTAAATTTCAGTCCTTTCCACCATATATTTTCCCATCCATTTGTATATTGTAACCAAAATGCTTAGTCCGTTTTATCATACATTCTTTCACTCGTTCTTCTTCTGATTTATATTGCAATAGATATTGATACAGTTTAGCATTTACATAGTCATCATTTGTACATAATTTCATTTCAGACTGAATCTTACAATGTTCAAAACCATAAACTACTTGTCTACTTTAAATCTTTCTAATAACTGTAAGTAAGAAAACCACTGGCAACTATGTCCCTCTGCTACCCATTCTTCCATTGATTTTATTTTGTATTCCTCTTGCCAAAATTCTAGGTATTCATCTATTTTCCCCAGAGAGGCATCACTTAATTTATACAAGTTAGAATAATATTGATGAAATGTTTTTTTTCATGGCCAGACTATCCATTAATACAGTTGCTCCCTCTTGTATGAGTATCTTTTTCTTTTCATAATTCAAATGCCAACCATTTCCCTGGCTTTTTTGCAAACTCAGTTTTTTGTATTACATAATTCATTTCTAATTCTATTTCTCTTATTGCTAACATAGATAACTGTCCTAGTAAATTTGTTTATACATACTTAGATATAAAACATATAAGCATACATATTTTATGTATGCAAGCAGATTCATTGCTATTTATTTGCACTCAATTCTATAACTGCCGTGTTACTAGTCTTTGGTTGCTACAATTCATCACATGGTTTGACCCATTTTAACATGCAATCACAAATTGCAAAAGAAAGAGAGACAAATCAATTATGTCAATTAAACATTACTGACATCCTTTTTTAAATATAAATTTAATGAAAGATTTAAAAACAAGAGTATTAATATAAACTAAAACAGTAAGAAAGAAAAAAATAACAAGGAAGAAATAGCAAAGAAAACTTAAGGAGAAAAAGAAAAAAAGTAGAAGAAAAATAGAAAAGAAAGAAAAAATGTATAAAGAAATAGCTTCCAATTTTCTTTACAGTAGTTATAAATACAACTTACTTTCTTTAAAGTTACACCATAATTCTTCTTTCTATAATCTATTTTACTTAATCATCAAAACTTTAGATCATAAGTTCTTTTTTTTTCTCTTTTATGCAAAAAGTTCATAAGTCAGCAATAAACATAGATATTGTCTTTTCTCTAATCGAACAGGAACATTACTGGCATCTTGAAAAAGTTATTCATGCAGCTATTTTCATGGGCTACATATTTCTTAAGTTGGAAGCCTATGTCTTAAGATAACTACCGGTATATTGTGTGTATTAAATTACAGAGGCATGATTATATGATTCGCTGAACTCAAAATATAGTTCTAGAAATTCTCCTTTGATTTCTACTTTGCACCTGCAAAGTATATTACAATATTCAATGTTCCATCGAATAAATGGATTGCTTGTTATCAGTGCAAACTGGAGATACAATGTGAAGGTAATAAATTCCCATATGCTCCATGTACAGTTCAAACTTGTTAAATTATAAGTTCAGTTAAGGTAATTTGACACAGTGCAGTCATGCTACCATATGAAACTATTTTTAAAAAACACAGGAAAGTTGTCTCAAATTTAACTGACTGTTGCTACAGAAGATGCCATTGAAACTTTGAACAGTCATTAAATGAATGGTTGTAAGTCAAAAACTACCTGTACTATTTATCTCATTGGAAGACTTGAATGGCAGTTTAGGATTTTTCATCTGGAGAAGGTCTATTCTTGTGGGTGCCAAGAGATGGCACTCACTTGATGGCACATCATCAGTCATTATGTAAACATGTAGAAACTTGAACAATTTTAATGCAAAAATAGTAAACTGATTTTCATGTTCAAGATACCCGCACATTTTAATCAAGCAGACTCTCTTTTTCACATACTTTTTTCCTTTAGATATTCTAAATCTATTTCTTTAAAAAAAATGTTCCATTCATTCCTACTTATTGATTTTCCATATTCATCTTGTTCACCACTGTTTCTATTGATCATCACAGCAGATAACACATAAAAGGCAGATATTCCCTTGTTCTGGAGGGAATGTAGTTTGCCCACTGCCAACTCTTATTGTTAACTGCATCCAAACAAACTTACTATATTTTATTGTATGAGTAGTCATGCTATCATTTCTATTGCATAAATTGCTTTCTAATAACATTTTCATATATATATTTTTGTAAAGAAAAATAAGAATTTTCAAGGCACAAATACATACAACTACAGAATGAAGGATTCGAAGGAAAGGAATGAGAAAATAATCATGCAAGCCACTGCTCAAGAAATTCAGCAATTCTCACCATTCAGAGAACGAACTGAAGAAAGTGTCATAATGGAGGCCAGGTCTTACAACTCTGTTATAATTGCTACAAAATTATGAATGTCTTTATTTTATGATAGTATCTGGTTACCTACCCCTAACCCTTAACATCTATTCCATTGTGTTTCTGGAATTGTATTTGTTAAATCCCAAATTATCATAGAGTATTATGGTTAGCTATAAAAATGAAATATTTTGTTTATTTATTTTATCATTATCTATCCAATAACATTCTCAGTAAAACGAGAAGAGTCATTTTGACACCATCTGTCCAGATTCAAAGAGGACATTAACATTCTCCAGTATCAGCCTGAAAAATTGTATAGTATTATACAGAATATTTTGTTCAACCAACTTTAAATGTTGAAAGTATTGACTGGTGTACAAAGATTTTGATTACTAAGGGATAACATTAATGGTCCACCCTATTACATGACACATCTACTTCTTTTTTGAATAAATACTGAATAATACAAAACTGGTTCAATGTTAATTAAGGTAAATTAATTTACCTTAATTATGTGGCTTAGAATTAATTTTTAAGGAGAGCAAAGCTGATTTATAGACCCACTAAAATTATATACATTGTGTGAACTGCTATCTCATAATAGCATAGTTTTGAAATTTCAGCAATATTTTATGACCTTGAGATCAAGCACTATTTGTATTAAAAGATGAGCCCAATATCAAAGTGCCTAGATTTTTGTTTTGATCTTTATCAAAACAAAAACCAGCTGGTAACCAAGGGCAAAACCATAACCAGTGTTCATAATTTGTTTTCTCTTAATTTCATTGTATCTTCATTCTTTAGGCAAAAACTGGAACTCATTGAAGCCCATAGCCACTTGCCACAAATACCTTCTAACTTGAAGAAATACGGGTCACTTCTATATAGTTTTAAAGATGGTCCTCTACTTCCTGTTCCATTATTAAAAATCAAGAACAGAAACAAGGAGGTAAGCTTAAAGGTTAGCATGCAAATGGGTTTTTGCTTCCATGTAAATATTCTTGGTTCAGTGACGAAACAATATCTGAAAATGTTTTGAAATTTAGTGGTTGCTTTTTTTACACACCCTCCCCCCCAAAAATACCCCTTATCCAACAGATTGAGGATGGATTGCATTACCTGGCAAATGAAAATGTCCCAAAAGATGGTAAAAGATTTCTGCATCTGGTCAACCTTTTGCGCACAGAAAATGAAATTAATTATTCTGAAGTGTTTGACCGCTATTATGGCCAGGCAATATATAGGTAAGGTAAAACAGGAAGTTATTTTACTCTTGAAAACCAAATTTGGATATTTAAATCCAAATAATCACAGTTCAAGCATGATTTCTCCTTTTTCCACAGACCCATCGTTTTGGATTTAATCTCTACTGCGGGTAGTTCAAGGGGGCTAAAATATGTGAGGCACAAAATAGTTCAACAAGAGATCACCACGATTGAAGCAGCCCAAACATTGCTTGTCTTCTTCCATTTCTGCAATACATCTGAAGAAGTTGTCGAAGAAGCTATGGTAAAATACTGCTGTCGTTCTTGCTGTTGCTATTATGATGATGTTAAAGTTGTTAACTGTTTATTATAAGCAGTAGTACTCTTGCAACCGATCCTCTGTTTGTGGAAGATTGAATAGAATAATTGAGGGGAACTCTAAAATGTGGCAATGCATGCATGTTGGCTTTCCCAGAGATTTACAAATAACTTCTAGCCTCAAAATTCACTCTCCATATCTTGAGTGACACTAGCCTGAGTGAAATTTAGCAGATGCCGAAGCTGTTGCTTCGGAGATGTTGCTGAACCATATTTCCCAGCTTCCCTACTCAGCCTTTGCAATGGATCATCTATAAGGCTATCGGGTCAACCAACTCATCTGAAAAAAAAAACTTTCCTAATAACTCGATTAGAATTTGCACTTCCATCATCATAGGCCAAATCATGAATTTCTATCTTGTGTAAAAGCTAAGACAGACTGCAAGGTGAAATGCAGACACCTGTGTGCTATACAATATATGAAAAAGAAAATATACGGTTAGAGCTTATTCTGCTTTATTCTTAAATTGGCTTTAGCACGTTCTGTTGACTATGCTGACTGGAAACTATAGGAGCTGCAATTCTAACATATCTGAAAGCTGTCACTTTAAAGAAACTCATATTCTATCCTTCTAAAAGGATAATACTCTGCAAATAAACTATGGTGGTTCTCCATGTATAAGTCTGTAATAATTGACATGCTTGCCTGGGGCACTGACACCATCTAATGGAATGTTCTTCAAAAATCCTGCAGATATAGCAGAGAATTTGTCCTGAAATTGTTTTTACTGTATTCAAGTCTCTTTATCAGATCTTGGAAATACTTTGCTGACTTATATCTGAGTCGGCTCAGGAAACTGAGCCGGGTTATCTTGTTTTGTTTGTTTGTTTGTTTGTTTGTTTGTTTGTTTAAATGAAGCCTTGTCATAAACTCATAAATCAGGGCTTTAGGCAAGCCACTCATCTGTGATGTGGAAAAAGTGATCCTGATCAGTTCTTACAGGAAATATTGGGATAATGCATTGTAAGATATCTTACATGGTAAGATATAAACACCACAGACAATTTTACAGATGCTAAGCAGCGTAATTGCTTTATATTTGGATCTTTCATTTCTGACTCTGATCTCGTGTGTACTTTTATCAGTGTTACAGATCCACATGTTAAATAGAAACAAACCTTTTGCTTTGTAATTGCAACTGCCTTTGCTACTCGGTTACAGTAACAGCCGAATATTCTTTCCACAGGCCATTATGATAGACATTCTTAAAGGTCCAAAGAGTCTCTATCGTACTTCCATCTGTCTCTCCTATGGATCATTACTTTCCAGATTCTATGCCGTCTCAAACACAATCCCCGACAAATATCTCAAGGTACATTGCCCAGTTTCCATTCTGTTTCTTCTTCACCTAAAAATCCTTAAGCTCCAGAGTGCTAACTCAGCTCAGATGAAGGAACTTTCGAATGAAAGTAGCTCTGTTGAATAGTTTTCAGGTGTTACTACAAAACATTAAAATGAGATTTTTGCTTCACTGGCATCAGAATTGTTAACGCCAACCAGATCTGGGGGGGGGGGTGGGGGGGGAATGTGAGAACAGCAGAAAACGTTTAACATTTATATGGCATATTTGCCTAATCAGTTTTCATGGTAGTTTTATATGACTTGTTCTTTTCTTTTATAAAGCATTTTTATGAAGCTCTTATTATTGTAAGTCTCTTGTTAAAAAAAAATTAAACGTAAGATTCCATTGCTTAATTAAAAACAATAGTAAATGTGCCAGTTATGTATGCCTTAATGTTGCCTCTAAAGAAGAATTTTACCATTTTTGTAGGACATCTATATTATTGTCAGCAGCTAGAATAATTATCATTGCCTTCCATACATTGTTAGTTTATATTGAAGTTTAGTTTGTTGTACACTAGTATTGGAAACATTATGTTGTTGTACACTAGCATTGGAAACATACTGATATATGCATGATTTTATATATGTTTACAAATAATCATACAGTATGTGTATATGTGTGTGTGTGTGTGTATGTATGTATGTGTATATATATATTATGTATGTATACATACATGCATACATACATACACACACTAATTTGTAAACATATGTAAAATATTTTCTACAGTTATTAGAAGAGGCAGTTATGGGCATCTATTATCTAAATGCTACAATATGCTACAATACCAGTTTTCACTAGATTGTAAAAATGACATCAGTTAACATTTGATATAACTAAATCCTTTACTTTTTAAGAACCATATTGCATTTTTTTAAGGATACCCCGTAGTGGCCAACTTAACTATCTAGAATTATGTATCTGCATTTAGCCAAATGAACTCATCTAAACCAAGAGCGGAAGATCTTTACTTCCTCCTGATGTCTATTATTTTATATATCACTCCATCCAAATGTCATACGAAGAAATAGCTATGCCTTTCCCACTTGTGGGGATACTCACAAGAGTACCTTGTGCACTTGCATTCTTGATTGGAACTACTAACTATCCATAACACTGTACCAGGTTTACTATAACACAATATTTTTCACAGCCTCTGACTGATTTTGCAACTAAAGCCGTAAGATCATCTGACATAGATGCAAGTGTCTTGGCTTTGAAAACCTTTGGAAATGTGAGACACATAATTGTCTTGAAACCCATTATGAAGTATCTTCAATCTGCTGTTCCCTCTAATGTTAGAATTCAACAGAATGCTATCATGGCTCTAAGAAATCCTGGCAAAAAAGATCCTATACGGGTAAGTAGTGTGGGTTTTTGTTTTTGTTTTTTGGAGGAGGGGAGGATGGTTAATTGGCTTGGTTTTGCTTGATTATTACATTAACAATATCATGGAGCAAGTGGTTGAACATAAGTTGACCCATAATTATATACTGTAATTATGTGTCGTAGTTTATTGTATTAAGCCAAAATATTTTCCAGTGGAGAGAAACAAAGCATATAAGAATCTTCTGTTCACATTGCCAGGGAATTTTCCTGGAAAAAAAAGTGAATGGGGGGAAAAAGACAAATTCACTGATGGAGTCGCCTTTGGGGTTCCTTGTACAAGTTCGAAGCCATTATTCCTGCTTTCACAGGAAAAAAAAAATAGTGATAGAGGAAGGCAACACAATCACTTTAAATTATTCTGCCATTTTCCCCAAAGAGCAGAAATATCCTGAAGGTTCTCTTCTCAGTAAATGAGAGAGAATAGCACCTAAACATTAGTTGGGTACGATTTTTGAACGCACATAGTTTCTTACGCAAAACACCTCCATGTTTCTTGCCAGTAGGACTGTGCCCCAACTACATACTTGCTTTAGGCCAGACATGGAATGAGGTTATTTGCATACTCTTTAACTCATTTGTGACAGGAAAATATTTTCTAACTCATCTCTCAATCAAAATCCTCACTTCCTATAGGGAGTTTAACAGCTCAGTCTAGTGGGAAGAGTCACACCAGGTGATTTCTATGCAATTTCTGCTTATGTCTTAGATAGGCAAAAGATGGGAAAAGTTGTACTAGGCCATCAAAAAGCATTTGATTATATAAATCTTTGGCAAAGACAAGAAGAGGAAATATTGAATTCAGGGACTAACAATCCTTTTGTCTAATCAGCATGACTGTTCTCCACCCATTTCCTACCCTTTCCCCTCCTCCCTTCCCCTTACATTAAGTACCACAATTAAATGCCACTATTTTATGTTGGTTGAAGTCCATTTTTACTTCGTGGCATTAGTTGCTGCTGAATTCTCTCATGCTTGCTAAACCCCTTCACAAATCATTTGTTTATTTTTCTTATGAACTGTACAAAATTGTAGAGTTGGCAGATGGCAATGGAGACCAAATCAAATAAAAAAAGCTTTGTTCTTGCTGTCAAAATGATCCTTGCTATGGTCAAAAATGGTGCAACATGGAAACCTTGCAACATTTTCCTGGGGCTTATTTTGTCCTCTCGTAATAACTATACATCCCTGTAAATTTAATCTCCTTCTGGTGAAGAAAGAAAAAGAAAGAAAAAGAAAATATAGGCTATAACACAAATTCTCAATACCAATTTCTATGAAATTTACAACCCCCAAAGTGGACAACTTTTCCGAAAAAAATTTTCCCCCTTGTTTGCTTCTTTATTTATTTGATTTCTACACTCATCCATTTCAACATGTGACACAGAGTAGCATCAGGCATCTCAACTTGATGGTAATGAAAAGAAAGATATTAGTGCCCTTAGTTGTCTCTCTTTCCAGTACAGCAACACTGTGTCTCTTTTTTCCCATTCTAGATAAGGAGAAGTCAAATATGGTTTTTCCAGTTGAAGCTCTTAATGAGGAACAAGCAAGAATGGGCTCCCAACCCCAGATTACCATAAGATGAATCTGTTTATTTTCAAGGGCCGTGAATGTATCAGATGGTCTTTGCATATCTCTAATATTTCCTATCTATTTTGCACAGGTACAAGGAATTTTACTTCCAATAATCAAGAATTACAAAATTGCTCCTCTTGTCCGCACATGTGCTGCCTTTGTTCTTCTGGAATTAAAGCCTACTTTCCCTGTCCTGATGACCTTAGCTAATGCAATGTTACATGAGCCTAGTATACAGGTTGAAAACTTTGTCTTCATGTACCTCAGCACAATAGCCGATAGCAGATCTCCTGAGTTCCTAGTGATGTAAGTCTCATAAAAAATGTTTTTAACCAAAAGTAACAAAGAGTAGACTTCAATGTGAACCTTGGTGGATCCATCCTTTTTCTTTCAGGGCTTCTTCTTACAGGATGGCTCTCAAAGTACTATCTGAAAAAAGTCAAAGATGGGCTGGTTATTCAGTCAGCAGATATTCTCTCATTGAGTACTTTGATGGTAAGCAACATATCGTATTCTACTATTATATATCACTTATAACCAAACGGTGACTTAAAATGCCTCTCTGTAGGGTTTTGTTTTTTGTTTTGCCACCTTGAAATTAATCTTGACTCCTGATGGCTGCCTGGACTGGTCCTTGGAGTCTTCTTGGCAAGATTTCAAAAATGGGTTGCCATTGCCTGCTTCCTAGGGCTGAATGACAGAGAGGTTTTTTTTAACTTGCAACTGGCACCCGAGCACCCCCGAGCACCTTTGTATAGCCTACAATTAGCACACTGGACTGCAGCAGTCCTACCAACATTTACTAAAATTGTTTCTTTTAACCATAGGGTAATATCAAGGAGTTCTAATTCTAGATTTTTTTTCTTGGACATAAAGCTATTAGGGGTGCTTGGTGCTCCATGAGCTTGCTTGTTTTCTTGCAGATGATTCATTACCCTTAACTGGGTAACATCATCAGTGCTAGTCCAGTGCTAGTCCTAGTAAGGGTAATGAAATGTCTACAAGAAAACAAGCAAGCTCAGAGAGCACCAAGGACCGCTCATTTCAATCCTGATCTACAAATATTCTCCTTTATTGATAAAGCTTGGTTAATCAACCAAGCCCTTCCACACAAAAACCATTCAGGTCTATCACATCATTTTCTGCAGGATTGTCTCACTGCATAACCATGCCTGTTGTTCTGTCCTCCAGTATCACTAGCCAGCACTCTTTCCACTCAATGGAAGAGTGGAACATAAATGGCCAATCTCTTTTCTTGTTGCATCTGCTTTTTGTCTCCAGAAAAAAAAATACTTGAAATAGCAGCAAAAAGGAGTTTAGCAAATCTCCAAGTGGTTGGCAGAGGTCAGGGCCACCAAGGCATGGTAGAAATTCCTTGAGTTTTGAATGATTTGAGATGAGGAATGAATTCTTGCTACAGCAGTAGAAGGAACATCAAAGGTGAATAGTCTGTTTGTCTAGAACCAAGACTAACCCCCTAGTTAATGGTTTAGCTTCTCAAGCTACACCCAAGGTCATAACAACATTGGGACACCAGGAATGGTGTCAGTCTCAGACCAGTGCATTTCACAATATGGACACAACCCATCTATAGAAAAGGAGGCTCTACTAGGCTGCCTCTACTATGAAGAACTTTCATAGCACTAAATTGCTGGGGAAATCCCAGAAATTTACCTACATCCAGAGAAAGAAAGAGTTCAAAACATATCTGAAAACTTTGCACATGCAGCTTAACAAAACCGTCTTCTTCTTTTTTTTTTTTAGAAGTGGAATTAGTACAATTCAAGTAGTTCAATTAGTGCCATTTCAGGCAACATTACAGATTTTCTGGAGTGACATTACATGACCATTTCATTAATTTCATGATATAAAACTAAGTAGCGCACATAAAGCTGAGACCAAAGTTATATGCATTATTCAGACCTGCTTTCTCCCAGCTGTATTTTCAGGAACGCCAAAAGCAATGACTTGCCAGATGAACGTTGTGCCCTCTAAAGCAGGGGTCTCCAACCTTGGCAACTTTAAGACTTGTGGACTTCAACTTCCAGAATTCCTCAGCCAGCAAAGCTGGCTGAGGAACTCTGGGAGTTGAAGTCCACAAGTCTTAAAGTTGCCAAGGTTGGAGACCCCTGCTCTAAAGAATACTCATATGCATGAAATAACATTGTGTTTTATATGTAACTTTATCATCCATCTACAGTTATATTATTCCTTTAACAAAGTATGGTTTGGATCCAGATTGGCTGTTCTGCTGATGGAAGGATTCTTTTCTTTTATGGAATCCAGCAGAGCTGCTGCAGGGAAAAAATGTGATTGGTTCCCTCTTTCTACCTGCAGATCCTAATGATTTTTTTTTACACAACACTAGCAGCTTCTAACCCTCCAGAAGGTGTTTTTTTTTTCAAATATAGGAAAGGGGTTATATAGATATTACCCTCTCTATCTTTCTTCTAAAAAAAGTGGGACTCTCCTAACGTTATCTGGATCCAAGTCTGTGAAAGGAAACAGAAAAATGAAGGCCTACCGATTAGGAATACTGGATATTTCGTGACACACACACCCATTTCATAATCAGGAACTTCTGCTTGATAATGGTTGTTAAACTATTAATGCCAATGTCTTTGACTGTACAGCATTTATTACTAGAAACATAAATTCTTAAGAATCATTTGGCTCAGCAATGCCATTTATCTTTACCAAAACATTTGTATTATGGCTTTAAAAGCATTAGCAAAAATGGTAAATCTATCATGGTTTTCTCATCCCTTCTATTAATATTCACAAAATTATGCTTAGTAGGCAATATAAATATGATCAACAGGGTATATGGATAGATTTTTCCACTAGTACATGTAAATGTATGGATTCAGAGAATATTATGCCATATTATACATGTCAGTTGGTCACAACTCTCCCAAGTCTTGCAAAAATTAACAATCCCAAGGCATTTTGGAATGTAGAGATCAGGAAACCTATGCCATTCTAGAAATAGGGAATATGTTCCATTATCATGCCCTTATAACTTGTTTCCCATCTTTCAACCAGAATAACTATGAGATTTGAATATATTCTCCTTCGTTAGTGGAGAATGTCAAGCCCAAATCATATAATCATAAAGTCAGAGGAGACCTTAGTGGTAATGCAATCCAACACTCCATTCAGTACAAGATCAACTAAATCATATCTGACAAATTACCATCCAGCCTCTGTTTGAAGCCGTCTAGTATAATGGCAGCCTGTTTTACTGATGTACAGAATGTTAGGAAGTTCTTCCTGACATCTAACCTAATCCCACTTCCTTGTGGTTTTAATAATCCTTTGTTTCTAATCCTGCCCTCTGGAAAAATAGAAAATAACTTCATTTCCTTTTCCAATATGTGCAGAGAAGAGCAACAAAGATGATTAGGGGACTGGAGGCTAAAACATACAAAGAACGGTTGCAGGAATTGAGTTGCAGGAATCTAGTTTAATGGAAAAAAGGACTTTGGGGTGATATGATAGCAATGTTCCAATATCTAAGTGGCTGCCACAAAGAAAAGGGGGTCAACCTATTCTCCAAAGCACCTGAAGGCGGAATTAGAAGCAATGGATGGAAAGTAATCAAGGAAAGAAGCAACCAAGAACTAAGGAAAAATTTCCTGACAGTTAGAACAATTAATCAGTGGAACAACTTGCCTCCAGAAGTTGTGGGTGCTCCAAACATTGGAGGGTTTTATGAAGAGATTAGACATTTGTCTGAAATGGTATAGGGTTTTCTGCTTGAGCAGGGAGTTGGACTAGAAGACCTCCAAGGTCCCTTCCAATTCTGTTATTCTGTTATTTGAAGACTGGTATCATTACCTCGCTGCCGGTTTGCTCCCTCCCGCACTGCGTGGGCACACCTCGTGGGTGCGTGTGCGCTTTGCGCATGAGCGCATGCGCAGTAACAAAAAATCTGGGGGGAAAAAACAAAGCCAAAAAAAAGATGGCGACCGCATGCACAGTGCCGGAAGTCGGCTTCTGCGCATGCTAAGAAGGAAAAAAAAATTCAAAAAAAAATTCAAAAAAAAGATGGCGGCCCCCACGGACCGGCACCGACCGATCCGGTTCAGTGACATCATTGTGATGTCACCAGCGGGTCACTACCGGTTCAGGCAAACTGGTCCGAACTGGGAGGAACCCACCCCTGGTATCATATCTCCCCTGCTTTTTCTAACCATATCCAGAGCCTTTAACTATTTCTCCTAGTGCTTGGTCTAAGCCTTTCACCATCTTGGTAGTCCTACTCTGAACTTGCTCTGATTTGTCCCTAACCTTTTTGAACTATAGTATTGCCAATGGTAGCTAACCGGTGCAGAGTAGTGTGGAATATGTATGGGAGTTCCACTTGTCCAACATTGTTATAACAGGCTGTTTTATACATGCTGTAGACTTTGTGGCTATTTCATAAATTGCACTGAGCAATTAAAAACCAAAGTTAAGTATTTATTTTCTGTTTTGGCATAATTGGACTTACTGGATTATCTATCTTGTCAGAAATTCATAAGGCTCGTCTGGGAATGAATTCAATGTTTCTTCATGAAGAAGAGAATACGCAACCAACATTTATAATGACCCATTTCAAGGCAATCTTCATGGGCAGCATATTTTCTCCTTTGGAGGTATTTAAATATAGAACCATAATTATCTGTTGAACAGAATTATAAATTAAAGTTCCTGCTTTTTTTGTTTCCTACCCACACTTCTTTCTAATGTATTGGGAATGCTGACAAGAAGCATAAAAAGTGTAACCTATACTTCTTAATGTTCATTTCTTATACTGAAATTCATACTGAAAATACAGTTGTTTTTATTTAGCTGTACCATGTTTTTCAACTGATACTGATAATTCCACTCTTCTGAAGTCAACATTAAGTGACCTGTATATTACCAATGAATCTTTCATGTATTCATTCTTTTTTTAAAAAAATCTATTTAGCATTGGTTTCATCTGTGCATCATTTGATGTTTAAAAAAGTAGGCGGGGAGATGTATGGACCTCAAAACCTATACATGACAGCTTTTCTTTATTATATTTTCTATTAAGCCATTGTTAATTAAAAATGGCTCCCTTTGTGGGATTTTCTAAATGCAGAGACATTGTAGAGTCTTTAAATATACTGCAGGTTATGGATCAATATAGAATAGAATAGAATAGAATAGAATAGAATAGAATAGAATAGAATAGAATAGAATAGAATAGAATAGAATTCTTTATTGGCCATGGTGTGATTGGACACACACAAGGAATTTGTCTCTGGTGCATAAGCTCTCAGTGTACAGACAAGCAACAAGTGATAATCATAGTCATAAAGAGGGCTTGATCAAAGAAATTTCTGGTCTTTGCAACATAAAGGTTGTCCTTTCCAAATGCAAGATCAATTTCTTAAATAGAATAGAATAGAATAGAATAGAATAGAATAGAATTCTTTATTGGCCATGGTGTGATTGGACACACACAAGGAATTTGTCTCTGGTGCATAAGCTCTCAGTGTACAGACAAGCAACAAGTGATAATCATAGTCATAAAATACAATCATGATAAATCATAGATACAACACTCAGTGATAGTCATAGGATACTAAAGCAATCAACATGAATTATAATAGGATAACAAATAAAAGCAATCAACATAAATCATGAGATGCAATAAAGTTACAGTCATAACAATCTAAGGAAATAGGTAATAGGACATGTGAGAAGAATAAGAAGTAATAGAGCCCTACTAGGTGGTTTGACATCTCAGGGCATAGACAGTGTTGTGGGAATTAGTTGTTTAATAGAGTGATAGCATGGGGGGGGAACTGTCTTTGGGTCTGGTTGTTTTGGTGTGCAATGTCCTATAGCGTCATCTTGAGTGAAGAAGTTGAAACCATTTACTGTATGTCCAGGATGTGAGGGGTCTGTAAATGTTTTCACAACCCTCTTTCTGGCTTGTGCAATATACAGGTCCTCAATGGAAGGCAGGTTGGTTGCAATTATTTTTTCTGCCGTCCTAACTGTCCGTTGGAGTCTGTGTCTGTCTTGTTTGCTTGCTGTGCCAAACCAGACACTTTCAGAGGTGCAAATGAAAAATATTTTATTTAATATTTTTAATATTAATAGTTTATTTAAAACAATACACTGTTCAAATTTATGTAGATTTATTGTCCCAGCTGTATTTTTCTTTCCAATATAGGTGGGAGTTCAAATACAAAGAATAAAGGAAATCAAAGAGATTCTGCATCAAGTTAGCAAAGGTCATGATTCACAGCAACGTCAGAAAGAGGTAAATGGGCAGCAGTTAATTATGCTATGAATGTTTCCCAGTGGCTTTTTTTTTCTTTTCTGAGATTAATACCTCCCATGTTAATCTACCTAAAATGTGTAGGGGAGGTTATTGTTTTTCCATCAATGGAATTTTCAAGACTAGTCAGTACTTCCAAAATCAAACAGTTTTTGTCACTTCTTTTTTAAAAAAAACCTGTAAGGTTTGCCTTCTGCAGCTATGTTCTCAGTTTTTTAGTAAGGGGTTGTCATAGGTTCTTTTAAAACTATATACCCTGTTTGTTTGATTGACCCAAACTCAAAAATTCATCAAAAGACTAGACTGTAGACAGTTAGATTCTTATATTTGCTTATAAGGATTGGGGAATTGCTTTGTTTTGAAAAATATCTAAGGTACAAAACTGAAAGATACAAACATATATGTGCAAAAATTTTCTGTCTTCTGCATTATACTATACTCTGTTTCTATTCTACTTATGCAATACAATGTTTTCTATACTATATGCTACTACTACGTCTACTTCTACTGCATTCTATACTATTACTTGCACTTCCATGCTATATTATACTATTCCTGCTGCAAGTATAACATCACTACTACTGCTGTACTTTATTTATTTGTATCCCATCCTTATTATTTGTACAAATAACGCAAGGCAGCGGACATGTTCCATACACTTTCCTCTTCCTATTTTCCCCACCACAACAACTTTATGAGGCAAGTTGGGCTGAGGGAAAGAGTCTAGCAGCAAGTCGGCTTTCCTGGCTAAGGTGGGACTAGAACTCATGGTCTCCTGCTTTCTAGCCTGGTGCCTTAACCACTAGACCAAACTAGTTCTTTAATCTACTATTCATCTCAACTCTACTCTACTATTACTGTATATAAAAGTGTTTTAACTTTTGCAGACCCTGATCTGCCTTTATATTCCCCCTTCCTGACTTCTACTTTTGCCGATTTTTTCCCCTTATTAATGAACAGCAGGTAAAGTACTGGCACCTTCCTAATGTTGGACTTGGCTTAGCTGTGCTTCTCCATACATACATACATATATACAGGGGTGGGTTCCAACTTACCTCGCTGCCAGTTCGCTCCCTCCTGCGCCATGTGAGCGCGCCGCGTGGGTGCTCGCATGCTTTGCACGCACGCGCATGCGCAGTAACAAAAAATCCGGGGGGGGGAGCCAAAAAAAAGATGGCGACTGCATGCACAGTGCCGGAAGTCAGCTTCTGCGCATGTTCAGAAGGAAATAAAAAAAAAATTCTAAAAAAATTCAAAAAAAAGATGGCGGCCCCCACGGACCGGCACCGACCGATCCAGTTCGGTGACATCATCGTGATGTCACCAGCAGGCAGCTACCAGTTTGGGAGAATCAGTCCAAACCAGGAGGAACCCACCCCTGCATACATACATACATACATACATACATACATACATACATACATACATACATACATACATTTATGGATGCTTTTACCTCTGTCAAAAAAACTCATTTTATTTGGCTATTTTCTATTTCTTGTTATTCTACCACTGCAGAGCTACCAAAATACACACGTGTCTTCTATTTGTCGTCCATGCCTTCTGTCCATCTCTTTCAAGGTTGCAGCTTTTATAAGCAATTCTGTAGTGTTGACGCTGAGGAGAGGGCTCAAATAGGAGGCAAGAAAGCCAGCACAGATGTTTGCAGGTTTTTTTCAGTTTGCTTTTCCATAGAGGTCCTTTCATAAATATCTACGTTTATTGTGATGCTTATTTTTATTTAATTTCTACTGAATTTGATTTTTTTAAAAAAGGCTATTGTATGATGCTCTGTATACATAAATGCAGAATCAGGATGCAGAGTCAAGTAAATAATAAACATTCTAATTTCTACTTCTTATCATACAGCCTTCTGACCAGAAAATCACAACAGATAAGTTGTCTGATCTAGAAGGATATGTCAAAATACTTGGACAGGAAATTGGAACTACATGTATAAAGGGGGATAGTATTCGACAAATGTTACAGGTGCCTGTTTTACATACTGTTTTCACTGTTTTACTATTAAACTATTATGTACTTTTTAAGGTCTTGAACATTCATATTTTAAATATTATCTAACATTCCTATTTTAATAATATCTAAATATTATTGACTTATGATGTACTACTATTGGCAAGCTTTTCTTTGGGGAAGCAATTATTCTCATAATGTTTGCATCTGGTTATCAGATTTGTTTAAATGAATCAAATCTACTTTTGCAGGCATATCAAGAAAAAGTCCCTCTTCCTTGGGTAAAATATGTTGTAGATGTCCTTAAAAATCTTCCAACTATTCAGTGGGAGAAATATTTCATGTCTGCAGAAATCCAGCGTGTTGTGCCAACTTGTACTGGGTTACCTTGGCAAATAGGTTTGGTCCATATTGCTCACACAAAAATTGCTGGAGATGGTAAGGCAATATGTTTTATTCATTATTAAATACCTATACCTATATGCACATACAAACATGTACATGTACAAATGCATACTTCACCATTTTTGTTAAAGATTTTGAGCAATAACATTGCAGAGAAAAGGTAGAAGAAAGAATAAGAAATAAAGAAAAGAAAAAACTTGCAGAAAACTAAATAAAAATTCAGATCTCAATCACCTGATGCAGCCAGTTGGTTTTGCTAGATTATGAGCAGGGATATGAAAGGAAATTCATCCCATTCTACTATTAGTCTTTTTTATATATATAAAAAACATATATTAATGCATGCGTTGATTTATTTTCTTTCATTTAAACAGTTCAGTTAGTGGTCACCCCAGAACCAACATCCCAAATCACATGGCCTGACATAATTAACAGTGATATAAAACTGAAAACTAGACTAAGACTTTGGTAAGTACAATCAATGTTACCTAAAGTCATCATGAAAAAGGAACATTGTGCAAAAATGCCTGATATCATTTATTCCTCACCATTACAATGTGTCGGCAAAATCTGTTGTTTTCTTTACTGTTGCAGGATGAAGAAGGACATGATCTTAAACATGGGAATTATTACACCTGAAATTCATGCCGTTCTAGAAATCAAGGCCACAGTGACAGCAAACGTCCCAATAAATATGGATGTTGCTATGAATATTAAAGAAAACACTTTCAAACTTGAACTTCCCCCATGCAAGGAGGAAACAGACATAATTTCTCTAAGGTAGGCTCTTGTTACTTTATGCCTAAAAATGAGTAAAAACTTTTTGTTGCTTTTTCTAGTTTTTGTATGCAAATTTAGATGTAGCTATATTGAAAGATTAAATCAGTTTTAATAAGGTAGATTTATCCAGAATAAATTCAGTTTATGGGCTCTTGAAAAATATACCTTAAGTAGTGCTTTCATTTTAGTTTTTAAAATCTTGTTTGCACGGCCATTAAAATTGTATCAGTTCACATCTGAGTCTTGCTTATGTTATTGATCACAAATGTGATTAATTATATTTTCCAGGATCTCTTAAATAAACTAGAGTTAAGAATTTAACTAGAGTTTAACTTAACTAGAGTTAAGTTTGTTTATAAAGAAAAAGTCCATCAAGAGGGTGTTGAAATTTTATTCTGTACTTTCTCTTAACCAATTTGGACACAGACCTTTCATCTTCAGTGATTTTTTTTTTAAAGCAGTACATGGATTTGGGAGACACATTATAATTGACATAGTGTTTGTTGGATCAAAAACTCCATTCCGTAAAATTCATTCCTTCCATGAAAGCTAGCAATTCCCATTAGAGGAAAGACTGGGAGACAGGTTCTACTATATTCTCCTTCTTTCTCTTCATGTTATAATACTCATGATGTATGGAATGTCTCCTGCTTCTCCAGAAAATATTTTCATATATTATAGCAGAAAGAAGGACTAGAGTTGTTTTCAAACCAATCCATTATCTCATTCCTAAATGGATCATCATGAAAGGCTACTTCTGAAAAATACATACCTTCCTTCATTTATGCAAGAAGCAGATGAGACAAAATGGTATCATAGGATGATATATGGTGGGATGGTATGATATGATAAGATACTAGTAGTCCTTGACTTATGGCCACAGATTGCTATTGTACATTGTTGCAATCATAAAATGAGATGTCACATGGCCACAATGACTTACAACAGCAATCTTGGCACTCCGCATTACAGTCATTAACTGAGAATTTCATGTTATTATATGACTGTACACCCCAATCTCAGTCATATCAGTTTTGGTCTCTAGCTTGAGCCTCAGTAAGATTAGGGGCTTATTCCAACTCCCCTTACTCACCTACCTCCCCCTCATCTCTGCCTCTGACTACTTCCAAGACCTGGTCATGGACTTTAAACTTCTTTTAATTTTAGAAAAGTATCTCTTATTCACTCATAGTCACTGAATGGAAACCAAACCAAATCAGTTATCCTTTTGGTTAGTTTTGACTAAATTATGTCTTTGATGTCATTGGGAAAAATGGGAGATCCCAGCTGGATCCCAGCCATTAGAAACTTTATATATATTGTTTGGAATTCCAGTTGGAATACCAATTAAAATACAGCTACAATAATACATGATGACTCCTAAATACAACTGAAGCACCAAAATCCTTTCTAAGGCAAATGTTCAAGGTATTTCTTCTTGAATGCCACTGAAGAAGAAGCCAACCAAATTTCTGGGGGCATAATGAGAAGATTACTATTTCTTTTCTCACTTCATTCCAGAGTGCAACTTTGAGCAAACCCTTTTTGTAGGCATTCTCACAAAGCAGAGAGTTTTGATTTGGATCAAGCAGTCCTTTATATATCTGAGCACTATAGCAATAGCTCTTAGACTTATATACTGTTATGCTCTACCCACTATCTAACATATACTGCTTCATAGTGCTTTACAGCATTTTCTAAGCAGTTTACAGAGTCAGCATATTGCTCCCAACAATCTGGATCCTCAGTTTTACCAACCTTGGAAGGATGGAAGGCTGAGTCAATCTTAAGTTGGTCAGGATCGAACTCCTGGCAATGGGCAAAGTTAGCCTGCAATACTGCACTTTAACCACTGTGACACCACAGCTCATATATAGAGAGATTTAAAACTAACAACCAACACTAGGAATTGACCCTGAAAGCTTTCTGGTAACCCTCACAGGGACTGTAAAGTCCATAACGTTGGAGTATCAGATTTCTACAACCATTGCATGATGTGCCAGTTGTAGCTTTCAAGTCATTGTCAAAAATATGGAGTGTATAAAGGCTCATCAAAATTCAGTGACTATTCTTTTAGATTTATTCATCTTGCCACTTCTTTGAGGTACAGACTGTCATTTGCACATCAAGCAAAAGTAATCCAGTGCAGCCATAACATCCATGCTAGTTTGAACTGATTATTTAAATGTTCAGAGGTCCACCAGGTCAGTTGAATAAATGCAAAATAAGCAAATCACAGCATTGTATCTATCCAAAATGCTGCTATTTTTTTTAAAAAATGAATCACCTCTTGTAGTCAGGAATTGTACAATTGTTCCCTTTTTATATCTCCCTTGGGATCACAGATCACAAATACACTTTCATACTCTACCTTTAGGCCTTCTTTGTTAACTTTTTTTCTTTCTGCTAAAGCACAAAGAAACAGTAATACTTGGCTCTCAGGCATCTCCTTCTTACTGTGCTATGTGATTTGGCAGAGAACAACTAGCATCCCCTGTGATGCAACTCGATTTGCTGGCTTCCCATTCTCAGTGAGGAAGAATTGATCATTAAGTTTTGTTAAGTGATAAAGCTAGGCTATTGGCTTAAAAAATATTAGAAAGGACTAAGAAAAAAAGCAGCAGGAGTAGGAAGGTGAGAATGCCAATGATTTGTGCCTGGAGATATACAGCCTGTGATTTGAGGATGGTTTAAATTATTGAATGTGAAAAATGTGAAAGCCACTTCCTTTTAATCTATTTTGCCTGGATGAGCCATCATATAATGCAAGTTGATTTGTAGTTTCTTTGATCCCTTCAACTTGTTCTCAAGTATATCTTAGTTAAGGGATTTATTTATTTTTTTAGTTCCTGAACGTTCTAGCTAAGCTTACTGCAGGGTGTGGTTATCATATCCATTATGAATAAGAGAGAACTTGGGGGGGAAATAAAGCTTATTTGTTCTCTGTTGTTTATTTATTGCAACGACGGCACACCTTATGAATTCAGCAGCATGGCACAGAGAAAAGTAAGAGATGAAAGGAATGGAAATCCACTTTTCAGGTAGAAAGGATGAGGTGTTCTGAGTTTTCTTCCCTGAATGTGAAATGCTTCACATTCAACATGGGAACAAGGATCGCCTCTCGGTTCACAGCCAGACAGGTAACATCAGTCTCTGTTCCTAAAACAAGCCCAAGGCAATGGCATCAGTGGCTTTCAAGATACACCATAAGTGGAGAGAGAGAGACAAAGAGAATATGTCCATGTATGTACTAAGTAAGGAAGGTGACAGAGATAGGCCACATTCATTACCAAAGCAGTAAGGGGGGGGGGACATTGCTTAAATTCAAAACAAGATGAAGGAATGAGCTAGCGACTCAGGCAAGTATTCTTCCCCACCCCCCACCCCCATATGTTTATATGTTTATAAGACCTGTTTATACTTAGACCTGTTATCTCAAATTAATAAAATAAAATAAAATAAAATAAAATAATAAAATAAAATAAAATAAAATAATAA
>QLTV01001352.1:3034133-3047873 GCA_003457575.1 Thermophis baileyi | reverse complement strand
GGACAGAAGAAGGCATCATCCCCACTCCGCATAAGCTCTTAGTTTTTAGTCTATTTAATTTTTGCAATGTTAATTATTCCTATATGTATAATTGTTTTTATAATTCTATTTTTATTGCATTGTAAGCCACTCAGAGTTATGAAAATAAAATAAAATAAAATAAATAATAAAATAAAATAAAATAAAATAAAATAAAATAAAATAAAATAAAATAAAATAAAATAATAAAATAAAATAAAATAAAATAAAATAATAAAATAAAATAAAATAAAATAAAATAAAATAAAAATATGTACGTGAATCAGCCAAATACCTCCCTAATTCATGTACATATGGGGGTGGGGTTACTTGGAGGAGGAGGAAATCACAGTCAGATTTACAAGATTCTCTTAGTATAGATAATATTAATAAAAGTAGTTAGAAACTTCCTATGGAGCTGATTTCTTCTTTGTGGTGCTGAAATCAATCTTGCAAATCTTTAACATTATACATTCAAATCTATAGAGTTATTTTGGGGCAGGGTGGGACAGAAAATATTATAGGTTTTTGCCCTGTATTTTTGAAATTTTTAGATAACATTAATCAACCATATCTGTATATGGAGGGTATAAACCATATACAGTCATGGCTGCAGAATTGAACAATTCTGGCTAAAAGTTCTGAGAGTCCTAATATAATACAGGCAACATCAGAATTAATTATTTAAGGCTACTTAAATAATTAACAAAGAGTCATTTACTATAGCAGAATAAAGAACTTGATCTACAGTATGGGATCCTGTAGGCCAAGCAACCAGATTAGCTAATTCACAATAATGGAAATTCTCAGAGAATTATCATGGGGAATTCTGTGATGAGTTAATGTCTATTTTTTTAACCAAGCAAAACAATTTCATCTCATCTTTTTTTTCCCCTTCTGCCTGGATTGTACAGTCTCTGCTTTATAATTACCAAAGCAAGGGTTGGTGAAATCCCAGTGCTGTGATTGAATCTCTTAGAAGCTTGTACGAGAAACCATTTCTATTCCTAAATTTGAAAACAACTTCAGGCAAAACCCTCTTAATTTTGCATGACTGGTCATGTTAAGAGTTGGTGAAGCAAAATGGAAGGAAGGGTGTTGCTCATCAGTTCGGTCTTCTAAGCTGTATCTCAATTCGTTTTCATATGCTTGTATTTCTAAAGCAGGGGTGTCAAACTCGCGTCATCACAGCATCATCATGTGACGTATCGGGATTTTTTTTCCCCTTCGCTAAACTGGGCATGGGCATGGCCAGCACATGATGCATCCAGTCCGTGGGCCGCAAGTTTGACAGCCCTGTTCTATAGCAACGTTCCCTATGTTTTTGTTTCTCCTGCAGATTGAAGTCATCTGCTATCACAAGCAATATAGAAGAGGCAGCTGCTGTGTCAACTCCTGTTTCCTTCCCTGAAAATCAGTTTAGAACAATAGTGGAGTCCTTTGATATGTCAACAACAGAAAGGGATGAAAGAAAGGTAACCCACACTGGATTTCCTGATGTTGTTTATTTGTTTGCTGATCTTATATGCAATAGAAATGGCATGAAATAATTTATTTTTATAGTTTCCTGTCCCCCTCTCCCACCAAGATACTAGCAATAATTAAAGCAGGCATTGTATTATACAGGTAGTCCTCGACTTACAAGCCCAATTGAGCCCAAAATTTCAGTTGTTAAATGAGACATTTGTTAAGTGAGTTTTGACCACCTTTCTTGCCACAGTTGTTAAGGAATCACTGCAGTTGATAAGTTAGTAACACGGTTGTTAAGTGAGTCTGGCTTCCTCATTGATTTTGCCTGTCAAAAGGTTGCAAATCATGTGACCTTGGGACAGAGGAAAGGTCATAAGTATGAACCGGTTGCCAAACATCTGAATTTTGAACACATGATCATGGGGATGCTACAAAGGTTGTAAGTTGAAAAATGGTCACACATCACTTTTTTCAGTGCCGTTGCAACTTTGAACGGTCCCTAAATTAACTGTTGTAAGTCGAGGACTAAACCTGTATTATACATAATATAATATTAACTTAGAGACTTCTAAGAACACCCAGCCTTTTTATTCTCTTATATCAAGAATTCAGGTATCTAGTACCTAATGACAAATAAATGGAATACATTCTTATCCAATTACGGTTAATTGTCATTAAAGCCTACAAAATTTGATTCTGAGTTAATTGTGTTAAGAAATTAATGATAACTAATTAGTATTGATTGCAGTGGATTGACCATTACTGGCTACAAAAACAGAAAATTACATATCATTTATATTGTTGACGCAATCGCTGCATTTCTTCTATTATGAACATCCAGAAAATGACCGTAATATTTGATGAAGTTAAAATATCATGGCACGGTTGAATTATTCATCTTTACCAAAAGGAGTGAAATATGAAAGAATCTAATGGTACTTTAAAGATTGACCGATGTAATATCATGTCATTTTATAATTAAATAGTTAGCTTTTAAGCTATCACTTACACTGTGTTTTTGCCCAAAAAAAGTAACATGGCTACCTTCAGGGAAATAAATAAACTGTGGGGGGGAAAATGTGTCTGAATATGTTCATTATCCAACCAGGACACGCTTCCATCAGAAAAAAAATCAGCTGAAAATCTCGATGCACCATTGAAAAAGTATTTAGAATCAGTTCACCAAACAAAGTGCTTTGAAACCTGTACATTTGGTTGTAAGGCTTGCTTTCACTGGGCAAATATGAATACTGCATGTATTGCACGAAAAACTATACACAACTTCATTGGAGAACATGTTCTCAAATTCTCCCTAAAGGAATGTAAGTCATATTTATATATATAGATATATATATATTGTTTAGATTTCTAGTTCACACCAAAAACTTAAAAACTACAGGAAAAAAAGCAATATAAATGGAGCTTTTAAGTGGTGTGTTCTAATCTGTGAAAATCTCACTGTGACGCATAGTGCAGTGTAGAATACATGACACTTACTCATAGTAATTAGGTTAAGTAAATGATAAAGTAATGACATAAATTCAGTAGTATATTTCAAAAAAATGGTGAAATTCTACTGGTTAACCTAGCAATAATTCTTTTAGCACTTGCTAACTTAAATTATCTACTGTTCTGGTTTACTGTTCTCTATTGCCAATCCTTAATCCAGAACTCTTTTAAACGTTTAATAATGCAACATAATGTATTATATTTATTGTTATTTTTCACAAACAGATAAAAATAGCATTAGGAGAGAACAGTAATAATTGGGCTAGTAAACTGATAATATCTTAGAACTACATTAGTTCTTAGTAGGATCTTTAGACAAAGATAAAGGTGCCCTCAAATCAAGGTTGATTCTGATGATGATATATCCATTATTCTTAGCAACAATATGGTAGTGGTTAGCTAATACATTCTTCAATATGCTTTTTTGACTCTACACTTTTGTCTAAAGTCCTAGAATCTCTGGTGGTTTCATATTCAAGTATTAAGCAGCCCCAATTCTATGAATAGCTGAAGTAAGGTAGGCGCTGCTACCTGCTATTGCTAAATTCATATTAATATCAAACTTCAAATGGTTCTATGTGTTACTATGTCATTACAATACAGTGTTTATATGTGTGTGTGTACATACGTGTGTGTGTGTGTGTTCATATATATATGAACAATGATTGTATCAATAGTTCTACTAATAATAATTCAAATAATTTCAGCTGATCCAAATGTCCCAATTGAGAAGCTACGATTCACCATTCGAGGAGGTTCTCGTGTTGCTGATCAGATGGTGCATTTGTTAAAAAATGAAGAAAAGGATCTAGCGATTAAAAGACGGATACAGGTATTTATTTTGGTGGGGAGGGTAAGATAGCAACCATCCAAGTTTCCCTCCCAACATCATACATGGCCTATATGCAAACATTTGATGTTCTGCTGGTGTTGTTTTAAACATTATGGGTTATACCAATGTCTTGAAGTATCATAGAAAAGTACATAAATAATTCTGTATACTATTAGGATAATATGCTTTTCCTTTATAGATATCAATTTATTCTAACTTTGAAAATACAATGTGGATTGGATTAAGGCTTTACTGTACAAGTAGCTGCATCGGTTAACTGTATTCTTTCCTCTGATTTCTTCAGAAAGAAATCCATCAAATGCTTTGCTCTGCAGAGTAATAAACACAATTTATATGGTGCTGAGCCACATTTGCTTAAACACAGAGACTATATGTGTCACAGGGGTGAAATGCTCCTGGTTTGGGCGTGCCTGCCAGTCGTCGGCGAGCCGGTAGCGACGGCAGCGCTAGGCTTCGTCCATCCACCCAGACGCTGCCATTTGGGTTCTTTTACCCTCTGCACATGCGCAAAGCGTTCTGCGCATGCGCAGAGGGTAAAAGAACCCAAATGGCGGCATCCGGGCGGGTGGGCGAAGCCTAGCGCTGCCGTCGCTACCGGCTCTCCAACGACCGGCAGGCACGCCCGAACCGGGAGCATTTCACCCCTGATATGTGAGGATGCAGAAAAATCATGGCCTTATTCCAGAAAAACAGATTTTTATCCTTAGGAAGAGAGAGGCTATTATGTTCAAATGATTAACAATAATAAATAAGCCCTAAATTAATATACTCCCAAATTTCATATTGCCAGCTCCAAAATTCACTCCCACTGTGAACTATGCACTTAGTTCCATAAATTATAGTGTAGACAAGTTGCCAACTAATGTGAACAGCATAGTTAGGACTATGAATATGATTGAGTGCCATTAAATGAAAGAGCGATGCTTACAGTTCATGGAATGTGACCTATAAGCTTCCATGAGAGCAACCTTCTGCAAGAGGTCCATTTGCACAGACAAGTTCAAATCTGGAAGAAGTGAAAGTACATACTGTATATGAGCCAATCTGCCATAGTCCCACTGCCCATTCTTACATGCTAACTACTCAAGTCAGAAACATATGATTGGAGATCTCAGCATGACCATTTACCGTTAAGCCAAATGCAATTATATTATCTTCTAATCAACACATCAGTATGTTCAGAAGAATCTTGCTCTTTAGGAAAGTTAACTGTGGGACCTGAATGTGTGCCCTCACTTCTTCAATAAGCACTCTAACTGTGCAGAAAAATCTGTGCTTTTAACATTTATGGTATTGCTCTTTGCAATGTTAATTCCGCATATCAATTTGCCTAAGCCTTCGGATTACATAAGATGACAGATATTCTTCTCTCTGGGTATATCCTGTGCTAGGACTATCCAGATGGCACTGATGAGAGCACTGGAAGTTCATCAAGCAGTGAGTGTGGTTTGAAGAAAATTATAGGTCTAAAACAAGTTCCTACCAGCCAGCAGCAAGATAATGATCAAGAACAACAGGAACAGGGTCAGAAGAGACCTCATTTCCAACAGCATCATCCTCTGGATAAAAAGCAAAAACTTGATGATACTAGCAGCAGCAGCAGCAGCAGCAGCAGCAGCAGCAGCAGCGATAGCAGTGAAAGCACCCAAAACGATACGCATATTTATGGAAGACAACAACAGGAGAAGGGTTATCCAAGTGGTGAGAAAGATGGGGATCAAAAGAAGCACGGCAAGAGGCTAGCTGCCCATAATTATGAGAAGGTACCCATCAATTCTAACTTAGGAGAAATCTTTCCCTGCAGGGAGCATTAGCTCAAAATTTCTGTTGGCTGGGATGTGGTTTATCTCTTCCTTTAGCTATGTGCATCTAAGAGCGTGGTGGCTCACATGGTTAGGATGCTGGGTTGATAATTAACAAGACCGCGTTCAAGACCCAAGAGCTGCTGTGCGACAGGGCGAGCTGCTGACATTCTCTCCAGCTCCTGATGTCATAGCAGTTTGAAAGCAAGTAATTGCATGTAGATAAATAGGTACCACTTCAATGGGTGCGTGAAAGGAGCCCCCAACAGGGCGTCCCTGGGCAATGGTGATGTCACCCACTAATCCTTTCAACCAGTGGTGGGTTTCTACCAGTTCGCCCCGATTCGGGCGAACCAGTAGCAGCGGCAGCCGGAGGGTCCGCCCACTCACCCGGATGTCATCACAGACGTTCTGCGCATGGGCAGAAGCATTGCGTGCGCATGCTCCCATTCCCGAATCGGTAGCAAAAGTAAGTGAAACCCACCACTGCTTTCAACCCAGAAGGGCTTCGGTGCTTCCGACATGAATGCATGCATGCAGCCGTGTGCATTTGGGTAACCCTTGCTTTGCTTTTTCTTCTTTGACATTTTGCAGGAACTGAAAGGCCAAGACCTGGCAAAGCTTCCCTTCAGGGAAAGACAGATCGAACAGGTGAGTTTCAATATATTATTATGATTTTCAACGGACCTTTCTTTATATTAATGTGGATAAATTCCAATGCTTGATACTTCCATCCTTCTTTGGAGAAAAGGAATCCAAATAAAACATGATTGTGGAATGCGAAAGTTGATACAAAAATAATTTAACTCAAGCAGATCTGTCAGCTACAGAATGAAGACAATATTTCCCAGTTCACACTCATAAATTAACCAGAAGAGACTGGTTTTTTATGACTTACCAGCAAGGTATTTCATGTAACTGCTATTATATTTAAGCAAGCGTATAAGTTGTCTAAATAAATAAATGAGCCAGTCAATCAATCTGCAAGGCTAGGTAGAGCTCTGAAGCCGCTTGTAAGCAAAGAGAGACCTGCTTCTAAATGCTGGAATGAGTGGTGACCTCCCTTCAATCCAATCCATAAAAAAAGAACCCCACTACCACAACTAACTGAAATGGTGATTGAATGGTCAGGCATCATCTCATTGAACACCAGCCAGGCTTCTTTGTGTAAATTGGCCTATAGTGGATATTTGCATTTGTTTATAGATTTTAATCTCTACCCAGTAATACAACTGTTTCATCCTGCTTCATATATTACACCAAGTCTTCCATTTTAGGGTCTCTGCAGGTTTCTCACCTGATTTGTGTGAGACAAGCAGTACTGAGTATCCTGGGCTGATACAATCAGTCCACAGAATAGTAATACTTCAAACCATGCATAGCAATAGCAATAACAATAGCACTTAGACTTATATACTTCTTCAGAGTACTTTACAGTCCTGTCTAAGCAGTTTTACAGAGTCAGCATATTGCCCCCAACAATCTGGGTCCTCATTTTACTGACCTTGGAAGGATGGAAGGCTGAGTCAACCTTGAGCCGCTCAGAATTGAACTCCTGGAGTGAGCAGTGAGTTAGACCTGCAGTACTGCATTCTAACCACTGTGCCACCATACCACCGTGCATGCTCCTCTGATGTAGATAAAATCAGTCTAGCTTCATAGGGATTTTCAGAATTGTGTCTTAAAATATCCCAAGCTTTTGAAAGTACAGTTCTTTCTTTTAGCTTCCTGAAGGACCTTCCAAAAAGTACAAGACCAGAATCTGGGGATTCAATCCATAAGATTAAGCCTATCCTATTTTAGATGGTACTTTGGAAAGGACAAACCAATTGTTATATCAACACAATATCTGATATTGCATGTAGATATGACTGCTTTAACTTTTTGTTGCCATCCCTTCCCCCAAAACATACAAATGTAGACTGCTGCTGTTTGCATAGATATCACAACCTTCTAACATAATTGAAAATGGCTTTCAACAATTAATGCTTAGGACACTGAAGCAGAAAAATATTTACTCTTGTGTTTTGATAAACCTTCATCACTCCCTTCCATTCTTCTACCTTTGTTCTCTGCCACTCAGTATCTCTAATTCTGTTTAAATGTTGTATTGCATGGTGCAGTCAAGCAGTCCATTGTCTTATTCTGATGCAAGCAGCAGAAATGAGTCCAGCTGGGAAGAAGAGGTATGTTTTTAAAGAATTAATAGGAAAGTAAGTAAGTTGGTATGCTTCTAAAAAGAATCATTGTTAGGAATCTGATGTATCAAATGGTATGTGTATTTTCAGGAAAAGGTTAAGGAATAATGTACCAGTTGAGATAAGGACTATTAGGCCATTATGCTGATAACTCGTTAGATTAGAGAGATTAATTAGGACTGGGGTGACCAAAGTTAAGATGTTCTCTCTGGCATGAAACTTCCTAATAACCTGGCTATTACTTTGGAAGGAAAGTCAACATGGCAACAACCCTGGTTCCTTTTTATAAGTTTCTGATTATTTTAAAAAAAATGAAATGGATTGAACTGAATTGAATTGGTATTTCAGCCTCTTGTTCATCCAATTTTTTAAAAATATTGGCCCAATAGCTAACCTACATCTTGTTTCAGGCTTTCTTCTGGCAGTTGGTAGAGGGCTGCACAAAACCAATTTCAGTTTAGAACAGTACTTTAACACTTCAACACTTTCTCCAGGTGCAGGGTCCACTTTTCAGATTGACCGAATGTTGATCCATTGGCTACCACAGAAATTTGCCAACTAGATTGTCATCCACGCCTAATTTTGTGGGCTAAGAGAAAATAACTGCTCAAAGTCACCCAGCCATCTTTCATGCCTAAGGCTGGGCTAGAACTCACAGTCTCCTTGTTTCTAGCCTGGGATAAATAGATGATTTATAGATAGATGATAGACAAATAGAAGATAGATTGATGAGATGGAGAGGGAGAGGGAGAGGGAGAGGGAGAGGGGGGGGGAGAGAGAGAAACAGAGAGAAACAAAGAGAGAAACACACACAGAGAGAGAGAGAGAGAGAGAGAGAGAGACAGAGACAGAGACAGAGACAGAGACAGAGACAGAGACAGAGACAGAGACAGAGACAGAGACAGAGACAGAGACAGAGACAGAGACAGAGACAGACAGAGAATAGATAGGCATATATACACTAATCCCTGTTTGTTTGTAACCTTCAATTAGATGAAACTGTAAAGTATAGGGCAACAACTATAGGACCAAGGTAACTCAAATAAGCTAACTTACACAATGCTGGGACACTTGCCATGAGAATGAAATTGAGGAGAATTGTGGCCTCTTCAGCACCACCACGCCTTCCAGATATATGTCCCAGAAATATGCAGGTTGTATGGTGTAAGAAAAGATGGGAGGGACACATCTCCATCCTCTTTCCCTTCTCCCTCTGGCCCCTGCACCCAATCAGCTGGCAGCAAGGCCTGATCAGCAAATAGCCATTGGCTGCTTTTGAACAAAGGCTGAAATTTTAAAGCTCTTAATGGCAGTGGCCAGTGAGGGACAAATAAGGGAGTGACTCAGATGCCTGCTGGTGAGATCGGGCTGGCTGTTGTTAAGTTCCTCCCTGGAAGGGAGATGGCCTTTGGGGACACACCAGAGTGGGAAGCAAGGGTAGAGTTTTCCTCACAATCCACAGATTATTTGGTCCCCCTCCCCTTGGCAATGAAGGAGAAGGGCATGAAAGAGAAAGAGCGTGTGTGTGTGTGTGTGTGTGTGTGTGTGTGTGTGTGTGTGTGTGTGTGTGTGTGTGTGTGTGTGTAAAATCATCCCTGAAAAAGAATATATAATACAGAGAAACATACACAAACACACACATATGCACAGTATACATACAGATATCTACATAACCCAGATCCATCCAACTTTAGGAATGAACATAGCTTGAAAGTTTTGCTTATGCATATACAAATAATAGCTATTTATTTTTAGGCCAGTTTAAAATATTTATCTTTTACTTTCTGTTTGCTTTTATTTATTTTTTTGACTAGATGATTTGGTTCCATTACAGAAGCCAATGTATTCCAAAATTTTCTGTGTTCGGCTACAGTTTAAAGATATTGATCTAAAACTAGCCAGGGTAAACTGTAAATGTGCAGAATTCTTAAAAACACAATTGAATTGAGATATCAATGAGTAAAATTATAGAGGTGGCTGAAGAACCAAGGCCCCCTTCTTTTGCTAACATTAGTAGCTACTTATCCAAGCTCCTACTCCAGTATCATCTTCTGGTTGGAATATCAAATGAACTGTTATAGAAGCCCCTTTTAATAAAAACAAAAGAAGGCTCAAAAATCCCTCTTCCTTATCTGTTGCTTACACAATTCACCAAAGAAATAATTTTGGAATCTTACCTAATCGAAACATGGATTAAAATCACTTTTTTTTGTCTCTTTAGGCAAAAACTCCTGGAGGTGTTCTCCTGCCATATCTCACTGTTGTGTTTGAAGCAATTAGGAGTGACAGCAAAGGCCAGGGCTACAGTTTTTCCTTGTATGAAAAGCGTGACCACTACAAAATCCATTTCAAAATAGTTGCAGGTCAACTCAACCAAACTAAATGGAGGGCATGTCTTGATAGCCTTGTGCTACCTTCCAAATTCCAGGTATTTTTTTTTAAGTTTCCAATGTGACAGTTGCTTTGTAACTAAACTTCATTGCCTTATACAACAACATATTCTTTAGAAACCCTTCTCACCTCTGTGATCTATGTCTTCCTCAATCTCAACCGCCTGGGAATTTCAGAGTTCTGCATAGTATCTTAGCTGGTCAGTCAAACTGTAGAAGAATGAGCTCCAATTTTTAATGTTCATTGGTAAATGGGTACCTATTAAAATACTGAAGAATTTGAATTGTTCCATTATTTAATCCCTAAAGCTAAACATCTTCAAAGAAAAACCAGACATCTTTAGCAGGAGGAAATTTTAGAATCAAAGTGCAAAAACTGCAAATATTCTTTTGATTTAATCATTCACCATACCCAGTGGTGGCTTGCTGCTGGTTCGGACTGGTTCGCCCGTACCGGTGGTGGAAATTTGTACCCGCTCGCCGAACCGGCAGCAATGGCTGGCTGTCCACGCCCCCGAACCGGTCCTCCGGTCGCCGCGGCTGGCAAAGAACCCTCTGCACATGCACAGAGGCTTCTGCACATGCACAGAGGGTCATTTACCCAACGTGACATAGGGTAAATGCAAAACGCGCATTTCCATCGTGATGCGAACCGATAGGGAAGGTAAGTGGAACCCACCCCTGACCATACCCCTATCCATTTTGGTAGCACTCAGCAGGCTTGAATTATGATGGAGCAGAAAATATTTCTCCAAATCCTTTGGAACAGTTTTGCATGGCTAACAGCCATTGGTTACACAAAATTGTGACACTAAGTCCATTAATGAAGTGATGCAACCAGAGGTGGGATTCAGCAGGTTCTGACCAGTTCTGGAGAATTGGTAGCGGAAATTTTGAGTAGTTCGGAGAACTGATAAATACTACCTCTGACTGGCCCCGCCCCCATCTATTCTCTCCTCCTGAGTTGCAGCTGATCGGGAGGAAATGGGGATTTTGAAGTATCCTTCCCCTGGAGTGGAGAGAGAATTGAGATTTTACAGTATCCTTCCCCTGGAGTGGGGTGGGAATGGAGATTTTACAGTATCCTTCCCCTGCCATGCACACCAAGCCACACCCACCAAGCCACACCACGGCCACCAAGCCACACCCACAGAAATGTTAGTAAAAAAATTTGAATCCCACCATTGGATGCAACCCCATGATGATCCCTACACACCATTTTTCTTTTAATTTCTATCACATTTGTGTGTTTACATCCTCTTCAAGTATTCTTTGGGCTGGGGACATGAATGCAAGGATTACAAAATACAACTCAAGATGTCCACAGGCGAAGTTGCAATTTATAAAGCTCTCCAACTGAAAATGAAATGGACCAAGCTTCCTTTCCTCCGGCACGGACATTATTTCCGGTAAGATCTCTGTAACTCTTCATTCTCCCAATTTTGGATTTTTAAAGTATTTCTTTCAATGGATGTGAGTTAAATGTCCTAGCGGGAAAAACAGGAAGTCTTCGACTTACAACCACAACAGAGTCCAAAATTTCTATTGTTAAGTGAATTTGGCCCCATTTTACAACCTTTCTTGCTACAGCTGCTAAGTTAGTAACATTGTTGTTCAGTGAACCTGGCTTCCCCGTTGATTTTGTTTGTCAGAAGGTCGCAAAAAGATGATTGCATGGCCCTGCGATCATCATAAATATGAGTCAGTTTTAAGCAGCTGGATTTTGATCACATGACCATGGAGATGCTACAACGATCATAAGTGTGAAAAATGATCTTAAGTCACCTTTCCAGTGCTTTTGAAACTTCAAACAATGAACTGTTGTAAGCCGAAGAGTACCTGTATGGGAAGAAATGTGGTTGAAACCTGGGGGAAGGATCTCATGGTTAGAGATGGAGAAAAAAATGCCTACACAATCTCTGTCCTTTATCCCCACAATACACGCGCACACACACACACACACACACACACACACACACACAAATATACCCAAGCAGCCATTTCAGGCCATTTGGGGTGATGGAAAGGGAATTAAGGCTTCTTAACCCCACCCTTAATTTTGGAAGGGAGAGAACATTGCTGATTTATGGGAGGTGGTTTCCAGAGGTGGGAAGTTTGTTGCCTTTCTCTGAAATAAATCACATCTATAACTTGATTTTTCCCTAGGTTTATGTATTTACTTCCTGGAATTGCATATCATTTAGGCTTTTCCACAGTTTATGAGAAGAATCCTGCGCATGAGATTATAGTCAGAATTATTGAAAAATCTCCAGAAGCTCATGTTGCCATCATTAAAGTTCCCGATGTAGGTGATCATTTTCCATTTTCTCAAATTACTAATACAGTTCCATTTTTGGATTTGGATAATTAATGGAATGATATAGTGAAAAGGATAGACAGTGCCACAGGCAGGTATTTCAAAGCACATGATACTGAGATCATTTAAAGTTCAAAATGTAGATTATATCAGTTCCTGTCCTTAATTATTTTGTGTGTATGCTTTTCTAGACTAAGAGACCGAAATATAGGCCATTTCCCCATTCATTTTAACCTGTGAAGAAGGTTTTCTCTGCTGTTGGTCTATTGGTCACCTATCTGAGCAGGTTTATCCTCTAAACATGATTTAATTATTCTTGGAAATCCTAATACTATCCATTACTTGACTTGGGAAGATTTTTATGAAGTGAGAAAACTGGATCAGAGAAATAAATATCTGAGTCTTCTCAGTTTGAGGTAGACTTTCTAAAAAAAAATAGGCATCCTTATTACCACTGAGAATATTTACGCTATGAAAAATGTGTTATAAAGTGGATCTCTGCTTATGGTCACTCAGCTTACACATATGAAACCCCACCTCCCTTGCTTCCTACCTAGTGCAACAACTAGATAGGTGAGGCTGAGGTTTTTCGGCACATAACCCAAGTCAGCAAAGGTAAGAAACACACACTCTTTCAGTGGAGACATCTCAATGGAAAGACCAGATTTTCTCTCAGGTGTTGTAGCAAAAAAAAGTACAAGAAGAACTCAGAACAATACCACATTACAGGTGCATTATGGACATGCACAGACAAGATAGTCCTTGACTAATGACCATTCATTTAGCAACTGAATTCATGACTCTATAACTGTCTGGTTTGGTTCTGCAACCCAACAAGACAGACACAGACTTCAGAGGATAATTAGAACTGCAGAAAAAACAATTACTACCAACCTGCCTTCCATTGAGGACCTGTATACTGCACAAGTCAAAAAGAGGGCTGTGAAAATATTTACAGACCCCTCACATCCTGGAAATAAATTGTTTCAACTCCTACCCTCAAAACGATGCTATAGAGCACTGCACACCAAAACAACTAGACACAAGAACATTTTTTTCCCGAATGCCATCATTCTGCTAAACAAATAATTCCATCAACACTGTCAAACTATTCACTAAGTCTGCATTACTATTACTATTAATCTTCGCATCGTTCCTATCTCCTATCTCCTCCCATTTATGA
>QLTV01001352.1:3019703-3034109 GCA_003457575.1 Thermophis baileyi | reverse complement strand
TCTATTCTATTCTATTCTATTCTATTCTATTCTATTCTATTCTATTCTATTCTATTCTATTCTATTCTATTCTATTCTATTCTATTCTATTCTATTCTATTCTATGATGGTGCTTAAAAAAATGTGATGACCAGTCCTTGCCACTTACAACCACTGCAATGTCTCTGCAGTCAAATAATTGGGAATCAGGTGCTTGGTAATCCTTACGCATTTACGATGGTCACAGCTCAATTCTCTATAATCTGCTTTTTAATCTGCATATTAGGGACTATTTTATGCAGGCATTCTTAAGCCCTTTACAATCCATACAAAATTATTGTGACCCAGTAGAGCTGGGTGAATGGAAGAAAATCTGTTTTCCTTTCTTGTGTTTTGTTTCAATCCATTGTTTATGGCTCAATAAATATAATAATGGTTTTAGGTGATAAACATTTCTCTTAATGAAATGTTAAATCAAAATGCATTTGTAGCAGCATTGGTCTTTGTGTCTTCATTATTTTCTTTCCAGATAACCTTTTACAAGGATGATTTCTATCCTGATTTTCTTCCCACTGGCATCCCAAGTCCATATTATCAGAATCCAAAATTAAGCAAATTGAATGTAGCTTTATGGCTGTCCAAAGGAGTTGAAGGTAAATTAATGCTGCTTTTACACCAAGCCAGTACCTAATAGACTAACCAGTATTAGCCATGTTTATCTTTTTGTGGCAATTTTTCGGTTAGCACACAGTAGAGCAGAATCTAGGCTTATTGCTGTTTCAGTTCAGTTCAGTTTTAGTGAGACTTAAGGTAATTATTATGTTATTTAAGTCTGGTTGATTTCAATGTATCCACTTTAATCATAACAATGATTAAATATGATTTAATAATATAATACCCGTGTTTCCCCGAAAATAAGACCCTGTCTTATATTTTTTTGAACCCCAAAATAAGCGCTTGGCCTTATTTTCGGGGAGGTCTTATTATTTTGGGGCGCGTGGAGCAAGACGGGGCTCCTCTTGCCATCTTACCTGATTTCCAACTCTGTCTCCCTAACCTTAATCAGATGAAATTGTATTTTCGGGGGGAGGGCTTATTTTGGGGGAGGGCTTATTTTTGGGGGAGGGTTT
This sequence comes from Thermophis baileyi, assembly GCA_003457575.1. Taxonomy (NCBI): domain Eukaryota; kingdom Metazoa; phylum Chordata; class Lepidosauria; order Squamata; family Dipsadidae; genus Thermophis; species Thermophis baileyi. Next base: position 3,033,000 of record QLTV01001352.1, on the reverse strand, counting down.
ATTTTCAGGGAAACACAGTAGTTATTATTATAATATAATCAATAATGATTCAATCCATTGTTTTGAGCTTTTGCTCCTTAACATCTAGTCCCATTCATATCAACTAGGGATTCTTAAATAAGCCTTATTCCTAGGTAAATACAGGGGTGAAATTCAGCAGGTTCTGACAGGTTCTTGAGAACCGGTAGCAGAAATTTTGAGTAGTTCGGAGAACCAGCAAATACCACCTCTGGCTGGCCCCAGAGTGGGGTGGGAATGGAGATTTTGCAGTATCCTTCTCCTGCCACGCCCACCAAGCCACGCCCACAGAACTGGTAGGGGAAAATTTTGAATTTCACCCCTGGGTAAATATATTAACAAACATCATTTGCAACATGGTTTGAAATTGTTATCTTACTTGTTTATGTAGCAGGATAAGTTTATAGATGTTGCCATGCTTAATGTAATTAATTATTTGGCAAATGTTGAGGGTTTGTTTAGGTTTTTCACTTTCCAATAGGTAGGACTGAAGTTTAACTCTGAACTACTACTATTTATTTTCTTATCAGCTGTGTGTGAGGTGCAGGATGAAAGGATTACAACCTTCGACAACAAGACATTCAACACGAGTATTGCCAACAGAGAATGCGACCTTCTGATAGTTAAGGATTGCACCACATCTGACAGTTATAAATCACAATTCCAAATATGGATCCACAATCCCAAACCTGGTTTCCCAAAAGAAATTCACATATCCATTAATTTAACGTAAGTTTAACCAAATGGAGAGTTATTTCGAGTTTCTTTCCAATAGCTTCTTTTTCAATATTTTTTTTTAAAAATGGCTTCCTTTTTTCTTAGAAATTATTTTGTCATTCTTGATAAGAGGCTTCTTATAATTTGGGTTTTTAATTTCTCAATTCTGTAAAGTCATGCAAAGATGGCCAGGTTTTACAAACAGTGAAGGCCTTAGAATCCCATTCAGTTTGTACATCTCAACTAATGCAGCCCTACAGGGACTTACAAGAATGAATGTCAACTTGATCATTCAAAATTATCATTCATAGAAATCCTAGCAAGCCTAAACATGTGATGAGGAATCTGTGGTTCTTTGGGGGTGAAGAGTACAATGTACTTCCCATCATCTGGTAGAGATGCTGTTTTGGTTTCTAATTAAAGCTGGAAAGCATGTGATCCATACAAATCATTGGATCTCATACTAGCTTATTTCATAAATATATAAGGTAATAACAGAATTACTTCTCAAAAAGTCAACACAGCACAAAATGTTTAGGGAAGGCAATAACTAGTTCTAGAATATAATATGGCTGTCTCCCGCCTTTATAGAATTACAGGACAGCTGTCATCTGAACAAGCTTATAACCATGAATGTGGGTTACAGAGAAATACTTTTAATTTACTAATTAATTAGTAAAAAATAATAAAGAAAAAGAAACAGAGCTTTTAGAATTCTTACACATACAGTAGCTCAGGTGCTTGATAATCTTTTATCCATAGACTGGTCATAAATACTGTTACATTAAAATCTATGAAATTACTGTTACCTATTGTGTCATTTACATACAAGTATTTTTCAAACAATGTGAGGACATAACAGGGTTAGAATAAATGAATTATTTATAAATTTATAATTTATATAATAAATTAATTAAAAAATTAAATAAGGAAAACAATAGAGAGATTGTAAGGTAGCATGAATAGAGGAAGAATCTTTATTTCTTTCAGTTTATGACATTTAGTTTTAGTTGAAGAGGACTGGTCATGGTATAGGAGAAGTGCTCTAGATGATTTGAAGTAACTCAGTGTGAGCTCCAATAAAAGAGAATATTTGTGCACTGATGATGTTACCTAGTTTGGTAATGAAACATCTGCAAGAAAACAACCAAGCTCAGAAAGCACCAGGGACCCCCTCAGTGTCGGTTGTTGGTGGCAGTGAAACAGCCTTTTATTCCTCTAGATCAGGGGTGTCAAATTCAATTTCATTGGGGGCCGCATCAGGGTTGTGTTTGACCTCGGGGGGCCGGAGGGTGGGCATGGCTGGGGTGGGCATGACCAGCTCAACGTCACTCATCGAGGCTCTGTTTTTGGCCGTGATGGCCTCCTGCAGCCCTCTGCCAGCAAAAATGGAGCTTGGGGAGACCACGCACAGCCCGCCCTGGCTCCGTTTTTGGCCGTGACAGCCTCCTGCAGCCCTCTGCCAGTGAAAATGGAGCTCGGGGAGGCTGCATGTGACCTCCTTGAGCTCTGTTTTCACTGGCAGAGGGCTGCAGGAGGCCATTGTGGCTGAAAACGGAGCCTGAGAGGACTGCTCGCGGCCCTCCTGAGCTCCGTTTTTGTTGGCAGAGGCACCGTGGGCTGGTCTTTCGCTGTTTCCATGGCAGCTCTGCGGGCCAGATATAAGCATCTCATGGACCGGATCCAGCCCACGGGCCTTGAGTTTGACAGCCCTGCTCTAGCTAGATCATCAGTGAGAAATCTTTTCAAGCCAATCTGAATTATATAAGAACATGGCATCTTTTCAATCCTAGGCAGCAACAGATGTTTATCGGGATGGTAATAAAAAATATCTGCTGCAAACTCTATATAGGCATCAGGAAAGGCATCCGGCCAATAGACACTCAGCTCCATTCAGTTGTCCCAATTCCACACTGATAAAAGGGATTACAGAGTCATAAAAAGGGGAAAAAAATGGTAACATGGTTTCCATGTTACCAGATCTACAAGTCCACTGCAACTTTAGTACTTTGAACCAAATTTCATCTATTCAAGCCATAGTGGGTATAGCAAAAGCATTTCTTCAGAGAAAGGCTGACTCTTTTCTGCTAATTATTATCCGTTTTTTCCTTGTTTAACTTTCTAACACAATGCATTTTCTGTTTTTTCCCAATGGCAGAGAGATCACAATCCGAGATTCCTTAGGGATGCTGACTGTGTTACATAATAAAGCACCAATACCAACAAGTAGAGAACGATATGAAGACAACAGAGGTACTGCATCTGATATCATATTTTATATCTTAAATAATAGAAATCAGCTCATATACTCTATATAGTCTGGCTCAGTTACTTTATTTTTTTCAATAATTATTTTAAAAAATAAACTTGAATTACTTAGAAGTAATTTCTATGTACCGTAAGAATGTAGCAAAACGCACTTGAAAAGAAGGGAACATTTATCAATAATTGGGCAACCCCTTTGGGTTGGCTGAATATCCCACCCACAAATTGGATGTGCATAATTTGTACTTGGGACAAATTGGCATCCCAGAATTTGAAAGATCTGATAGAAAACATGATTGCATGGAAAGAATCCTGAAGCAAGAGTCATATAGAATTATGCAATGGCTACAGTATCTCTAAGGGTTTGTATGCATGTTTGAAAACTCTTGTAGTAAACAGCCAGCCTTTTAAAGCTATGCTTTCTCTTTGTAGAAAACATTGAAATTTTGAGATCAACCAACAATGTTATTATCAAGGCTCCCGAATATGGCTTGGAAAGCGTGGCGTATGATGGTGTCATACTGAGAGTAAGTCAGACTGCTGTTTTTGTGCAAGAATTTCTTATTTTTACTTTAAAAAATGATATTGCAAGAAAATTCACTTGAGCTTCGATGGCAACATCTCATTTGTTCATGTAGATAAAAACTTCTGCAAAAGCACAAGGCAAAACCTGTGGACTTTGCGGAGACTACAATGGAGAAATGAAACATGAATACCTGATCCCAAATCAAGCTGGCACTGAGCAATACTGATTTTTAATTCCCAAACTTCAGCAGGATTCAGGTATGTATTGGAGGTTTGTGAAGTTTGAACATTTTAGAGATAGAAATTAATTATAAATGTTTGAAGCAGCGTGTATTGGTTAAAATAATGGTGCTTTCGATTTTAAAATGTCCACATAATGCTGAATCTGAAAGAAACTATTCTATTTCTGCCTCCTGGTTTCATGAGGATACGTACAAAAATCTAGTTAGAGAACTCAAGAAAGAACTGGCACATAATCTTTGTCATTCAATAGTTTCCCCAAACATGAAAAGAAACTATATAAAGTTAAGATTGTGATGGTAGACATCCATAGCTAGAAATAGTGCAACCTTCAGAAGTTTCTAATTAATTCTAGCAGTTGTATCCCATCTACAGAATGCATACTAGGAGTAACCTCTGACCATATGCCTCCATACCAGTTTGATCACAGCTTTTGGTCACAGGTAGGGATGGTTTTCACTTACCTTCCCTACCGGTTCGCAAATGTGAGTGCGCGCAGGGGCGCGCTCGCTTCGCTCACATGCGCAGCCTCCTGCACATGCGCTTTAGTTGTGCATGAGCCTTCAGCGCATGCGCCCAGCCTCAAAAACGTGCACAAATAGGATAGAATAGAGCAGGGCGGGTGGGTGGCCTACCCGCGATTTCCGCTACCGGTTCGGGCGAACTGGACTGAACCGGCTAAATAACACCTCTGGTGACAGGAAGAGGAAGAGAGGAATGAAATACCATGCTAGCATCTAGCTCATAAACACATTATTTTCCTAAGGGGATCACTCTGCACATCCTGGGGTTATTGAAGAGAAAAATTAGGGGTGCCATGATAGCTGTCTTCCAGTACCTGAGAGGCTACCACAGAGAGGTAGGGGTGAGCTTATTTTCCAAAGTCCTGGGGATAGGACAAGAAGCAATAGGTGGAAGCTCATTAAAGAGAGCTTCAACCTGGAACTAAGGAGAAACTTCCTGACAGTGAGAATAATTAACCAATGGAACAGCGTACCTTCTGGAGTTGTGGGTATACCATTGCTAGAAGTTTTCAAGAAAGATGAGCAGGGGCCAGGGGGTTTGACTAGAAAATCTCTAAGGTCCCTTCCAGCCCTATGATTTTATTTTCTTCAAACCAAGATTTAACCCTTTTCTGATCAGGATTTGTTGTTCTGTCACATTTAGTTAAAATGGGGAAATCAGCTATTTTCCTGAAATGCTCTGCTCCTTAATTTAGCAACTGGGAGCTTGAAATATTAGGATGAATTGTTTTCCTTTATGGGATTTGGTATTTCTGAACAGACAGCATTTGTATCTGGTTAAAAAAAAACAGCCTGAAAATAATAATTGTTTGATTGTTTGAAAATTGTATTTATGGATAAAATCATGAAAATGAAATGTCTAGCTTTTTGTAATCCCAAACTTGTTAAAAAATTGTTTTGACAGTCATTATTAATTCAAATGGATAATGATACTGTTTTATATAATCAAAAAGCCTACAAAATTTTCTTCCAATGTATATGCTTTGAATTCTATGATTTATTAATATTGATTGTGTTTTTGTGGCAGAAACTGCAACGGACTCAATTTAATCCAAGAAGACCCAAGACAAACACTTTAGCCCATAGATTAACTAAATAATTTGAGGGATGTGGAAGCCCTATGTAATGTGAATAGTTTATGCTAATTGGAAATAAATTTAAAAAATCAAATGTGCTAATCATTGGATGAAGGTCTCAATAAATGCACATGATATTAAATAAATTTGCATGGCCTTTGTTATTGTTTCTTATCCCCAGAAAATATACAGCCGAAAATAAAGTAATACCACCATTATTGAGAAGCCAGCTCAATTATTAAAACAGATTGTCAAAACGATAAGTTTTGAAGTCAGTTAACATTTGAATTACTACATACATCATAGTAGAAGTCCATAATGTGTTGAAGAGTTCTATGAAGAAATTAGGTATCATTTATTTATTTATTTTATTTTATTTTATAAAATTTATATGCCGCCCAACTTCCGAAGGACTCTGGGCGGCTTACATCATACCAAGCCTATCCCAGATGAAAGCAAACATAAACAGTACAAATTATTAATCATGTTCCCATCAGACTTTTTTTATGGGTGGATGGAGATCTAGCCTTACCAAATGGCTGTGTTTGTAAAACTAGGGGCAATGAACATCAGATCCTAATATCAGTGCTGACATATTTAAAGCTGGATTAATCTAGATCAGGGATGTCAAACTCAAGGCCCAGGGGCCAGATCCAACCCACAGGGTACTTAGATCTGGCCCATGGGGCCACCCTGGAAACAGCAAAGGACCAGCCTGTAGTGCTTCTGCCAGTGAAAATGGGCTCCCAAGCTCCGTTTTTCCTGCCATGGCCTCCTGCAACCCTCTGCCAATGAAAATGAGCTCCATTTTCACTGGCAGAGGGTTGCAGGAGGCCGTGGCAGACGAAAATGGAGCTCAGGAGCTTGTTTTCACTGGCAGAGCACTCGGGTCACCACAGGCGGCCCCGACACGAGTGACATCGAGTTGTCCACACCCACCTTGGCCACACCCACCCCATCCCCCCCCCCTGAGGTCAAACACAACCCTGATGCGGCCCTCAATGAAATCGAGTTTGACACCCCGATCTAGATTGTCTTCCAATGACCAGTTGTGATTATATGGCCAATGAACCTATTTCATAACTAGAAACTTCCACTGCATTTAACCACAAATAAGCATATAGATACAGAATCTGTAGCATCCAACTTACCTTGTCTTAGTTCAGAAGCTAAGCAGGTCAGACCTCAACAGTGTGTTGATGGGTAACCTTCAGACAATACCAGTCTATAGTCTGGGAATGTAAGGAATTTTTTTTCAGTAAATACAGCACTAAACTACTTCTCCATGTTGCCAGGAAGTTACTAGGAGGTGAGTTTGACTTGAAGAAGATTTTGTCTATAGGCAAATGTGGGACTGCAGCCTCAGAGAGGGTTTTAATGAGCTGAAAATGCAGATCAAGAAGGAAATGCTACAGAAATCTTGTTCCTCCAATTTTGTGTAATAATTATATTGAGAACACCCCTATGATATATGCAACTCAGTTGCTCGCCATAAGTTTGAGAAATAATTACTGGAGTAAAAGTTTGCTGCAAGCTGGTAGAAGTTGGCCAGAATAAGTCAGGAAACTGAAATAAGTCAGAATCAGAGGAATAAGAACCTTGAGAGAAAAAGTAATTAGGAGACGATTAAGAGAGAGATAAAATGACTGCAGCTAGATGGCTTGGGGCCAGTGAAGGAAATTAGAAGTAGGGACTTGTGGATATAATGTGTGTGGTTTCAAGGAGCAGGAAGCCAGAAACAACACTTGGGAGAGTTAGAAAATGTATTAAAAATTGTGGTGCTGGGGTGCAAGAGAGCCATAACCAGGGAGAAAGAGGGGAAAAAAAGAGTAAGTTTAGCCTAGAGCAAGACTAGGAAAAAGAAGGAAAGGGTTAGCCTAGAGAGAGGTGGACTGAGAAATAAGGAAATAAGAGATGAAGTTTTAAAGAAATAAAGGCTACTTATGCTAAGCAAGAGATAAAAGGCAGAAAGCAGGAAGCTTTTCTCGGTTGACCAATCAGAGGTCCCACTTCCTGAAGCCAATAAGGAAGAAAGAGAACTTGGGGAGACTAGGTTTATAGAGCTTTGTCAAAACAAAGAGAGAGATCCTGGCAGTTTTATATGTGAGGAAGTTGCCCGGTGAATCAGTGAGAAAGGACCCAGCTTTGAAGGGCCAGGAAGAGAAGCAGATTGGATCAGAGAGGACATCTAGCCCAGAAGAAAGATATAGCAGTCAGGAAGAATAGAGGAAGAAAAAAATGGCTTCATCAGACTTTTGCTGATCCAATTGCAAAGAGAGAAGAACTGGTGTGGTAAAAGTAAAGGTTTTCCCTGTCCAGTAGTTTCTGACTCTAGGGAATGGTGTTGATCTCTGTTTCCTAGCTGAGGGAGCCAGCGTTTTCCGAAGATGCTTCCATGGTCATGCAGCCGACATGACTAAACACTTAGGCGCCCAGAACACTTTTACCTTCCCATCAAAGTTGTATCTATTTATCTACTCACATTTGCATGCTTTCAAACTGCTAGGTTGGCAGGAAATGGGGTAAGAACAGGAGCTCACTCCGTCATTAGGATTTGGGTCTCAAACTGCCAACTTTCTGGTCAGCAAACCCAGCATCTTAACCGCTAGGCCACAGCACACCCTTATGGTTATGGTTAGATATGTACTGTACCTTTAAAACGGGCAGTAAATACAGACTGCTAGGTTTTCAACGAAACCTCTTTACCAGAAAATGTGGATTCATCCCAATGCATTCAAGAGCTCAGCACTGTTAAATTTATCCTTGTACCTGTGTGATACTACTCATCTATCTCTCTTGCATTTCTCTAATGCAAGTAGTAAAGCTATTTTATTTGTTCACAGTTAAAGGTTTTATTTTCTTTTAATTGAATTTGCAAAAGAAGAGAGGAGAAGAATTACTTCTTAGAGTCCTGTTGCTCATTGGATAGTCGGTACCAGGCTTTGATTAAAGTGAACAGAAGAGATACCAGAAATATCCCTATTTCAATATTTCTGGTGCATTGGCTTCTTGAACACACAGCTTCTTGTTAAAATTGCAAATGCATATATCATTTGATCATTGTACCATCTTCCAGTCCTTGCTATTCTCCTCAGAGGAACCCAGTCATAGAAAGGATAGATATACGGTAATTAAACCAGGTATATTTTTAGGCAGTTTTCAGACTGCCTGGAGTTATGCCATGGTAACACACGTTGACCCCAGCTATGACTCGAAAAATATACACTGAGCATCTTCTGTTTCATCGTGAAAAGTTCAGTTCCTCCTGGAACACAGCTCTTTTAATGAAAGTGTATATCTTCTTCCTTACCTAAGCCTCATGTTCAATTGATGCCATGCCCTGTTTCACATCAGCTGAAGGTCTCTAATTCTTTTTTTCCTCCTTTTTTTCTTTTGCCTAGTGCTGTAACTTTCAAAGCTTTCTTTTTCTGTAATTTAGAAATGGGCCACAAGTTTCTTCATCTCCCACCAAACAGCATAACATAAAGGCAGGTGAAATGTGATCGTGAGGTAGAAAAATATTCTCTGTTTGATTTGATTTTTTTCCCAGTTGCCATAAAAAAAAGAGAGAACAAGTCAATTCTTTTTTTTCCCCAACATCAAGAGGAACCTGTATCCAGCTATATAGCCCATTCAAAGACTAAACCAGTACATTTGAATTAAATGTAATCTGGTACTCTCAGCTGTAGCCCACTAGTTCCAGAAGAGAACTGACATCCAACATGTTGAAAAGAAATAAGGATAGAGCAGTTACTTGCTTTTTATCTTGAGTAGCACAGAGAATAGCAACAATTCATTCCAAGTCAAGCAAAGTTTTGCTTCCAAAGTGGCTTCAAATATAATAAGACTCCCTTCAGGGAAGGAGGGGGAAGAGCAGGACAAGTCACTTTCTTTGATTTCATTAATGACAGAGATTAAGTACATTGTATACTGTATTACTTCCATTTTTAAAGAGAAGCTCCTTCCTTCCTTCCTTCCTTCCTTCCTTCCTTACTTACTTACTTACTTACTTACTTACTTACTTACTTCCTCTCTCCCCCTCCCGCCCCCCTTTCTCTCTCTTAGCTATTAAAGACACAATTTGTATTCATTTACAGTTCAGTCATAAGAGCGTCTATTCAGAGACAGAAAATAGCAATAGCAATAGCACTTAGACTTATATACCGCTTTACAGTGCTTTACAGCACTCTCTAAGCGGTTCACAGAGTCAGCATATTGCCCCCAACAATCTGGGTCCTCATTTTACCCACCTCGGAAGGATGGAAGGCTGAGTCAACCTTGAGCCGGTGAGATTTGAACCGCTGAACTGCTGAACAGTCAGCTGAAGTAGCCTGCAGTACTGCACTCTAACCACTGCGCCACCTCGGCTCTTTTCCTACCTAAATATCCTACCAAGGCTACTGGCTAGGAAAGCAGACATCGTAAATTCTAGTAATACAAAAGACACACACACACACACACACACACACACACACACACAGAATATGGAAAACATATCTTCCCCCAAAGTTATAATTTACACTGAACAGATGGAATCATCAATACATTGAAATTCATTTTTTTCTTAATAATGCTATACAAACATTGCTTGAATCACATGCCTAGCATTCAAACTTTAAATTTCTCTCAGCTCTCTCAGCCCAACTCAACTCACAGGGTTCTTGTTGTGGAAAAAATAAGGGGAGGGAGGAGAACTATATATGTTCTCCACCTTGAGTTACTTATAAAGTAATAAAGTTGGGATAAAAAAGTCTAAAAAATAAATTTAAAAAAATCTAATAAATAAATAAATAAATAATAAAGTACCATAGTTGGAAAATATTGCTGATATATTATTAAAAGTCAACTTTAAACTATAATAACTGAACAATATATCTTATTACTTTTAGGTAATTTACCAATTTACATATTAATGGTTGATATGAACTACCTCATACTGGTTTTGGTGGTGTGTGTGTGTGTGTGTTTGTGTGTGTGTACCATATTTTTATATTTAAATATTTTCAGATATTTTTTTGTCATAAAGCCATATGTCTTTGGTTTATTTTCTTAAACTTTCCCTTTACATTTACTCTGTCACATTTGAATCTAATAACAGCTTATCATATTTTCTGATATTAGTTTCTCTCAGCTAACATTAACACAACTAGATTCTTTTGCCTGCACTGTGATTATTGCAGGCTCAGCACCCCACTATTCTGCTTGGAACATTTGATTGTCATTTAAACTAGCAAAGAGATACAAAGAGTATAGTTTGCAAAAAATTATCGCAAAATTAGTCATGTTATGAAAACATTAGATTGCTTTAATGAATATAAAATGACTTAATGAATCAGAACATTGGCTCATAATATCCAAGCCCTTCACTTTCTCTACCATAACATCCTGAAAAATAAACAATCCCAGTCCTGACCATTAATACAAGAAAGCAAATATAATTTAATGACTACTATTCTATAATAGGTACTGAAGAATGGAATTTGTTTTAAAATATAGGATATAAAAAAGAAATTTCATTGTATATTAAGCACACATTCACAGGAATCCAAATGGCTGACTCCTGTAATCTTATAGACAGCACTTTTTTGGGGGTTGGGGGGGGAATACATGACAAAACAAAAATAATTCAGTTGTATGCTAATATCCATCCATCAAACAAGATGCTTTTAAAAAGTAGATGTTTAACTATGACAGCATTTAGTGGTGCACAATCCTTGCTAAAATTATAAAATTATTTCCCATTTTGTGTTGCTATCAACTTTCTCCTTCAGAAGATGGCAGAGGGTACCAGCTGTGCTTCGTTTGGGAATGCCTGAGTCCAAAAACTGGAAGTAACAGAAACCACAGAAAGGTAGTGACTATCCAACAACAATTTCAGTGAAGATTTGAAAACAAGACAAGACACATATGGGAAGTGGAAGGGGTGAAGACACTAAGAAAAAACACTGTAACTAGTCCATAATTGTGGAGATAATGTCAGAATAACTGATGAGGCAAATACTGTTTTCAAGAAGTGGAGAAAGGATACTGGACCTCCTTATCTCAAACTCCATGAGACTATGAAGCTATTGTGCAACGCTAGAAAAAGCTTCTTTAAGAGGGATCAACAGGTGAAATGAATTGAGTATGACCACCAGATCCGAAGCCATTTTTCTGCTTTACATCTGAATAACTGAACTTTACTACTAAAAGCTAATAAGATTGGAGGTCATGACGATTAGATAGATGATGGCAGAACAACAGAATAAAAGAATGACAGAGATATTCTTCTAGTTCAACCCCCGGCTCAAGCAGGAAGCCCTATACCATTTCTGTTAAGTTCGCGCGTGCGGCAGTTGACAGGAGGGAGTCAGACACGGTAGAAGTGCAAGGCTTCTTTATTCAGCACCAAGAAACGGAACAGCAGGCAAGCGGCTTGACAGCTCCTTTTATACTGGAGCTGTCAAACGGCTAGCCAATCCCGAGCGTCTAACTTCCCGCCCGGCTGCTGCTCGAGTTGGAGCCAATCAGAGGTGAGCAGCAGCCGCGCGGTCGTAACTCAAGGACATAACACCCCTCACCCCCCGGCTCGCACATGCGTAGTCGGCGAGCCACGTAGGCGGACGCCGACTCCGCCCAGATCTTTGCAGAACGGGGCCGTCAGCCGAAGAAGCAGGAGGGCAAGGACTGCAGCTCTGCGGAACCACCGGAGACATGGGCGCCGCCATCTTCGAGGGAGAACGCGACATCGGAGAGGCCGGACAGGTAGGAACCAGAGGCGGAAACAGCCACGGCGTAGTCGGCGAGCCACGTGGGCGGACGCCGACTCCGCCCAGATCTTCTCAGAATGGGGCCGTCAGCCAAAGAAGCAGGAGGGCAAGGACTGCAGCTCTGTGGAACCGCCGGAGACATGGGCGCCGCCATCTTCGAGGGAGAACGCAATGTCGGAGAGGCCGGACAGGTAGGGACCAGCGGCGGAAACGATGGAGACAGCGGCGGGGCGGCCGGAGAGGGAATCGGCGCAGCGGGCTCCAGAGTCGGGGTCTCTCGGTCGGGAGCGGCGTCCTCGGTGGGAAGGCGGCGGCGCAGCTGATTCAGGTGGTGCCGCCAGAGTCGGCCATCGTCTAGGCACACCCTGTAGGAGCACGGCTCGGTTAGTTCAGCCACAGTCCCAGGCATCCACTTGAGGCTGGCTCCGAAGTTGAGGGCAAAGACAGGGTCCCCCGGGCGGAATTGCCGCTGGATGGCAGGAGCGGAGGGCGGTAGGGTCGCCGCGTAACTGGGGTGCAGCCGGTCAAGCCTAGTGCGGAGGCGGCGGCCCATCAATAATTCAGCCGGGGTCAGACCAGTGGCCTGACAGGGGGTGGCATGCTGCGCCAATAGGAAGGAGGTTAAGCTGGCATGCCAGTTGGAGTGACCCAGGCGGCCCAAAGCCTCTTTGGCCGAACGGACGGCCCTTTCAGCCAGCCCATTAGCCGAGGGGTGTGCCGGCGCTGTGGTGCCATGGCGCACCCCCAAGTGTGCCAGGAACACCTGAAAGGACACAGAGGTGAATTGGGGCCCGTTATCTGTGACCAAGGTGTCTGGCAAGCTATGGGTGGCAAAAAGGGTCTCCAGGTTGGAAATTATGGCCTCAGACGGGGTAGAGGGCATGCGGAGCACTTCCACCCACTTGGAGTAAGCGTCCACTAAAACTAAGAACATCTGACCGTGGAACGGGCCGGCCAGATCAAGGTGGAGCCTGGACCAGGGAGCCCTTGGCACCTCCCAGTCCAAGATGGGGGCAGCAGGAGGGGCAGGCCTCGACTGCTGGCAAGTGACACACTTGGCAACCCAGGTCTCTATGTCTTGGTCCATCTTAGGCCACCAGGCATAGCTGCAGCCTAGGGCCTTCATGCGAACTATGCCTGGGTGGGCCGCGTGAAGGATTCGAAGGATGTGATCCCTCAGATC
>QLTV01001352.1:2994540-3009787 GCA_003457575.1 Thermophis baileyi | reverse complement strand
AGTGAGTCCTGATTTTTTCCTTCTAACACCTCTCTCTTTCTTTCTCTTTTTTTCTCTCTTCTCTTCCCTCTCCCTCCCTCCCCCTCTCTCTCTTTCTTTCTTTCAGGGGAACCGGCAGGGAAAATAGGCTTTAAAAAACCAGGAAGTGATGATGTCGGGGCAGGTGGGTGGAGCTTCACACTGCCATCTCTGAACCAGCTGCTGCAATCGTTACCTACTCGCCCGAACCTGGCCGAACCGGGAGGATTTCACCCCTGGTCGGGGGCGCCTGTGGAGGCCTAAGCAAAAATGGGCTCCTGAGCTCCGTTTTTGGCTGTGATGGCCTCCTGCAACCCTCTGCCAGGAAATACGGAGCTCGGGAGGGCCACACGCAGCCCTCCTGATCTCCGTTTTTGCTGGCACAAGCACCGCAGGCCGGGCTTTTGCAGGGAGACACCGCAGGCCAGATTTAAGCACCCCGCGGGCCGGATCCGGCCCCCAGGCCTTGAGTTTGACACCCCTGGTATATATGTTGGAGGAAACTTGTTCTGTCCCAGCTGCTGATCCAAGAAAAACAACACAAGCAATGTACAAACAAACCTTGTTTAATACTCATGAAATTACTAATGCTCTCTTAGCAGTCGTGTATGTCCATTAAATCATAAAGTAGTCCTTTCGGTGCACCAACTGTTAATTAACGTCTTAACAGTTGGCAAGAGTCCAAGCACAAAGAATCAAAGTAGTCCAACCAATTAGGCTTAACTGATAAGAGCCACGAGAACTTACTGAAGTTGGCAGAAAGCCCAGAAACTAAGAACAGGAAAAATAATGCCGACTTGAATCAAGAGCTGAACAGGAAAGCCAAATCAATACGTGGATTGATCTGAGTTGTTTCCTGCAACGTAGTTGAGCGTGGTCACTACTTAAATAGGCTAAGAGCATGGCCAATTAGCCCCAAGCCTTACTCCCGAGGAGACCTCCTCCTGAGTAACCATTCTTGCCTCTTGGCAGCTCTGCGTGCCCGTGCATTAAGAATAGGCTCCTCCTCTTCTTCCTCGTCAGTGATGGGAGCTTCTGGAGGTTCTGAAGGCCCTGGCTGCATCTCTGCCTCTGGCACTGGGTCCCCACCAACCTCCTCACTGTCCGACTCAGGTACCAGCTGCACAGGCCGCCGGCGCATCACTACAACAGCCTCTTCGCTGTCGGAGTCCGCAACCAGCTGCACGGGTCGCTGGCAGGCCACAACAAAACTGACTACAGAGAAGTCTATTTCTAACAAATAGCTTGCAACCTGGAGTAACTTTTGTGCATCTGTATTTTCATTAGCTGCCATGTCCTAGAATCACTGATGTTAAACTCTTTTATACTAAGGATGTGAAATACAACGTTAAAACACTGAGACCATTGCAATGAAATGATGAAGTCGGCATTCTTGCATAAATAAATTAAAATTATAAATAAGAGATTTTAAAAACTCAAGCAAGCTTGAGCATTAAAATGATGGATTCCACCTGGAATCTATTAGGAATGTGACCTTTTAATAGAGTAGGGCTTTCATCAACAGCAGACTGCCTCCTTATTATTCTTCCAATCTCTCAGTGTCACAGAAAATGATGGGTCATGGCTTTCCATCATTTCCATTTTGAATTGGTGCTATTTAAAAAAAAACCTGCATGATATTACAGTATATTCTATCTCCTTCTCCTTATCTTTTATATGTGTCATTGATAAATATATCTACTAACACAAATTAAAAGGGGCATTCCAATTCAGTTTTCCAACATTCTTAATGTATAAACTGTGCTGCTCAGTTTAATCCTAAACTGAATATAGAATATAGAAAATATTTTACCACTTTACCATTGCAGAACTTATTATATCTGATTCTTGTTTCAAGACATGTCACTTGACCTTTGTATTTATTATCACCTGCCATTTTGTTGCTTTCCATACAATTTGAGAAAACCTTTTGGAGCTCTTCATCAGCGCTTTAAATGTTGTTATCTCAATAATTCTATGCCACTTTGACTACCTCAGTGTCTACCATGACAAGTAAATTATTTATTTGATGATGTATATGCCTGGATAAGAATACTGAAACAAATTTAACTGATGACATAAACCAAAGTTTGGAATCCAATCCTCCCTATGTGTTCACATAGCTTTGAAAAGTAAAAGTCACAGAGTTTAATTAATCTGTCATCTCCAACTGGTCTAAGAAATTCAGGGAAGACCTATATGTTTTACTTCTCTCATCAGATTCTTCCTTCTCTTTGATATAGAGAAGGACAGGTCAAATACATGACTCCTAAAATACCTAAAAAGTATAGTTTTATAAATATTTACTAATCATATTTGCATAATCTACTCTACACACAATATAAATGTAATAAAGCCATGAAATGCTATTTCAGTTCAATGGTGCCTCAAACAACTTTAAAAGTGGTTTACCAAGCCCACCTACTTCTGAACATCAAAGTGAAGTTACCATTTTAGTTTACTTTGTGTTCTAGGAATCCATTCAACAGGTTCAATAACTGGAAGAACAGAATAACAGAGTTGGAAGGAACCTTGGAGGTCTTCTAGTCCAACGCCCTGCTCAATCAGGAAACCCTATACCATTTCAGATAAATGGTTGTCCAATATCTTCTTTAAAACTTCCTGTGTTGGACTATTCACAACTGCTGGAGGCAAATTGTTCCACTGATTAATTGTTTTAACTGTCAGGAAATTTCTCCTTAGTTCTAGGTTCTTCTCTCCTTGATTAGTTTCCATCCATTGCTTCTTGTCCTGCCTTCAAGTGCTTTGGAGAATAGCTTGATTCCCTCTTCTTTATGGCAACCCCTGAGATATTGGAAAACTGCTACCATGTCACCCCTAGTCCTTCTTTCCATTAAACTAGACATACCCAATTCCAGCAACTGTTCTTTATATGCTTTAGCTCTTCTCTGCACTCTTTCTAGAGTCTCAACATCTTTTTTACATCGTGGCAACCAAAACTAGATGTAGTATTCCAAGTGTGGTCTTACCAAATAAGATACTTTGTGAATATACTGCTAAGTAACAAACTGCATGCCACATCTTGAGATTGATTTGAAAGTGGATTTAAAAATAGCAGGCAACAAGAATGACATGGAAAATGGTGTTACACTAGATATCCAGAACAAACTGGCTGATGTCTTAATAATTAAAAGGGATGTGCAGATAACAAACCAAAAGAATTACCTGGATAATTTTCCTATGTTGGATTTAGAAAAGAGGCCTGTTAAATCTTTGAAGAATTTTATGACAAGGGACAAATTTAAAAAATGAAAATAAATCAAGTTCTAGGACATTATTTAAGGGACTAAGGGTTAAAGGTTGATAGAATGAAAGAAAGGAATAGTTTACAAAAGTTATGTTATCTCTGGTAACCCTTAATGGACTTTTACTGATTTCAGGTTTGAAATGACAAAGACTTATGGATTTGTTTATAGATATGTATCTGTAGGTTTATAGATAAAAGATGGGATGAGGAAATAAGAGATCATTTGTTGTATTTTAAGAGATGTTACTAAAATTGTTCACACTTGATGAAGAAGGAAGTAGCCTAGTCATATGTTTCCTTCCATTTTGTTTACTGTGTTCTTGTTTTATCTTTCTTTTCTAATTTTCTTTTTTTAATAGCTTCTATTTTTTCTTTTTACTTTTTGGTGGGGTTATATTGATTTTTAATGTTGTAATTGTAATCTGTAATAAAATTATTATTTAAAAAATCAAACGTTACCTTATTTTTATGGAGCCAAAATGTTTTTACCCCTTTTGCCTAGGTAAATCTTCATTCTTCCTTACAGGGGTGAAATTCAAAATTTTTCCCTACCGGTTCTATGGGCGTGGCTTGGTGGGCATGGCAGGGAAAGGATACTGCAAAATCTCCATTCTCACCCCACTCCAGGGGAAGGATACTGCAAAATCCCCATTCCCTCCCCACTCCTGGGGGAAGGATATTGCAAAATCTCCATTCCCAACCCACTCTGGGGCCAGCCAGAGGTGGTATTTGCCAACTACTCAAAATTTCCGCTACCGGTTCTCCAGAACCTGTCAGAACCTGCTGAATTTCACCCCTGCTTCCTTACTCCTTACAAATCCACAGCTGTGCTGCCACCTTATTATTCCAGTCCCAGGACTTTTTCTCAATAACAGATGAAAGATTTATTTGACTTGGAAGGTGTTAAGGTCCAGGGCAATTTTAAAAGAATCTTCACAATTATGTCAAGCAGTCATTAAAGTCACCTTCAGGTAGAACTTTAGGAGAAATATTTCTGGAATGTAGCACCAAAAATAAAGAAGACATTGCTCCAATTGCTAAGCTAAAAAGTCCATTTGTGCTCAATTTTCTGCTGACAAAAGCCATAATTTCTGTATTTCCCATAGCTTATATGAAACATTTTAATAGAAATGTGGCTAATAAATAGTCCTGTTTAGCACCTCTCTTTATGCAAAAAGAAGTTTGAAAAGGATGTTTTACAGCCATTCTCACTTTAGTTGATATATTGAAAAAAATTATAAGATTATGACATTATAAAATTGCAAAAAGTTAAAAAAATTCCAAGATAGCATTTAGCATTAGTTAATATAGGCGGGGTGGTGGTGGCTCTCATCGGGCCAGCCAGCCCCACAGTTGCATGGTCCTCTGTTCCCCCACATAAATCTGCAGACCCAAATTTTGACCCCTTTGGGGCCAGGAGACTGGGGGCTCATCTCACTTCTGGGGACAGGATGGTCCATAATGCAAGGGCAGCTGCAGAGAAGACTCTCTTCCTATTTGATATAACTTACTATAGTACAAACCAGAAACTACAGTTACCAAAATTTCCAAGTTTCTTTCTTTGTTTTAGTTTTTAATACAAAGGCTAAGCTATTTCTGGCTGTGTTGTTTTTTTTAAAACAGTGTGGGGTTTATTTGGCAATTTTCAGATGTAAGTATCTAGACCAGGAGTGTCAAACTCACGTCGTCATGGCGCTGTCACGTGACGTATCAGGGCTTTTTTCCCCTTTGCTAAACCGGGTGTGGGTGTGGCCAGGAGTTTGACAGCCCTGATCTAGACTGTAATATATCTCAAGAAGTATCTAAATATGAGGACATGGCAAATTCTCACATTCTGTTCATTATGAATACTAAAGAAATGACCCTTGATAAGAATAATAGATACCTAAAGATAATCAACATCACTAATCCTGTTATAGCTTAGAAAATTGTGATAATTATGCAAATGATCATGAATGGTGCCATGACAACTATGAAGGTATACATGTATAGCCTGTGTTTCTTTTGAAGTTCACCTTTCATTCATTCTCTTTATAGATCCAAACTAAACTAATGTGCTTGTTTCATACTGATTTATAACTCATCCATATTCACTCAGTATCCTTCCCTTGTTACCCACATCTTGTCTTGTTTTAGCACACATAATTTTTAAAGGTCTCATTTCCAAAGCATTGTGCACTACACTATATTTCTCCTGACACACCCAATGCTTACTTCCATATAACAAAGTTGGCAAAAGCACTCTCTTATATACAGCTGTTTTTAACAAGCATTTCTTCTTTGCAATTGATCACATAATGGTCAATTGCTACTAGCATTTGAATATCTTCACCTTTGTCTATCCATTTTATTCTCTCAATCTATTCTCCAAAGAAACCTGAGGGCAGGACAGGAAGCTATGGATGGAAACTAATCAAGAAGAGAAGCAACTTAGAACTAAGGAGAAATTTCCTGACAGTTAGAACAATTGATCAGCGGAATGACTTGCCTCCAGAAGTTGTGAATGCTCCAACACTTGAGTTTTTAAGAAGAGATTGGACAACCAATTGTCTGAAATGGTATAGGATATCCTGCCTAAGCAGGGGGTTGGACTTGAAGACCTCCAAGGTCCCTTCCAACTCTGTTAATCTACTTGTGATTCTATTCGTGATTTTCTCGCCTTTCTACCAGGTAACATTTTTTTCCTTCCTTCCTTCCTTCCTTCCTTCCTTCCTTCCTTCCTTCCTTCCTTCCTTCCTTCCTTCCTTCCTTCCTTCCCACTTATATATAACTACCAACTGGGCCACCTCAATTTGGCAATGCATTTTAGTAAGTTACAAAACATATAGATTAGGTTACCAGTCCTGATCAGAGTTACACCATGCAGCCAGATGATATATGTGAAATACACTCACACACCGTCAGGAAACCTCATGAAAACTATATATGGTTTGGAACCATTAGTTCTACAGCTTTCATATCATTACTAACTTGAATCAGGGTGATGTCACCCAGAATATCTATTTAAATAATATCTGTGGGATAGTATATAAAATATGCTGGGCAATGAAATAATAGAATTAGATCCAGAGATCGTGGTTTCACTTTGCCAAATTGATTCAGAATGCAGATTATCTCTCAGCAAGATTCCCAATGGCTTCTGTTAATACTGTTCAGGTAAACAAAGAGCATAACCTGATTCATTTGCAGTGTCCTATAACAACCCACAGTCCCCATTCTCTTAGCAGCTGTAGGATCAGAAGAAGACTGGCTGGATTCCAAGGTCACAGTAGGTGGAATCTCCTGCTTATCTGAACTGGGTGTCTCATGGTAATTGATCACAGATAGGTTTCTCACAGGAGTTACAGAAATTGTGTTCAGCAAAGTTCTGGACAAAGTTCTCAGGCAACATTTCTGCACAGCAAAATGATTTCTTCAAAAACATCAGTCACAGTTCTCATAGTTAACAGACATTGATTTGCAAATTTAAAAAAAAGTCTGCTGAAAATGAAGCTTGCTGCATTGAATGGTCTTTCTAAAGATAATAACTTCTCCATCTGCTCTTCATTAACATAAATTATTGGAAATTTCTCTCCCAAAGAAGATGATGAGTCATCCAAAGGATCATCAGTCTTCAAAACAACTTATCTATTATAAGTGAAAATGGAGCTAGAAAAATATTCCTTGTGAGACTAGAGATTATTTTTAGTATTTGAAAGACTTTGCTTAGTATAGAGAGATCCCAGGTTAGAGCAATTGCATTTATTACTCATAATATCTAACTGCTTATCACTGACTTGAAGATATAAAGATGTTAGCTGATTTATTTTTATCAGGCTTTTGAGCCTCCAACAATGACCTAATAATCTGTGCATGTCTTGTTAAGAGGAAGAAGCAACTGAACTGCAAAAATCTAGTTTTCGGGACTTGCTACAATCCTGCCCACTGTCACTTATTATCAAAGGCAAAGACTTTTTAAATTTGCTTGCCTTTACTCTTGTTTCTCCCATTAATGCTTTTTTTAGCCATACAGATAGTCAATCAGAATTAGCAATGCAGATGCTGCATTTATACATCTTTACTGAACAATAAGACCGATTCAGCGGTGAAATCTACTTATCTTCCCTACCGGTTTGGAAGTGCGTGCTTCGTGTGCTTTTTCATCCGCGCTCTGCTCACGCACATGCTTTTTCACCCTCTGCGCGTGCACAGAACGCTTTGCGCATGCACAGAGGGTTAAAAAAAAGAAAATGGTGATGTCCGGGTGGGTGGACGGAGCCTCACGCTGCCGCCGCTACCGGTTCTCCGAACCACCGGACGCCGCTGCTACTGATACTCCCGGACCAGGCCGAACCAGTAGCATTTCACCCCTGGACCGATTCCATTTTGTGGCATTTAAGAACATCTTAACAAAAAGATGATCAAGGGTGCTTATTAGTTGCAATTTTGTAAAATTTGCATTTTTACATAGTTTTAAGGCATCTCACTATTGGAGTGGGAGGTTTTTTTCCCTGTATAAATAGAAAACAAAATAAAAATCTGATGGACTATTTTGTTCCAGCAAACTGAAATGTTTTACACATGAACAAAAATGAACAAGTCATATTGAAGAATATCACTAAAGCAGCGTTCGGCTTCCAGAAATTCTTTGATAGTAACGCCATCAAATCACATTGATAATGTTGCATGAATGTGAAATTCAGGTTTTTGCATTCAGACACAAATGTGCTTCTTTATTTGCATTTCTCCATATATCAGCGGTTCTCAACCTGTGGGTCGCGACCCCTTTGGGGGTCGAACGACCCTTTCACAGGGGTCACCTAGGCGCGCACTAGCCCTTTGTCACTTCATCGCGTGCGGGGAGGGGGCGGGGAGGGGGTCGCAGCGGCGAGGCGGGAGTCGTGGCATTAGGAAGGTTGAGAACCACTGCCATATATGGAAGGATCCTGGAAGGAGAGAGAAATAGAATAATTGGGAGGTCTGTCTTTCAATCAAAGCTACAGTTTCCAAATAATAGTCATTTGGGGAAGAGTTTTGAATATTATTATTATGACTGGTTGCACAGATGTTTAGATTGGATTTAACATTTTTATCCACATATCAAATCCTTGCCAAGGGCCCGGGACAGGCAGATGTTTTTTGATGGTGTTACAGATATCATTGCAGGATGTAAGATAAAAACACAACAAAAGGTTTTATACTTGGTAACTTAAGCTGCCTTTTGCTACTGACTGATTGTGAGTTTGTCAATGTCAGTGATGTTCACGTAGTGCTCCAGATGTTTTGGCATTGCACCCAAGGTGTCAATTACTATTGATACTATCTTTGTTGTTGTTGTTGTTGTTAGTTGCAAAGTCATGTCCGACCCATCGCGACCCCATGGACAACGTTCCTCCAGGCCTTCCTGTTCTCTACCATCCTCTGGAGTCGATTTAAGCTCACGCCTACTGCTTCAGTGACTCCATCCAGCCACCTCATTCTCTGTCGTCCCCTTCTTCTTTTGCCCTCAATCTTTCCCAGCATTAGGCTCTTCTCCAGTGAGTCCTTCCTTCTCATTAAGTGGCCACAATATTTGAGTATACTATCTTTACTTTTTATTACTATTGAAATAACTCACTTAAACAACACATATCCATCTCCTCTCAAGAGCTATAACTTTATAACTGCCAAGGGAGCATTAGTATGTGAATCAGGATCAATTTTCCATCACTGGGAAGGAATATTCTGATTAGGAAATTCAAATAAATCTAAACAATGCAACTGTAATAAATTAATGGTCCTCTACTTTAAAGCCTTTTAGCCTTTAAGTATAAAAATGGTATACAATCTAAAGTTCACAGCTAGGGTCACCTAACTTATTATTTTCACTTTTTCATAAAAGGCTAATTCGAAACGAACAATTGATTGTCACAGGAAGTCTCCAGCATGCAATATTTAACTAAAGGGAAATTATCATGGTAGTTTTTAGCAAAACTCAGAAATTGGTTCACTGCCAGGAATATCTGATATCTGTGTTTCAGTTCTGAAGAGTCATGTTACCAGAACTATCTGCTAACTGCATCTGTATAGAAAATAAAGCATAATTTGCTATCAAGAGAATTGCATTTTCCTGCTGTATTGCTCCAGGCAAAAAGGCACCCTGACATCATTTGGAATCGTTGCTGTTATCAAATTATTATTTTTTGTAACATTTCTGAATGTACTATGTACTTTAACATGGCTTACTAGCTGCAAAAACTGAATGTCATTCATTTATGATACATTCTGATATGCACACGCCCCAAAAATGGTTGTGCAGTTTCAGAATTCAAAAGCCATTGGTAGCATTACAAGGACAATTGAAAAGTAGTCTATTTTAGTTATATGCTGTCTATCTACCTTCTTCCTTTTTCATGGGTACATGTAACTTTTCATTAAATATTATTTTTAGTGATAGATTACAGTTTTTCAGTAAACCTTCCTTCCTTCCTTCCTTCCTTCCTCTCTTCCTTCCTTCCTTCCTTCCTTCCCTCCCTCCCTCCCTCCCTCCCTCCATAGTGGCCAAAGGCTTTTCTACCTTGTTTGTCTTGTACCTCTGATTTATACCTGAAATATGATATATTCATTTTTATTAAATAATTTTCACTATTACTGCTGTTTGGAATGACAGTTCTAGAAACCTTGTAAGCAATATAATTCACATGTGTACTGAAGGATAGAGACAAAAATAAAATTACAAAAACAGAAAAGTGATTTTAGAAATCATTTCAAAGTGTAAACAGCTTCTTGTAGGGAATAGATCCTGTTTTGATTTTTACAAAACATAACAAAGATGCTCCTTCAACACTTTAAAAAAACATTTTTATCCCATTTTTATCACTTTATAAGTAACTCAAGGTAGCAAAGATACATAATGCTTCTTCTTCCTCCTATTTCCCCCAAAACTGCTTGATTTGAAAACATTAGATGTTTTCCAGGCAGCAAAGGTATGTGGCAGCCTTTTAAATTGTAGTTAAGATAAGATCAAGGAGAATGTGGTGGAGAAGAAGACATTGAAAAGAGCAAGGAACACCTAGAAATGAGAGCAACCATGCAACATGATGCATATTAACATGGAACTATGTCTTAATGGTTTGAATGGAATGTTTGTTTCAATAAATTTACAGATGACTGTAGCCTTCTCGATCTGTTCATGGTATATAGTCATTCAGGCCAGGGTTGGGTTCTGGTTTTCCTCGCTGCCGGCTTGCTCAGTGTTGCACTGTGCGCTTTGCACACGCTTCACGCATGTGCAGTGCTTTAAAAAAGCTTCTGCGCATGCGCAGAAGCAAAAAACAAAATGGTGCCGCCTACAGCGCCGCCAAAAGAACCAGTTCGGGGGCATGGCAGGCCTGGGTCGCTGCCGGTTCTAGCAACCCAGGCTGCCAAGTTACTACTGGTTCTAAAGAACTGGTCCAAACCGGGAGGAACCCACCTCTGATTCAGGCTTTAAGACAAGGGTGACTACCTTCTGCAATTGGAGCACCGAGGCCAAGCCTCTTAGCAATCAGTGATAACCTGAAAGCTTGTGAGATGGGCATCCCTCAGGTTTTGGTGAGCTAAATGAAGAAGGTGGATGGGGAGGATTAGCCCTGTGGAATGGAGGATTTTACCTCTTGTTCAGGAATATTGGACAGAACAACATTCGTTTCAAGAGCCGCGGTGGCGCAGTGGTTAGAATGCAGTACTGCAGGCTGCTTCTGCTGACTGCCGATTGCCAGCAGTTTGGCAGTTCAAATCTCACCAGGCTCAAGTGACTCAGCCTTCCATCCTTCCAAGGTCAGTAAAATGAGGACCCAGCTTGTTGGGGGCAATATGCTGACTCTGTAAACTGCTTATAGAGGGCTGTAAAGCGCTGTGAAGCGGTATATAAGTCTAAGTGCTATTGCTATTTCATATGCCTCAAAAAAGCAATAAAGAAACCAGCTTGCTTAGGGCATACCTAATATGAAAGAGCGATTTTAAAAGAGCCGATCATTTAAAATAAGTAAGTTAATATTCAGAACAACATCCTCTGTTTTCTTTCTCTTTAACAGCTTTGCTTTTATACCTCTGCAAAATATTTTCCTCAGCAGAAGAGCACATTTTATCCACTTACAGTATGTAACTATTACAAACTGCATGAATCGACAAGCAGGGGGGAGGAGACACTGCCAGAAAACATGGATTTTGCTGGTGACACGGTGTACTTGAAAGCAAATTCTCAGGATTAGGTGTAATTTAGATTAGATTGGCCTTGAAGTATTGAGAGCTGATTAGAGGGGGGAAAAGTACTCTCTGAATACTGCTTAAAACATAGTTTAAAGTACAATATGATCTGCCTGTCATTAACTGCATAAATTCCCTCATCTCCTACAACATGGGATCCAACCTTTTGGTTTGCCTGGGCGCACTGAGTGAAGAGGAATTGTCTTGGCTCATGTATAAAATATATAATACAGGCAGTCCTCAACTTACAACAGTTCATTTAGTCACCATTCAAAGTTACAATGGCACTTAAAAAAGGGACGTATGACCGTATGCCGGGCCCGCGGGGAAGGGACTTTTCTGTGGCTGCCCCGGCTCTCTGGAACCAGCTACCTCCTGAGATCCGGACTGCCCCCACCCTATTGGCCTTCCGGAAAGCATTGAAGACCTGGCTTTTCCGGCAAGCTTGGGGCCGTTGATCTCGCAATTTGCGAGGTCCGGCCTTGAATGATATGTATGTATGTGACTGTTAACTGGTTTTCTTATATTTTATGATGTTTTTAAATGTATTTTCTATACCCTGTTGTAAGCCGCCCAGAGTCCTTCAGGAGTTGGGCGGCATAGAAATACAATTAATTAAATTAAATTAAATTAAATTTTCATATAACCATTCATGTCATGGTCACATGATCAAAATTCAGATGCTTGGCAACTGAGTTATATTTATGACGGATGCAGTTTTCCAAGTTTACCTTTTGTAAACTTCTGACAAACGAAATCATTAAGTGGGAGAAGCAACTTAACAACTGTGATACTAACTTAACAACTGCAGTGATTCACTTAACAACTGTGGCAAGAAAGGTCTCAAAATGGGGCAAAACTCAGTTAACAAATGTCTCACTTCGCGACAAAAAATTGTAGTCATAAGTTGAGGACTACCTGTATAGTCAATTGTGGTCATACGTTGAGGACTACTTGCATAGTTAAAATCACTAAAAATCACATAATGATTTTAAAAGTTTATGATCTTGTGGGGCTGCATTCTACCTGTCCAGGGCCACGTTCTGCCTGGGGCCCAAGATTGGACACACCTGACCTATAAGAAACAGCTTTATTACCTTTTTAAGCACCGGCGTTCATCAAAAATCTGTCCCGTTATTGGTATTCTCAGAGAACCAAGAGAAAAAAACATGCTAAAGCAGCATTTAAGGAAAATAATAATTTATTGGCTATGAAATTGTGGCTTCACCGCCATTTTTTAAAATGACCAAATGTGATGATTTCTTTTGAATTGTTCTCAAGTTCCCTTCCAGTTTCTCGGGAAAGTTCTCAAACATCAACAACAAAGATCTGATCTTTGAAATAGGGATTGTTGGTACACCTGTGCTATTTGGTACATACTGTAGCAATTATAGAGCAGTTGAATCAAACTATATGAGAGGAATCTGGAGAAGTGCTGATTAAATAAATATCTATTAATGAAAAAAGGTTTAGGTAGAAACAGTTTTCTTCTCAAAAAATCTTTGTATGTTATAATTGTTGGAGCTACCGATATGCATTTCAAAAGTGAAGCGAGTAATATTATTACCGATCTCTAGGTACAATTAAGTATTAAGTACATCAACTGAACACAGTGCTTTTCCTGTTTATTCTTTTCTTCTTGTATGGTTCCCTCTGTGGAATTTCATAGAGAACAAGGACTTGTTCTTATAGTTTCAAAGTATGATGCTACATAAATAGCAGTTAACAATATAATGTTATTGCATTAGGTGGGGCTACTAAAATTCCTAATAGGCTTTTGTCCTGATGCCAATATTGTACAGAATATTGCAATGCCTAAAAGTCTGTAGAGATTCTCAGTCATCCAGGTCAGGGTTGTCCTCAGGAGGCAACTGGACTTTCTTGTTTTTTCTTTTGAAGACGTTTCGCTTCTCATCCAAGAAGCTTCTTCAGCTCTGACAGAATCCTTCCATTCCCCACTATCCTGTCAAAGCTGAAGAAGCTTCTTGGATGAGAAGTGAAATGTCTTCAAAAGAAAAAAAAAGTCCAGTTGCCACCTGAAAAAAAGTACCTTTGGGATATTGCAGTGCCTAGTGATTTCTCTCACCCTCCTCTGGCAGGATCTGATTTCCAAAATTTAAGTTGATGGCAGCATTTTGAGTGAAGTGGATTGGGCTGAGGAAGAATTAAACAAGAAAGAAGGGAAGATGGATAAGAGAAGAAAGCAGCACACTGACTAAAGTATATTTCTAATATCAAGACCATAATGTAATAAAGTATTTCAATCAAAATGTGAAGGACAGCAAAAGAAATCCCACTGCAAACACAGACTGAGGTCTAAATCATACTTTCAGTCAATTATAAGCTAACACTGAAGAATTAGAGCCACACTGTACTTTGGAGCTTTAGATGATGTAGTCTACCTGATATTTATGAGGAATAAGACTTTTTCATAAAATTGACTGCTTCGTTGATATCTAAACCCAACCTTTGCTTTTCTTCTAGTGTCCTATAGCATTATTGAAAATTATGGGTACTAGCTTTCCTTCATTGCCAATCTATCTTTAATTTGATAGATGCTGTCATTTTCTTTCAATAGAACTAAACAGAAATGAAGTATACTTCCATCCACTTGTCTTACTTATTTACATCTCTAAAGGTCAACTGATATAAACAGTGTTGCTTGTTTTGGAAAATATGTAGCAAATAAATTTGTAGTAAGAAAGAAAGGTTAGAACAACAGGTCAACAAGATTTCTTGGGAGAAAAATATCCTGATTTGCAACCAAGCTAGGAAAAAAAAATCACAGAGTAAATTCAGTTGAACTAAATACTACAACAGGTGCATGTTGCTGTTAGTTAAATCTTTTAATTTGCCATATCTTATCCAAAATAAGCATCTCATTTATCAAGGACTGCACTCCAAAAGCTAATGAAAAAAGCACCCATATTTTCATTTCCTTTATTTTATCTCTCTTGAAATTACTTAAAGTTTTATTAAAGCAGTGTATTAATTAAAATGACATATTTCATGAATTTTTCATTGAATTTCTTTTTACTGGAAAATAAATCCAAATATTTTTTAAAAAAACCCAGCATTTTTACTTCTCTCCATTTCAGTTAAATTGAGAGTTGGAAGTACATAAATTCTTTTTGCAAAATCTATATTGATTTCATTCTGTGCATCTTTGTATTAAATTCTACTTTTTGGTCAACTATTCCATCAGTTGATTGGGAATGAAAATCAAAGTAATTTCCTGCTAACAAGCTTCCCAACAAAACAACAATTCCCATAGTACAGATAGACAGGCAGAGGAAGAGCCATGTGGTGACTTCTTCATCACCTCTGTTAACTGCTGTGAACCAACTTTCCCCACTACAATTCTCAAATCAGCTATCAATAGAATGATAGTAGAAGCAATGCTGCCTCCACTATTACCAGCCTGCCCTCCTGCCTTTCCTCACTTGAGGGAGAGATATCTTGGCAAGACCAAAGAGGTCAGGAGAAATCCTCAGTGTGTTCAGCCCATAACAGAAAAGAAGCAGCTGTGCAACTCTTCCGTCTCCTACCGGCATCTGCCACAGCCTTAAAATAGGCTGATCACCTGAGTTCCTTCAAATTATCACTAGCGCAGCTTTGTGGAGAAAAATAGATGAGAGATGATAGATGATAGATGATAGATGATTATATATGATAGATGATAGATGATAGATGATAGATGATAGATGATAGATGATAGATGATAGATGATAGATGATAGATGATAGATGATAGATG
>QLTV01001352.1:2961105-2981671 GCA_003457575.1 Thermophis baileyi | reverse complement strand
TGTTTTTCATCTTAAAAATCATTTATAAACTGCCCAGAGTTATTGAGAGTCAGGCAGCATGATGAAAATAATAATAATAATAATAATACCGGTAATAATAATAATAATAATAATAATAATAATAATAATAATAATAATAATAATAATAATAATAATAATAATAATAATAATAATAATAATAATAATTTGTAAGCCACCCAGATAATAATGATAATCTTGGGTGCAAACCCAAAACAACTGGAGCACCACTTGAACACCATCAGCACTGACAAATTCACCATCAGTCAATTGCAAAAGGCAGCTTTACTCGGAACAGCCTGTGACGATACCTCTAACACCATCAGATATAAATATCTGCTTATCCCAGGTCCTTGGGAAAAACTCAAAAGGTGGATAAAAAGCCAAATCCAGTTTTTTTACATCTGGCTAACTGTGTGATGAACCATAATCTGTTAGCCACCCAGAGTCACCTTATAGGGGAGATGGACAGCATACAAATGGACAGCATAAAAAGCATTGTCATTTGCAAGAGTAGTGGAAGAACTAAAACATTAAAATATTTCATCTTTTTTTTTTATATCCCACCCCCACCCCCGCCCAAAAAATATATTATGATTGAAAAATGGGAAGGAATAAATCCCTGTAAGCCTTTTCACTCACTTAATTTCCTGCAGTTATTTTAAAACACACACACACAAACACATACACTGGAGAATGTATCAGTAGAGTAGAGTAGAGTAGAGTAGAGTAGAGTAGAGTAGAGTAGAGGAGAGTAGAGTAGAGTAGAGTAGAGTAGAGTAGAGTAGAGTAGAGTAGAGAAGAGGAGAATGNCAGAACAGAACAGAACAGAACAGAACAGAACAGAACAGAACAGAATAGAATAGAATAGAATAGAATAGAATAGAATAGAATAGAATAGAATAGAATAGAATAGAATAGAATAGAACAGAACAGAACAGAATAGAATAGAATATTCTTCATTGGCCAAGTGTGATTGGACACACAAGGAGTTGGTCTTCAGTGCATAAGCTCTTAGTGTGCATACTAACATCAAAGTACATAATCATAAGATACTAATGGAAAAATAGAAAAGATGAGCCCTACTGCGTGGGTAAATATACTTAGACATAAGACAGTACTGTGGTAATAAAATGTTTGGCAGAGTGATGGCACGAGATAAAAAAGTGTCTTTGTGTCTAGTTGTTTTGGGATGCAGTGCTCTATAGCGGTATCCTGAGTGGAGAAGTTGAAATATTTTATGTCCAGGATGTGAGAGGTAAATATTTTCTCATCCCTCTTTCTGACCCATGCAGTATACAGGTCCTCAATGGAAGTCAGGGTGGTTGCAAGTGTTTTTTCTGCAGTCCTATCTGTTGAAGTCTGTACCTGTCCTGTTTGGTTGCTGTACCAAACCAGATAGTTATAGAAGTATAAAGGCAGACTCAATAATTCCTCTGTAAAGCTCCTGGGGCAATCTGAAATTTCTGAGTTGCTGCAGGAAGAACATTCTTTGATGTGCCTTTTAAATTATGGTTTTAATGTTAGGTGTCCATTTCAAATCCTGGGAGATTACAAAACCCAGAAACACTCTACTGCTGATAC
Organism: Thermophis baileyi; assembly: GCA_003457575.1. Classification (NCBI taxonomy): domain Eukaryota; kingdom Metazoa; phylum Chordata; class Lepidosauria; order Squamata; family Dipsadidae; genus Thermophis; species Thermophis baileyi. The sequence continues at coordinate 2,980,069 of QLTV01001352.1, read as the reverse complement.
TGTATTGTCTAATATTGTAAGAGGTGGTAAAATAGGAGGCCTTTAATGTACAAATTTCATAAAGATTTTTTTCTTGCCTTCAAATGAAGCATTATAATCTGCTGAAAGGGTTTTTTTTTTTCTTAAAGCTTATGAATATTCAAAATAAGCACCCCCAACTAATGATCATCATTCTGGCTTCCAACCATTTGATTTTCCATGAAACCAAATAATCCTGTTTTTGAATCAAAATCATTACAAGAAAAAGACCGGCGTATTCTCTGCATGCTATCTTTTATCCACAAGATGGAAATCACAAGCCACTATCAAAATCTGCAATACTGAATCTTTTTTCCAGTAAGAAAATAAATCAATTGAGATATGCAGAAACTCTTACGTGAGTGTAAGAATATTTCAGATACAGCACCATAAGTAAAGCAGGCTTTACACAAGATTATGTTTTTTTTGGGGGGGGGGAATCAAACACTTGGAAGCATTATACAATTTTTTATAAATTGTATTATCAGTGATGCTACTTATAATAATAGTAAACACCAGAAAGGAGGAATTCTACATTTTTGCTCTTTTGTTGCACACACTGTGTGGTTATATTTGTAATCACATTTGCATGCGTTGGGAAGCCTTGCAATTACATTTTTTTCTTTAAATGTGTTTCCGGAAGTTACTTTTAACTGTCAAAGTGAGATATCTTTTATGCCCTAACAATTTTCTGGAAGATTTGTAAAGGTAAATAAAGGGCAAATCCTGATCAGAATATGAGCCTTCTTACCCATTATAATTGTATTCAAAACAAATGATGGAATATCTGATGTGTTTTGCTACTGGAAGACTTTACACATTAGGTTTGCATTAATTTATGCTTTAAAAAAAGATGCAAATAAATGACTCCAACAATTGGACTATGTAAAATAATTCTTCTGAAAAATAAAATTATTCAACTTTAATATAAACACCCATTAAAGAAGCACAATAGTATTATATATAGTAAACTAATAATTTCTCCTGTTACCTTTGCTCTTCATCTGGGATTCCAAATCTTTCATAATGAGTTTACAAAACCGAGATATCTGGTGAAAAAGAATTAATTCTTAACCAGTGATTCGTAACACCAAATATGCATTTTAGCCTCATAAAAATTCTTCCAGAATACTGCCAAGAGAAGAAAGTTTTATATATCTGGTTGGAGCCAAAGCTTACAACTTAAATTAGGTGCATCCTGTTTGGGGGGGAGGGGGGACAGTTGTCCAACATTGCTTAACATGTCTTCGATATTTGGCAACTATATTAAAAAAAAATCAGATAAAAGATATGGGGAAAATGCTCCCTTTATGTTCAGGAGTTTAGAAGGACATTTGCTGGAGATACCTTAATCTGGTTTCCTTCACTGAGTAGAAAGACTTAGTGGCCAGATGTCCTTTACACAACTTTAGCTAAATAATTGAAGATTCATTCTCCAATTCTATTACAGGAATTACTTGTAATCCATTCCCCTTCTTACTAACTCATATTTCCATATTTGGGGTTTTGAGTGTGTTTGTATCTTATATTAGCAATATATTTAGGGAATTTGTTGCTGATTTAACTTTTTACTGTGTTTTAACTAGCAAAATTGCCAGGAATCTATAAGGGACATTTCTCAGCATCTCTTCCTGAATTCCAAAGAAAACATTGTCTAAGCATCAAACTGAAATAAATGTCATTGCTTTTCGCAAAATCATAAAGTATTTCTTGGGAATGCCTCAGAAGAATAAAAAAGAAATATTTTCATTGGCACATAAACTTTGGATTATTTTTTTTAAAATCATGGCACACTCAAATTCTTGATCAGGGTTCTTCTTTCATTTGAGCAGCACATTTATAACTGAAGAGGTTCTGATCTATTCCCTTTTTTTATGGGACTATCTATAATGCTTCTCAAAATACTAGGCTGTTTCCATTCACTTTGCCTTGGCTATATCAGATTGGAATAGCAGCAATTCAATTACATGCACCATCATTTTAATATTCCACAATGGCCTAAGGAGACCCCATATAGGACAGCATCTGGCCTGATTAGAGCTGATTTATTTTTTTCCGGAAGAGACATTAGGATAAGTAGCAACAGGTTTCTTATCAGGATGGTAGAGCATCAGCAGCTGCCAATCTTAAAAAGTAATTGATTTGAGGAGGCCAATGTGAGGACACGTGTCCCATAATGCATGGGTTCAGTTATGTGTGCACCGATTAAAAATCTTTCAAAACCACATCCATATACGAGTTTCAAATTGCACAATTTCTTCTCCAGAATCTACATGTTTTGTTACTGCTGTGCTGAATGTCCAAACTAATTTTCATGCCATCTGTTTTTTTATAACACGCTATTCTACAATAGCGTGATTTCTAGTTATAATATTGTGAATTTAATTTAACTCTAATTAGATGCTAATTTAAAGCCGTATTAAATCCTAAATGATAGTCGAACTTGGATGAATGCACACAATAGTCAAGTTTTTTTATGTTCCTTTTTAGATGTCCTTTTTGTTTGAAGTCTGTAAGGTGGCTGCCATTCACCACAACGAGAGGTTTCACTTGACAGAGATAACTTGGAGGTGATATACATAACCTTGCTGAGGTTCTCTGCACCCCATTGCAGACTTAACTGGCACATCAATAACTGGAGGGACTTGTGCTTGTGTTGTGCATATGTAAAAGCCTCTATTTCCAGCTATGCCCCAGGAGACATCAGAAGTGAGGGGGACCACATTGCTTTGAGAGCAGTTTCAAAAAGGCTCCTTTGCACAAACTTTCAACAACCCAAAGCAACCCTTCAAAGTTTTGCTTTGGTCTACTCCTTGGTTCTGATTTTATTTTCCAAATTTATGTAGCTGCCCATGTCACAAAACAAGTGATTCTGGGTGGTGTACAACAGAGTTTAAAAAACCAACACTTTACAAATAACAATATTAAACACATTAAAAACTATATATAATGCAACTAAAAAAAAACAAATGGGTAAGGAGATGTTAATAATAATAGAGTCGTCTTACTAGTTTGCCAGTTCTCTGGGGTCCCCAGGCTTGAGGGCAGAAACAAATCTTGAGGGGCCTCTGGAAAATCAGGAATGATAGTGCCAACCTCACTTCAGGAGGGAAGATATTTATAATGTGGGTGCCATGCCCAGGACTACAAGACCTCCAAGGCCCCTTCCATCTCTGTTATTCTGTTAAGGCTTAGGCTTCCCTAAGACCTGATAACACCTGATAAAGATACTTGAAGGGCTGTACAGGAAAGAGGGGCCCAATTTATTCTCCATAGCACCCAAAGGCCGGACAAGAAGTAATGGGTAGAAGACCTCCAAGGTCCCTTTCAACTGTGTTATTCTGAATTATTACAATATGCATTTTGTAGACCTGGGCCAAGATGGGTGCCATGCCCAGGAAGGCCTGCCATCTGGGACTCACTAAATGTACCACCCTAAATATGCCCTCTCTATTAGATCTCGAGGGACTGAAAAATGTAATTGGGCAGAGGTCCTGTAATAACCTGGTCCCATGCCATGTAGAGCTGAGATTATTGTCTTCAAGCCCACCCACCCACCCTGAAAATAAACCCTAAAGAGAAAACAGGCAGCTAAATAGTAGTATAATTGATATAAATTATTGTTTGTATCATTTGTCTACTAAGTTCACTGAAGAAGCATAAACAGTCCTTCATCTGCCTGAAACTTATAACCAAGAGTTAAAACAAATTTCCTCATTGACATCTGCTCCGGCAATTTTATTTAATGTTGTGCTGCAAACATCTATAATGTTTTGCATGTGGTTTTCATCAGTTGCACAGTGCATGTACAGAGTTAATGCAATTTTAAGTATTCCCTTAAGTCCTTTGGTCCCAGCACAGCTATTAATAAAGTAGAATGATTATGGTCAGCTGATTTGAAAGAAAAATAAGAATAAGGTTTCTGGGCTGTTTAGAGATATCCGAACCTTTAGCCCTTGCCAGCACTCCAAACTGCTCATAAGTTGAGGCACTGGCCATTTTGAAGAGATTTGCCAATGTTTGAAGACCTGCTGTTAACTTCTTGGCAATCTGTTTCTCTGTGAGAATCTTCTCAGCTCTTTTTAGCTTTTTAGCCTTTCTTCTTTGTTCTGTCTTTCCAACTTTTTTTCTTTTTGATACCGTTTACTTGATTTACTTTGGCCACATTATGCATGTGAATTCATTAGAGAAGCCAATGATGCTAGGAATGGTTAGCGGAGAAAGAAGAAATGGCAAGCAATGAACACGCTGGCTTGATAACATCAAATCTGATGCAAAGTTGGACATCCAACAATTTAAAGAAGCTGTGCTGGAGAGGGTAGCATGGGGAACAGTTGCCTATAAAGTCGCCAAGAGTCAGACACAACTAAATGGTTGAAAACAAGAAAACTTGCTCTCTAGCCAAGCCCATTTTTCAAGAGCTGTCTTGACTAATGTCAAGTGTGGGCCCTGAAAGAAGAGAATGGTGTTACCAGCCAACTTGCAATCTTCCTGTCACACCGGGTCTAAAATCTTAACCATTGTATCGCACTTCAGTAAAATACAGGTAGTCCTTGACTGACAACCATTTGTTTAATGACCATTTGAAGTTAAAACAGCACTGGAAAAAGTGACTTATGACCATTTTTCACATTTACAACCATTGCAGCATCCCCATGGTCACCTGATCAAAATTCGGATGCTTAGCAACTGGTTCATATTTATGACCAGGGACATGTGATCACCTTTTGCAACCTTCTGACAAGCAAAGTCAATGGGGAAGACAGATTCGCTTTAAAACCATTTTACTAACTTAACAACTGCAGTGATTCACTTAACAACTGTGGCAAGAAAGTTTGTCAAATGGGGCAAAATTCTCTTAGCAACTATCTTGCTTAGCAACAGAAATGTGGGGCTCAATTGTGGTCATAATTCGAGGACTACCTGTATGTTGAGAACATTTTTCCCCACTGTACCTAAATGAAAGACATGTTTCTCTGAAGACATTTATCTTCCCCTGCAGTAGTTAATGGAAGTTCTAATAGGGGTTATTAAATTATGCAGCAAGTGATCAGTTGATCAACAGAGTCACATTAATTACATTAAAAAATTTCAGGTTTGTTAAGGAATTGTGCAGAGTAACCTCTGGGCCCTGAAGGTTTGCACAGTTCACCGTAATGTTGCAGTAGATATCAATAATGATTCAGTCAATAAACAGATACGTTGTATAGGTGTATAAAAGTAGTTTACTTAAAGAAATAGCACAGTCCAAATAACAGTCCGAATCATACACGTTCAGTCAGTCAGTATTCAGAAGTACAGCAGTCTCCTTACCAGCCTTTCTTTGTCTTAATCAGCAAACAAAGATTTCAACTATCACAGATAGCTAGCTACATACAGAGCTTACTCTCAGACACGAAGTCACTTAAACAATGGATCAGCAGAAGAGAGAGAGAACTAACCATGTTTTCTAGCTCCCTCTTATGGCCGTTACTGCCAGTCAGAATGTTCCAGTCAGAATGCACCAATGCATTTAGAGCAATATGACATATTTTACATTAAACAGTGATTTGTGGCTTGTTTATATTAACCAACACAACCGTTTGGACAGAGTCCTAACAAGGTTCATGAACTCTTAATGCTAAAGCTAGTATTTAAATGGACAACGTGCCAGATCCTAATATTTGTGTAATTTATATTTATCATTTTAATTAATGAACATAACCCAGAAGTTCTTCTTGACTTCAATGAGTGACATCACAATATCCAAACATTCTATTATTTTAGGAAAATTTCAATGACTTATATGGTAATAGTTACAAAGTTATAATGCGAAAAACTTGCAGATGAAAGGTTGGCAAATTTTGGGACTGTTATAAAAGAAGATAATCCAGACAGCAATGAGAAAGAAATGTGGATGCATGGGAGGTATATGCATATCTGACTTCGTTTAGATGGAAATACCTATCATTGTGTGCTAATGCCAATCAATTAATTAGAATTTGCAGATTTATTCAGATCTCCATATGCATTTTTTCTTACATTTTATTTCTGTTATAATTGCTACCAGTTTTCTGCAGATTTGATTGGTCACTAGAACAGTAATGTTGCTGCAAACTAACACAACCATGCAGCCCTGAAGATAGCAAAATGACTTGTACTTAAAAATTGTTAAGGCTGAAAGAGACTCAGTAGACTCGGGATCTTCAGTGCTTCCATTTTGATCTGCAATGCTGGGCTAGAATATCAGTACAGCACTAGACTAGACTCACATAGTGACTGTGAAACAAAGAGCATTGAGACATCTAACCCCTTTATAAAAGTGCGTGCAGAGATATTTGTACTAAAATAGTGAAAGTTCTTTGGAAGCTGAAACTGGAGAAATTATTTTTAAATTATTTTCCTTTGTCTACGAACACTTGTACAATTTCTAAATAACTGTGCTATGAAAAGTTTCAGGATGCAATACATCTAAACTTTTAGAAAACAAAACTTTTTAATTTGACCTGGAAGTCAACTGAAAGCACAACTATAAAAATAAATTTGAATCAAAATCCATTGTTTAGTTTAGTCTAAGTGGACCTTTGCTTACAAAAGAGATATTTATGAGCCTTGGTGGCGTAGTGATTAGAATGCAGTACTGCGGGGCTAACTCACTGCTCACTCCAAGAGTTCAATACTGAGTGGCTCAAAGTTGACTCAGCCTTCCATCCTTCTGAGGTCAGTAAAATGAGGACCCAGATTGTTGGGGGCAATATGCTGACTCTGTAACCTGCTTAGAGGGGGCTGTAAAGCACTGTGAAGCAGTATAAAAGTCTAAATGCTATTGCTATTTAAATGAAATACGAGAGAAACGATGAAAGAGTTCTTCATAAACGTATTTATTAACCAACGATCAATCAAGTTGATTCATAAATGAAAAATTAAAAAAAAAACCACAAAAAGAGGATGTATTAATGCAGACAATACATTAAAACTGTCAATTAATGTAATAATTATTAACATAATTATGAAATAATTATTTAGCACAACACAAATAGAGAAGCAATGATAAATCTCTACTTACTAATTTTCAGTTTCCTTAGTATTCAAAAATTGATTTAAAATTAATCTTCTGAAATTTATGTATTTATTTATTTGTTAAACTTATTTGCTGCCCATCTTGCCGTAGGGGTACTCTTGGGTGGCTCTACAACAGTAAAATGGAAAAAAATAATAATAAAAATGTAAAAAAAAAATAACAACAGTAAAGGAATGAAACAATAAAATTAAAGTGAAAGTACAATGAGGTATTGCATTAAATATGAAATATGAAATTTAAAAGTTGAGCAGAGGGGGAGGGGGAAGTGCAGGGAGGTGGTGAGGTCAGCTAGTTAGTCCAGCAACCACCTCCAATGATGTACTCCCCTATTGGGTCCCCAGGCCAATTGGCAGCCCCAGGACTTCAGGCCCTTGTAGAAAGATAGGAGGGTGAAATATACTTGGAACTCTTAATTCTACTTCGAAAGAAGCACAAGGATCTGGACTGTTCATCTGGACTGTTACGTTTTTTGGGCAATGGGCTTGAATATGTTGCTTTGAGCTCTACACCCCAGAAGCATCTCCCGTGTTCCTAATGTGCTCTTGCTTCTTAATCTATGACTATTAATCTATTAGCGATCTTAATTTTAAATCAGCACATAATAAAGAATGTAAATATGGAGATACACTTAACTCAATGTTTCAGTTTAATTTTAGTATGTGCTGTTAGTTAATTACGTTGGTGTGAGCTTTCACTTCAAGGCAGATTGAATTGTTTCAATTCAGTGAGAAAGAGGGCAAATCAGTGAGGAATCAAGTTCCAGTCCTGTGGATGAGTTATTGTGGAATAACTGGTAAGAATCTTTCCTTATCTTCTGTAATTTGGTGAAATCAATCAGGCCAGAGGAAGGAATCAAAGCCAGGCTCTGCTGGATTGGCATGCTCTGCTAAGGCTGGTAAAAAGGGCAGTAGACAACTTAGAGCAGTGATGGCAAACCTTTTTTTCCTCGGGTGCCAAAAGCGCGTGCGCACGCGCTATCGCTCATGCGCGAGTGCCCACACCCATAATTCAATGCCTGGGGAGGGCGAAAATGGCCTCCCCCCCCGGAGGCCTTCTTTCCCGACTTCCGGTGGGTCCAGTAGGCCCGTTTTTCACCCTCCCCAGGCTCCAGAGGCTTCCCTGGAGCCTGGGGAGGGTGAAAACGCCCTCTCCCACCCCCCGAAGGCCCTCCGGAGGCCAAAAATGCCCTCCCAGAGCCTCCACGCTAGCCTAAAATCAGCTGGCCGGTGTGCACATGCGTGCTGGAGCTGAGCTAGGGCAACGGCTTGCGTGCCGGCAGATATGGCTGCGCGTGCCACCTGTGGCACGCGTGCCATAGGTTCGCCATCACTGACTTAGAGCAACAGCTATAAAGATGATATATTCCCCCAAAAAATCCTGCTAAAAATATTCAAACTACCAAACAACTTCATTCATCTCACATGCAAGCAAGGTAATGCTCATGATTTCACAATCTAGACTTGACAGATAAATGAGCCGGACTCAGGAAGAAGCATCCAAGATCACATTGCTCACATTCTATGGATTATGGAATAGGCAAGAATATTCCGAAAACACATCTATTTTTGATTTATTGATTATACAAAGGCTTATGACTATGTATGACAGAATAAATTCTGGATAGTCGTTTTTTAAAGCAACCCTAATATTATCTCCACAAGCAGTGACAGTCCAGTACATTCAGAGATACATTATGTTGAAGCAGGAACAAACTTTATCTTTGTATTGTCAGTTTTCCCAGTTGTAACATATGGTTTGTCCAGGCAGTGAGGGAACAAGATCTGGCAGTGATCCAGATGTGTGCGAAGCATTAGGTTTCTGCATGGAATGCCAGAACCCTCTCACTTCGTGTTATTTGTTTACCAAAGCCAGTTTGTCAAGACACAGTGGAATCAAGTTTTGACAACAATCCAGCTCTGCTTGTGCAATCCCCAAAAATGTGCAAATCCCCTCAATTTATTTAAGATAGTAAGGTCTTCACACTCTGGAATTTGACACGCTGGAATTTTTCTACTAAAGGAACAGGGATATATGTGCCAATGGTTTTCCAGATTAGACAGTGGGTTCTAAGCAATTCAAATTATGTGGGGTAGCAAACTTTGGGAAAGAGGCCTACCATTTAAGATCTGAATTCATTAGCATGAGATTTTCTGGGAACTACGCTATTTACAGGGCCAGCCATGAACAAGATTTCCAAAAGCTCAAGTATTAACCTCTCAGATTCAGCACACAAAGCAACCAAGTTTTCTTCAATGACATCACAAGAAATTATTGATTTCTATTAAACCCTTGAATGTAATGTTGTGATCTGCATTTCCAGAAGTAGATAGAGATAAGGCCCAGAGTTGATAAAACAAATTCTATTTAATTGAGGTAATTGAGTATGATTGCTCCTTTGGTATTTAAGTAATGATTGCTTCTGTCCCACTTAACAACTATAGTTAAATAACAACTTGAGAGGCTGTAGATATTGCTGATTTGAATGAATATATGCACCTTTTGGGTCTTACAGTGTGCATTGTTGGCTTGTAACATTCAACTTCATTCATCTTTTATGTTACATCTATACCCCTGACACTTAACTATGGGTATATGACTCCTCAAATGTTAGGAGTCAGTTTTGAATAGGCTATGTCATTCCAGAATTTAAACACTGTATTTCACATTAGTTTCCCCAGCTTTAATATTGTGTTTCATGGAAATATGAGTAAATTAAATAAAACCATCAATTCATCAGTGGAGACTACCTTCCGTGTATGGTAGCCAGGTTGTTTTGAAATCATCAGATTTTTAATAAGAGTTTTATAATGGCTTTTGCTTTGTTTTCATGTGAGCTATTAAAAATCTCTTTCTTTATATTGTTCTATTTAAAATCTCTCCCTTTATACTCTTCAGCAAAATAACTTTTTGTTCATTTTATTTTAGTACCTGATATGATAGCACTGTTCATGTGATGTTAATCCACCAAACTAAGAATATATTAATATAACTATTTTTCTTTTAAAACAGAATTATTAGAAAGTCAAAGATGGGGGTATTCTTAAGAACTTAGAGTCACAACAACCTCTTTAGTCAGAAAATGCAAAGAATAGCATGAAGAGAAACGGTCTAAAATGAGAAAAATAAATTGTAGGAGTTAAGTCAACCCGGATTTCTCCAAAGACTAGAATGATGAAGAAAAGTCGAAAAGCAAATGAAGTAGAAGGAGATGAAGAAGCTTTCAAGCGCTTCTTACAATAAGATCTGTTCCCAAGCCATCATATGCTGCATCATATGCTCCATCACTCTGTCCTTTCTTCTGCCAGAACAGAGGTCTTCAAACTTGGCAACTTTAAGACTTGTAGACTTCAACTCCCAGAATTCTCCAGCCAGCTATGCTGGAGAATTCTGGTAGTTGAAGTCCACAAGTCTTAAAGTTGCCAAGTTTGGGGACCCCTGTGCCAGAACCTTGAAGTTGACTTAGAAGTAATACCACCCACCTATCACTTCCCTCCAATATAAGCTGCAGGATGGCACACCAATGGGATATATAGGAGGGGAAAATGCTTGGATGTTTTCCTTTTATCACTTACTCCTGAGTAACCTTTCTATCACTTGCTTTCTTAACTGGACGCTTGTGTCTTCCATCTCTTTTCTATCTATTGTGGTCTTTTTAAGCTGCCTGGTTCAGGAGAAATCTATCTTTAAATATCCGCTTCCTTTCTCCCTAACTCTCAAAATAAACTTTCAGTCTCACTTTATATCTCTGAAATCTCTTGCTTTCTTTTTCTTTTTTAAATCTCCTCAAGATGCTTCACTAAGCTAATCACATCCTGTTCTTTTTCCCAGCCATTTCTTTCAGCTTTGGTCTGTCCTTCTTTGGTAAAGTATTGTGTCCGTCAGGTGAATTCCTTAGATCTGGGTGCATACTGGAGTATCTGCACCCTAATTGCATGCCTTTTTCTATATTTTCCAAATTTTTTTCTCTCCCATCATATCAGAAAGACTCAGTTCCAATTTCCATGCTAGCTTCCTGCTGTCTCACGAGAGCCTTTTTATTTTATTCCATAATCAAGTTACCCTTTCTCCTTATTTATCCATACATCTTTCTTCTGTTCTGCCTCCATCTAATTACAAATTCTGAGCATCCAGATTCTTTGCATCCAAGTTTTTGCTTGCTTTTCATAGCAAACCTCTATCAGTTTAACAGATTAACAGAGTTGGAAGGAGTCTTGTAAGTCATCTAGTCCAACCCCCCACCCGAGCAGGTCCCGTGCCGGTGCTCATGGATCCCGAGGACGATGAGGCGGTTGTGGCACGATACCATCAGCCCATGCACCTGGCGCCCAAGTCAGAGAGCAAGGAGGCTGAGAGTCAAGCAGGGCCTTCTGTACCTCCTGAGGAGCCCATCAGGGCCAAAGAAGAAGAGGAGGAGCCTCTTCTTCTCAATGCTCGGGCACGCAGGGCTGCTAGAAGACAAGAGTGGCTACTCAGGAGGAGGTATCCTCGAGAGTAGAGCTGCAGGCTAAGTGGCCACACCCTTAGACTATTTAAGACCACACTGAGCCTTGTTGCAGGAAACAACATTTAATATTACTCTTGATCTTTGTGACTCCAGTCTGCTCGTTTACTTGTTCCAGTACGGGTCTTGTTTCCTGCATTCTTAGCTCTGGGAGTATTGCCAAATACAGTCAGACCTGATCATATTATCTCTTGGACTCCGGCCAGCTGTTAAAGATTAGACATTTACCAGCGGAGGTTTGGAAAAACCTATTCTGCCTTTATTTTGTTTTCAAACTATTATGTTGCTCCTAAGAAGTTATTAGGAGACATTTATTAGTAAAAGAACAGTGTTTTGAAGTTGGTGTGTGCGTATTATTGGTGGCTCGTCGCTGGGGCAGAACACCCCGGGCCAGGTTGGTATCGATGTACTTCCTCAACTCAGCCATCTCTTTCGGGGTCATTGCGTACATCTTTGGTTTAGGGAGTTTAGCCCCGGGCTCAATCTCAATCGCACAGTTGGTCTGGCAATGTGGGGGGGAAGGATTTTGCATTCTTCCTCACTGAATACTTCAGCCAGGTCCATGTATTCTTTGGGGACCTGGGGAATCCCAGGCAGGACTTCGATGGCCATCGTGACTGCCTCTGGGGGGGAGGGGCCCCGCAGGCTCACCTCTGTGAGTCCTGCCTCAGGTGGGATAGGTGGCAAGGGCCCCACACCTATCCTGATCTTTTGATAGCCATCCTCCCATTTAATTGTCGGGGCCCATTTGTCTAGCCAGGCCAGAAGGATTGACTCTGCCATTTTGGGGGCCACCAAGAACCATATGAGTTCTGTGTGGATCCCCAGTTCCATTCTGACAAGCTCAGTGACTCGTGTAGCAGGGGTGCCACTTATTAAAGTCCCATCTACTTGCTCAAAGCGTATGGGGCAGTTTAAAAGGTGTGTCCTTATGCCTAGCTGCTCAACAATGGAGGAGCTAATCAGGTATTGGGTGCAGCCGGTGTCTATTACTACTGCTACCTCCCCTTGCACCCCTGTCTCTGGCACTATCAGCTTGACTTTGACCGCAAATGGGCGGATGGTTCCACTTACCATCGGGTCGTCTTCCCCACTGCTACCGCTGGCTGATCTGGGTGGAAGGTCTTTGGTCGAGGTCTCTTCACTCCCTCCAGGGGGAGGGGGGACCTCTACTGCCTGCTGGGTGAACCAGCTGGCATCCGGGGGCATTCGTGGAGCCCTTCGGCCTCGGGCAGCTGTGGCGGGATGTTGCTGTGGAACCAGTGAAGATGCTAGGCATTTGGAGGCCCGATCACCCCCTTGTCCACAATGGTAGCATTTGATAGTCCCTGTAGGTTGAGCAGAGGGGGCCTCCACAGGTTTAGTCAGAGGACGCCTGGCCAAGGTCCTCCTTGGGGGTCTCTCAGCAGAGGGTTTGCGGCATGGGTGGATTTCTCTATCCAATGCTATTGACATGGTATACCAGTCTTGCAGCCGCTCAGGCACCCTTCTGATGCCACAGGCTGTTCTGACTTCTGGATCAATCGCTTCTTTAAAATAGTGCAGAAGTATTCTGTCCGGCCAATGCATTAGGTTTCCTGAGACCCGTCTAAAGTCCCATACAAAGTCCGTTATTGGCCGACTACCTTGCTTCATCACCTTTATTGTGGCCTCATTTTCGTTGATTCTGTCAGGGTCGTTCACAACCCTGCCCCATACCCACAAGCTCATCACATGGTCCAATCAAATCTTCACATTCAACTGGATACAGTCTCCACGCAGGTGCAGGCATTTGTCCTTGAGTATTGTTATGACTAAGTTTCTACCGCTCCAACAAAAAAACCCCTCCCAATTTCCCAGGCTAAAATATGTGGCAGTTGAAGCAAACAGAAATAATGGCTTCTAGAACTGACACTTGCTACGTCCCTTCAGGAGAGTCAGCCAGCCTAGCAACTGCTCCTATTGGCTGCGGCGTGAGCAGCCGAAGAGCGGGAGATTGGAGAGCTCCTATTGGCTGCAGCGTCTGACAGCCAGCTATAAAAGAGCTGTCAGACGCGGCTGCCGGGTGCGGCTATTCCTTGACATATTATTGCTGTTTGAGTTCCTGTTGCCTGTTAGCCTTAATAAAGGCTAGTGTTGGTTCAATCCTCGCCTCGCCTCAGTTATTCATGCCCGTGCTAAATATACATTAACACTCTTCTTGAATGCTTTCAATGATGAAGCTTCCACAATTTCTGAAGGCAAGCTGTTCCATTAGTTGATTGTTCTCACTGTCAAAAAATTTCTCCTTATTTCTAGGCTGAATCTCTCCTTGATCAGCTTCCATCCATTACTCCTTGTCTGACGTTCGGGTGCTTTGGAAAATAGGTTGATCTCCTCCTCTTTGTGGCAGCTCCTCAAATATTGGAACACTGCTATCATGTCTCCCCTGGTCCTTCTCTTCACTAGACTAGTCATGCCAAGTACTTGCAACCATTCATTGTATAGTTTGTGCCAGCTGTATTCAGTTTGCCACCTTGATTGCAACCCACTGGGTTACTTTTATTATTTTTATTATTTTACAGTTATTTTTATTTTCAAAAACTTTTCTGAATCTTTATACATCTTTAGCTTTACCTCACCAAACCAAATCATTATGATTTGGAAATACATCTGGTTGATTTTTCTTAATTCTAGAGACTATAGTTCGACTGTTACCAGTCTGGAGCGTGTGACCAAAAATTTGGCTGTGGATATTTCCTTTGGCAAAAGATTAAAATTTTGATTAAATTAAGAAATTAATATTAACCTAGTTTAGCAAAGCAAAACATCAATTTCCAGCATTGTGTTTATTTCTATGAATGCTCTTGGGCCTTCTGTTATAGCCACATTTTCAAGGAATTTTAAAAATTGCTTTCTTCGAAAGTTTGGTTGCTTCCCAATTAAAAATAAAGCTAATAAATATAGTGTGGAGGACGATGGGGCCATGGAAAACTTCCCTTCTTATTAATGAGTATGTTATAATTAGCTACAGCCACTGTAGCAGCAATTATATGAAAGCATTTACAGTCTGCTCCACAATTTCCAGTGATTCTCACTGTTCTGAAGGTTGGGAATTCCTCCCTTAGGTCCAATAATTCAATGTTTTTGTAATCCAGCACTTCGGGTTAGTCTCCTAGTTTTGTCTGTTTATTGGGCACTAATTATAATATAATTTATTGGGCACTAAATATAATATAATTTACTATAATGGTATAGTAAAAAATGGCAGAGTAAACACTACAATTGCATTGATACTTCTGCGTAATTTTTTTTTCAAGATGTGTGGATCCAAACCACATCCTGCAACGTAATAAAATACAGATGGTGCTGTCTTGCATATCACAAATCTATCCATCAAAGAAATTATTGGTTGCCTGTAAATTTAGCCAGTGTGGTCTCACTATACTAAAAAGAAAAAAAAAGCATTTACCCTTTTTATGAGTTTCCTGTAACAACTAATAAATAAATTCCGAGAGACCTTCAGTTCAAAATAATTATGCCAATTATAAGGGATATTGTTATACATCCCTTATGCACTGGAAGGCATTAGCTGTCTTCTTAAGAAAGCAAATGCAGTTTTCAGTGGAAATTTGCTAAGGTCATTGTATTCTTTCCCATAATTGTGCTAGAATATCATAACTGCACACCGCAATGCGATGGTTTAAATTGTCACAACAGATTTATTCTGCTGATGGAATTAACTTTGTGCTCACTATAATCTCATTATTACAGGCTAAATCTGCATATTCAAGATACCATGAACCTACGTCAACCTGAAAGGTTCCACAATTCAAGAAATCTGTATAACAGAGTTAAATTGCTTTTTTTTTAATTATTTATTTAAACAAATCTTCAATACCTAAAATCTGAAGCCTACATTAATTTGCCCAAATAATTGAAAATGTAAATATGGATTTGCTATTCTATGAGGAACTCATTTGTATTCATGATAATGAAAGTCATGGGGTGCCACTAGCACAGAAGTACTTTATCTGAGGTAGAATTTTTAATCAGTTTCCATTTCAGATTGAATTAATCTCTAAGATTAGAGGTCGAAAAAGATAAAAAATATTTAGCTTTCAGCTGCTTACTCAATCTTTTCAGAGTTTCTGATTGCATGGAGTTTGGTAATCATTTATGTACTGCCACAAAAATAGTCTTGGCCTAATACACTTTTTATCTTACCATAATAGATTCATGCTATAATGAAGGTTCTATATAAATAGACCATCAAAATTTAATTATGAAAATGAATGATCAAATTTAAGTTATCAGAATTTTGCAATGTTTAGCACTGAAATGGGAACCTAGGGAGAAAACTTAATAGCATGTTTTAAAATACTTAAAGGCAGCAACATCTTACAAACAGAGCAAGCAGGGAGTAGAGTGTTGCAGCATCGCAATGTGAGCCACGCCCAGTGTCTACATCATTGTGATGTCTTATACCCCCCGCCAAAAAGGGGGCAGCTTCCTGCACGACGTTGTGACATTGCTTTTACCACTTTTAATCACTTTTTTTCCTTTTATACAAAAATAAAAAGCAAACTCGAGCTGTACATTAATAACTTTGACAGTGGAACCAATTACCCAGAGGTCATGTCATGGGTATTATTTATTTAGATTTATTTATTGTTATCCCATTTTTATTATTTATATAAGTGACTCAAGGTAGCATAAACACATACAATACTTCTTCCCTTTCCTATTTTTGCCCACAACAGCAACTCTGTGAGGTGAGTTGGACTAAGAGGCAGGGACTGGCCCCAAATTCCCCTTCTCGCTTTCAAGGGCTAAGATGGGAGTAGAACTCACAGTTTCCTGGTTTCTAGCCTGATGCCTTATCCACTATACCAAACTGGCTCCTTCAGCATAGGGGGTAATACTCTTTGTCCTAAACAACCCTTTCTCAGTCTATGATTTGAGGTAGGTTAAGATGTTATGTTGGCTGACTTAATGAAGAAATATTATGAATAAACAACCTGATAATTAATAAGCTAATCTGTAGAATCAGTTTCTTAGAATCAGGGAAAAAAAGCCAGTTCTCCAGTCAAAAAACTAAATGTCCATTTCTATATCTGTGTACATATCACTATAAATTACAATGCATCCCCTGCACAAGTAAATTAATGTCCAGATGGTAAAATATGGAAGTTATTAAATCACAAACATAAAGATGTCCACTACATACATAATCTATATTACTTATCTAGTACCAAAAATAAGTGCCAGATTACTAGTTCAGTCTTTTCATTTAACACTTTATAATTGAATTTTTCAATTGAATGCCAGCAAATTTGTTTTTATAACTCTTGCAAGAAAACTGAGCACATACTATTGTCAATCTCTTCCACAAATTAAAATGCCTTTGCCTTCTCTATGTTTCAAATTCTTGTTTTAAAGTAATCGATCAGTTATAACAGAGTTAATGTAATGCTTCAGCAGTCATTAACATCAATAATTCATATCAAGTTTGTTTTTTCTCTCGTCTCTCTCTTTTCCTTTTTTCTTCTCTTTATCTATTTTTTTAATGTGTAACATTCATTTCAATCAAGAATAGATTCTGATTTATCAGAAAGAAATATTTATCGGACTTTATTTACCAACCATTTGCCAGTTACAAGAACTGTAAGGCCTCTAGGTTGTGGGCTTATTCCTGCTTCTAGCACAAAAGAGAAAAAGACTCCAGCACTTTTCCATTAGTAATCAGCACTCAGATCTAGATTAACTCCAAGGTTAACTTCAGACCAATGATCAAGTAATACCCCAATCAAGAAACTGTGAAAGAGCCATCAGTAAACAGCCCAACCAAGGAATCTCTAAGGCTGCCCCCACCCACACAGACATGCAAAACACCAGAATATAAACTGACAGCAAGCAGCACTCCTAACTAGCACTGATAATGTTACCTAGTTAGGTTAATGAAACGTCTGCAAGAAAACAAGCAAGTTCAGAGAGGACCAACGACTCCTCTTCCTGCTTGTCCCTAACCAGGACCCATGGACAAACTGGCATTGTCTTTTTTGCTATCTCCTCTTGTTGCCTTCATCCTGCCCCAGCCCATAAGTAGCATATCTTCAATATTTTTATTAGATTAATATTTGACTTTAATCAAGTTATGAGCTTTCTCATTTGGCACTAAACAACTGCATACCGTGTTTCCCCGAAAATAGGACATGTCCTGAAAATAAGGCCAAGCCTGATTTTTGGGGTGGGCGTAAATATACGCCCTCCCCCGAAAATAAGCCCTAGTGAAGGGGTGGGCATGGGCAGCACAGGAGGCAGCCCTTCCCTTCCCCGGTCAGCTAGTGGCAGCTGGGCCCCTTAAACCAGACCCGCAGATCAGCTGAGCTGATCAGGAGCTGCCTTTCTGTTCTCTCTCCCCCTAGTGTTTTTGGCGCTCGCCTGCCTCCCATCCATCCCCCTTGCCTGCAAACTCCCGCCCCACTTGCAAGAGAGCAGCCGCCCGGCACCTCTTGCCACGTAGTGCCCACCCAGCGGACAACCCTCCCTCTGGCCAGGCAGAGCATCACTCATGGACCGAGTGGTAAGAGGCTGGTCGGGCCAGCCGCCTGCTGCCGAGTCTTCCGGGAGCCGGGGCAGAGTCTTCTGGCAGCGGCCGCTCTGGAAGTATGTGTCCCACTCTATGGTTCCAGCTCCATGCGGGACTGCGGCTACCTTTGCCCTTTGCTACCTCTCTGTCCCAGCTGCCAGAAGACACGGCAGCAGGTGGCTGGCCCAACCGGCCTCTTCTCCGCTTCCAGCGGCTTCTAGCTGGGGTTGACATCTTGCGGCCCACCCCACCCCATCCCCCGCACCACCTGCCACCCCCAAATTGCATCCCTACAGGGGGCGGGTGGCTAAGCAAGGGGCAGGAGCCCTGCCATGCCTGGTGAGGGGGGGAGAAGAGATGGCAAGGGGAGCCATGTCTCGCTCCACACATTTCGCTTCTCCCCCACCCCACCTGCCACCCTTCTCGATAAAGAGACGGTGGGGAAGAGAAGCAGCCAGGCTGCTGTTGCCATTGGGTCAGAGTGGGACATGTTGGGTGGCGAGACGCGCGTCTTACCTTTCCAGCTTCATTGCATTCCTCGCCGTTGTGTCCAGGGAAGCACATTGTAATAAAAAAACCTCGCAAACTCAAGAGACACCATGACATAGCAAGGCTCGCTCACCTTTTGGGCCTGGCACGCTCGGCTTCCACGGGGCTTTTGGGTGACTGCCACCCGCATCCGCCTCGGGTCCCGCAGACGCTCCGCTTTCTTCCTTCACCCACCACTGCTGCTCTGGTGCTCGCTGGATCAGTTCATCCCAGACCAGGTGTGTGTGTGTGTGTGTGTGTGTGTGAGAGAGAGAGAGAGAAAGAGTGAGACAAAGAAAGAAAGAGA
>QLTV01001352.1:2923406-2959925 GCA_003457575.1 Thermophis baileyi | reverse complement strand
ATAAGGCAAAAAAAATTGTAATAATGAAAATAAAATCTTTGAAGTTCATTCCCAAGAGACCAGAGATGCATTCCTAGCACATGAATGAGAACAGACTCAAGCAGGTGTCATAATTCAAATACTTGGGGGTATTCATGCATATGGCTTTAGAAAACCTCAAAGCAATTACATTGCACAAAATGTATAGAAGTGTGTTACCGCCATTCTAAAACTCTTTTGAACCAAAGGAGTTTGTTATTTATCTGTAGAACTTAAATTATTTCATGCCAAGTCAATGGTGCAACTCCTTTTAAATCTATCAGAGTTTGTTGCAGAAAAATCAATTCCAGAAGCACACACAGATAACTGATTCAGCTGGATTCATCTACTTCTTTATAAACATAATAATATACATACAATACCACAGGTAGATTATTTCTTCAAGTAAACACAAGCAGGAGTTAGTTTCATTTCAGCAGAGCAGACAAGCACAGAGAGCAGAGAGCAGAGTGGAGAGTGCAGACTGAGCCACGCCCAGCCTTAAGCTTAAGTTTTCAGTTTCGATTCTCTTCACAGACTCAGATGTGGTTAGCTCCCATTGGCTGATTCAGTTGCTATGCCTATTCATTGGCTGACCTTGTTAACATGGCTCTCCCAGTCATGAATATTCTAACACTCCTCCCTTCATGACTGGAAGAGACATGATATAATATTAATAATAATATTCTTCAGATACTTGTATTTGAGTTCCCTCCAAATACCTGAGGATTCCTTTTTACTGTAATACATCCTTTGCAATTACAGTTGGCACAAATACCTCATCATAGCGCACATTTTTTAATTGTAAAAAACCTTGTGCCACTAACCTTGCTTTATATTGCACCTCATTATTGGGTAGTACTTTCTTCTTGTATATCCACTTACATACCACAGCTTTGCTAAACTGTGGCAAAGTCACAGATGTGAACCCTCTATGGTCTCCCATGGATTTCATTTCCTTGTCCATGGCTTCTTTCCATTTTTCTTGTTCTATTTTAGGTAATGCCAATACTTCCTTATAGTTTATTGACTCATACCATACATTACACACTTTAACTTTATTAGCAGAATACCTGTCAGGTGGAATCCCCTTGTTCCATCGCTCTGACCTGTGTGGCATTGACTGCTCCTGTGTGTCAATCCTTTCTTGCTTCATATCTTGTTCAGCCTTATTAGTTTCTCCTCCCTGAATGCTGACACCATCACTAAGTAAGTTACCATCACTAAATGAGTTACTGTCACTAAGTGGATCACTGTCACTAAGTGAATCATTCCATAAATTTGCATCAATTCTTTTCCAATTTTGCTCTGCAAAACTAGCAGACCTGGATATCACTATTCTTTTGCTTCCATCTCTAAAACGATAGCTTTTCGAGCCTGGCTTATAGCCTATAAACCTGAGCTTTCTAGCCTTTGGTTGTCCTTTTCTTCTAACTGCTTTTGGAATATGCACCCATGCAGTACTTCCAAAAACTCTTAAATGTGCAAGAGATGGCTTTCTCCCATATAGCACTGCATATGGAGTATCATTGATGGATGAACTCCACAGCCTATTAATTAAATAATTAGCAGTCAATATGGCTTCACCCCAGTATGACCTGCTCAGACCAGAATCTTCCAGCAGCGAGTCTTTCATGGTTTGTAAGACTCCATTCCGCCTTTCAACCACACCATTTTCCACTGCTGTGTATGGATTTGTGCATCTGTGTTTTATTCCCAACTGTCCCAACCACTGTTGAACACTTGTTGACATAAATTCTGAACCTCTGTCAGTCTGCAACTGACATACCTGTTGTTTATACCTTCTTTCTATGAAGCTTACCCATTGCTTAAACTTCTGTAGCACCTCTGTTTTACTCTTTAGTAAATAGCAGAACCCAAACCTGCTGTAGTCATCTACAATGACCAGCGCATACTTTGCTCCTCCCAAACTGGCTTGCATTGGGCCAACCAAATCTGCATGTACCAGCTCTAGAGCTCTTGTTGTCTGCCTTGTGCTACTTATGCTCACTGGGAATGCTTTGGACTTTGATGACTTACATACTGCACAGTCCAAGTATGCCTTACATCCCTTTAAATTCAACCCTTCTGCAAACTTGTTAAAGAATTGTGCAGAGTAACCTCTGGGCCCTGAAGGCTTGCACAGTGAACCGTAATGTTGCAGTAGATACTGTATAAGTAATGATTCAGTCAATAAACAGATACGTTAAAGTGTATAAAAGTAGTTTACTCAAAGAAATAGCACAGTCCAAATAACAGTCCGAATCATACACGTTCAGTCAGTCGGTGTTTAGAAGTACAGCAGTCTCCTTACCAGCCTTTCTTTGTCTTAATCAGCAAACAAAGATTTCAGCTTTCAAGCAATTCTATACTATCACAACTGTCTATTAACCATTTGTCTCTGCTATTGCAATAACCAACTTTTCCAACAGCTATTTCTCCATCAGTGGATTGTCCTCCTTGCAAATAATTTCTTCTTTGCAAACAGCTTTTTCTTTGCAAACAGTCCTTCTTTAAATGAGAAGCTTCACCACAAATGAAGCACCGCGCCTGTTGCTGGGCTGTAATCTGATCCCTTCTGCTGCTTTTCTCTTTGCAGACTTTCAATCTATGGAAAGTTCTGTTGTTCTCTCTCTGCTCCTTGGGCCCCCACCTCAGGAATTTCTCTTCGTGGCTCTTTGTATAATGGCGTTTGT
The DNA here is from genome assembly GCA_003457575.1 of Thermophis baileyi. NCBI lineage: Eukaryota > Metazoa > Chordata > Lepidosauria > Squamata > Dipsadidae > Thermophis > Thermophis baileyi. Next base: position 2,957,211 of record QLTV01001352.1, on the reverse strand, counting down.
TCTCTTCTGCAATCAAACATGCCTTTAATGCTTCCAAATGCAAGTCCTGCTCTGGTTTGCATTCAGACACTGCAGACACAATGTCCCATGTTTCATCCAGGCTGTTTAACACTAACAACACCTTCTGGGACTCAGGAATATTCATTCCACGCTGTTCCAACTCCACAAACAGAGTTTGCATTTGCATAAATGTCTTTCCACAGATTCACCTGGTTGCAAACAGCCTCTGTATAATTTTCTTGATAATTGCACTATATTGCATGCAGACACACTCACATGCACAGCTCTCAATTTCAGCCAGACCTCAAGTAAACACAAGCAGGAGTTAGTTTCATTTCAGCAGAGCAGACAAGCACAGAGAGCAGAGTGGAGAGTGCAGACTGAGCCACGCCCAGCCTTAAGCTTAAGTTTTCAGTTTCGATTCTCTGCACAGACTCAGATGTGGTTAGCTCCCATTGGCTGACTCAGTTGCTATGCCTATTCATTGGCTAACCTTGTTAACATGGCTCTCCCAGTCATGAATATTCTAACATGTTCAAGTAGCATTTTGTCACTTTTTTCTAACACGATCTGTGAGCAGTCTCAGTGTGAAATCTATTACATTTAGGTCCCAGTGTACCTTGGAGGGATGTCAAGTGACTTGAAATGAAAACATTTACAGAAGATAGGTTTGGGCATTGAGACAACAAATTTCTTACAATATTGTTTTCTGCTGATACAATTATGGATAGAGAGTACTTCAGTACCCACTTACCATCAAAGCAATCTAAAAGCATGTTTCTCTGTTCCAATTTCAAATCATATCAAGTTCCATAGCATGTTACTTCAGACTTTCATTTCAGATAATGAGCTTCAATTTGTTCTATGCTAACCCTAAATTCATTGACTACTTTGCAGATCAAGGAATGCCTCTTTAACTTAATCGATGTTTACGATACCCTCCAAGATCTTGAAGGCTGCCTGATACCATTAATGCTATAATAACACAGTGGTTATAATACTTGGATTATAAATAGAAGGTTGCTTGTAAGAAACCTATCAGAAATGTAGGAGTTTTGTTAAATAACTATTTTTCTTTCTTTATTCTGAATTTAAAACTTTCTATTGTGTTTTAAGTATAGTAGTGTGTCATGTTATTGTTATGTAGGAAGCTAGCACCCACCCCTCTCCTAGAAAAATGAAATATCCTAGGAAATATTAAAAAGGCAGAATATTACATCTCACGCTTAGGAGCCCCCACCTTTCTCAATGGGCCATCAAGGTATGGCCCAGCTCACTCAACCCCCCCCCCTTGTTAATAGCCTGGAGCAGGCTATTCTACATAACAAAGATCTCCTTCAGACAGAGCCATATTAGGAATTGCGCAAAGCCCTTTCATTACACCACATGGGGCCTGGGAAGATTACATCAGCCAAGCCTGGGACTCAGGACAGCCCACAAGAGTTGCGCCAGCATGCCCCTGGGAGGCTGACAGCCAATTGGAGTGCATTACATACACAGGAACAGGAAACTAAGAGGTGGGGCCCAACAGAGGTCATAAAACCAAGAGACTCAGCATCTTTTCCTCCCTTTTTCTCCTCACCCAACATCTGGAAGCATGTGATCCACCTTTTCTGTTCAGGAGCGCGTGCCATGTGCTCCTGTCCACCATTAAACCTTCTTTCCAAGCAACTTCCATAAATCCAGTGTCTTTTTCCCCACTTGGAACTGAACCCAGAAGGATATTCCTTACAACAGTTATTACAGATGCTTCTAAAGAAAGAGTTTTAGCTCCAGCTTCCAAATAGATCATATATATTTTGGTTACTTAGGAATTGAAAATAACATCTTTCTATCTTGACCAACTGAAAAAAAGGAAGGGAGGGAGGGAGGGAGGGAGGGAGGAAGGAAGGAAAGAAGGAAGGAAGGAAGGAAGGAAGGAAGGAAGGAAGGAAGGAAGGAAGGAAGGAAGGAAGGAAGGAAGGAAGGGACTGATTAGCCATTTTATCTTATGTTGAATCCAGAAAGTCATTGCTGCAGATGATAGTAGAGAAAAACATTAGAGGACTATCATGTGAAAGTGCCTCTAGCCTTTTCTGTGAAGTTTTTGGAACCTGTGATGGTAATGTGAGGGCAGGTTGGTTTTGAGTTGAATGGTTCTATATGGGCTACCACCAAGTGCAGTGTCATTATTCAGTAAGTGATATGGTTTATTAGGAATGCATTTGTATGGCTTGAGCTGTGAGCTGTAGCTAACAGTCAGTGGTATTCTGTTCATGTTATCAGCCTTGTAATACTTCATCCCTAATAATCTATCTGGAATTATTGATATTAAACAAACCTGGAAGAAAGGACAAAAAAAGAGGGGGAAATACCAGGAATTCCAGTAAAAAATTAAAATGCAAAGAAGCCCAAATCCTAGTTATCTCAAAGACAAAGATTTAAACTGATACCTTAAAACTATCCTGGGACATAGGTAGTATTTTCAGTTTAATCATTAAACTGATTTTGGCTTTTCTTTTCTTACAATTATATAACAGATGTGTTTCTTCAAGAGTGCTCTGAGGCTAATCAGTATAATGGTCTCTAGCTTAATTAGTATAATCAGTTTTGAATACTGGCCTCAGTCAAGTGCATTTTTAAGTACACAAAGACAATAATCATTGGCTTTCTTCCCAAACTTTCATATTCACTATATTCAGTCTTCCAGGAAAATATATTGACTAGACGTGACATAAAGAAGAGTTTGTAGCATTAGCCAGTTTCCACTAAATCTAGTGCTTTCCTTTGTAGATGATTTTGGACGCAACAGGGTTTTTATTCTACTTTAGCATTGAAGCCAAGCAGGCTTCTAGGATTTTAATTGTCAAACTCTCAGTGTGAAGCCAGTTAAAAAAACATTTTAGACCTAATAATATAGCACTGAAATAAATTATTAAGCAAGCAGAAAGTTAAGTACCTATGTAAGTTTAGCAATGGAACAAGAAGCCAGGGCACTAAAATATCCCACCCTTGACCTTCATAAAATAGTTTCCCAAGAACACTTATGAATGCAGATAATTCAGAGGAATCTGGGAGTACGTGCCAGTAGCACAGAAATCACAAACATGCATTAAGTGCTCTTAGCATTCAGGAAAGAGGCAATATTTAGAATTCTGAGGAAACACATCTCAAGACTTTTAATAACCTGAAAATAGAACACTACAAGGATTTGTTGAAAAAGCCAAAAAAAAAAAAGTCTAGTTTACTTATAATAATGCATAATGTGTCAGGCCGAAGCCATATTTTATTAGAGACTTTGGCCTGCCACACTTATGCTTTAGAATGTAGGCTTGCTATGGGAATTTGGGAGGGGCTGTTGCATGAGGGATGTGCGTAGCCATAACAAATTCCTTTCAGATTGCCAAGGTCATCCTTTGTCCTGCACCTGCACATAGATGGGAGTTTCCTGCCAAGTGCCAGATGAAGATTGGTTCATGTGATGGACTTGGGGGTGTGGGGACAAGGGCTTGAACTTTCAACTGGCTGGAGAAACCCCGGGGACTTCAGATCCAGGTTTCTCACAGCCGTGCCAGCATGGCTTTAGAAATAAATTGGAAGTTAGAGGAATGCTTTGCCTTGGACTCTTATTTGATTTCAGATGCTATCTGGAACCCTGACATAATGATTGTGTCCATTCCAACACAAAACCCACTTACTTTTTATTTATTTGTTTATTAAATTTATATGCTGCCAATCTCACTATCAAGCAACTCAGGGTGGCTTAAGATCAGGGCCTTGTCTTGTCCTGCTTTGCTTCAGTAGTATGTCATTTTGTGGTGTCTTTGTCTTTAGCTTAAACACAGCACATTACCCCATTCTTTGTGGATTACATCTTAACCCAGCCAAAAAGTGAAATCATTGATCTACTTTGCTCAGTGCTATCTTTACTGAGTATTATTGTATTTTCAGGGAAGGGCCTTGAAAGATCTTTCCAAGTGCCAGGCCACAGATTGAGTCTGGAACTTGGTGCATGTGAAGTAGATGTTTTTCCTTTGAAAGGCAACCCTTCCCTAGGTTTCAACTAAAATATACACTTGTCGTAGCTTTTGTCTCCAAATGATAATTGTTATATGACCAAAGTAGGACATCCACACAGAAATATTAGATGCATGTCTGGATTCTGAGGTCTCAGAAGTACTCAGAGGTGTCTACAAGGCAGAAAGGTGAACAATAATGAAACCGTTCATTGTGACACAAATTCTACCTCCTATAAATCTCTGTTCAGTATGATGATGCAAGGGCCAAAGGGCAGAGTTGCACTATAATATCACAATATAAATTTTGGCATCATGCTGAATAGCATTGATGCCATGGAATTCTAATATATTTATAGAAAAATTCGGGTGAAAGAGAAGGAATGCTCAATGGCTGAAATGTGTTTGAGGTACAGATAGAATCCAGGGGAAACATCATAACTAAATACTTAGATACCAGAGTGAACAACCCTGCTGCATTTCATCATAAATCTAAAATGTCCAAACCTGAGATTCTAGTGTTGGTCAGGCTATCATAAGTGATCTTGATGAAAGTTCCTGTGTTGAATTGTGTTAATTGGGAGACAGATGCCTGAGTGTGCAAAGATGTGTCAGAGGTAGTTGAGACAGCAACAAGTCTTTAAAAGGAAATTGCTCTGGCTTCTCTGGAAATTACAATAGTTTTTTTAAATAAAATTTGCTGAAATGGGGCGCTGGTCTTACCTGATATGCTCCTCCTCGTAGGGTGGAGTTAGCATCCAGGAATGGAATGGGTTGACCTCATCCATCTAACCTGTAGGACTGAGTATCACAAAATCAAGAAGCTCCACCTCTGTTGCTAGGACTCCCAGATTTGGTGAAGACAAATTGATAGACTTGACATCTGATCCTTCTTGAAGACATCCCCCTCCAAGATCTCCGTGATGAATAGTGGACCAGCCCGCCTTTCGGTGGGGCTGGATGCTAGCTCCATCCTACAAGAAGGAGCGTATCAGGTAAGAGCTAGCATCCAGGAATGGGACATACCAAAGCAGTCTGTCCTATGGGTGGGCTATAGTCTGGTCCAAGGTCTATCCCTCTGTATGGACCCTTTGGAGAACTCAGCGACCAAAACGCTGCCTCCGCCGAGGCAAATATGTCTAGTTTGTAATGGCGTATGAACGTCGACAGGGAAGACCAAGTGGCCGCTCTGCAGACTTCCTCGATCGAAGCTTGCGTTGACCGCCGACGTCGCCGCGCTTCGAGTCGAGTGCGCCATCACGCGTGAAGGTCTTGGGAGAGATTGGAGATCATACACCTTGGCAATGGTCCCCCATGGCCACCTGCCGACAGTGAATCACCTTGTGACCCAAGGAGGTCGGTTGGAACGAGATGAAGAGGGCCTCCGTCTTTCTCAGCGTAGCCATTCTCTTGACGTAGATGCGGAGAGCCCTCCTCACATCTAAGGTGTGCCACTTTAGTTCCAAGGGGTGGGTCGGGTTGGGACAAAAGTTAGGAAGAATGATCCCTGGGCTCTGTGGAACCAGGAGTTTATTTTAGGGATAAATGAAGGGTCCAAGTGTAAGACCACTCTGTCAGTGTGGAAGATGCAAAGATCCTTCTGGACTGAGAGGGCCGCAATCTCAGAAATCTTCCTGGCAGAGGTGATGGCGACCAGGAATGCCACCTTACAGGTAAGGTGATGGAGGGATGCCGACCGCAGAGGTTTGTAAGAGTTCCCTGTTAGGGAGTTGAGAACCTTGGACAGGTCCCAGGTCGGGTACCTGTGAATGACAGGAGGACACAGGTTGGTTGACCCCTAATGAAGCGGCATATGGTGGGATGCTGGGGACTCCAACGAGCCGCAGGATAGCACAGACAACAGAGCCGCCACCTGCCTCCTGATGGTGTTTGGCGATAACCCTTTGTCCAGCCCCTCTTGAAGAAAGTCTAGGAGTTTGGCTATCAAGATCTGTACTGGAGAACAGCCCACCTTAGAGCACCAATCGCAAAATGCTTTCCACGTGGCTGAGTAAATGCGCTCAGTGGAAGGCCTCCTAGAAGCCTGGGTGGTCCTGATAACCCTGGAGGAAAGGTTACGATGTCTCAGAGCACACCGCTCAAGTGCCAGGCGGTCAGTTGATACCACCGGGGATCCGGATGGACCAACGCCCCCTGGCTGAGTGATGACTCGCTCTGTGGAATCCTCCAGGGTTGGGCCACCGATAGCGACTTCAGATCGGCAAACCAGGCCCTCCTGGGCCAATGCGGTGCCAGGAGCAAAACCTCCACCCTTTCCTCCAGGATCTTTCTGATGACTTTGGGGAGGAGTGGCAGAGGGGGAGAGGCATACAGGAGGCCAGGCAGCCAGTTGCAGCAAAGGGCGTCGACCCCCTCCGCGCCCTGGGTCTTGAATCTCATAAAGAACCTCGGCAGTTGAGCATTCTCTGGGGTGGCAAAGAGGTCGACCTCTGGGAGTCCGAACCAGCTCGTCAAGTCTCGGAAGATGGACAGGTGCAAGCGCCACTCTGCGTGATCGATGGTCATCCAACTAAGCCAGTCCGCCTGCACATTGGACTCCCTGGAGATGTGATCCGCCGAGATGGACAGGAGATGACATTCCGCCCACAGGCCCAGTCTCCTGGCCTCCTGCATGAGGGACCGTGATCTGGTTCCCCCTTGCCTGTTTATGTGGGCCTTCGTGGTCACATTATCTGTGAGCACTAAAACATGCTTGCCGGAGGTCAAGTGCCGTAGACGCCGGAGAGCTAGGTATATTGCTCGTAACTCCAGTCGGTTGATGTTGTATTTTGATTCTGCTGGAGTCCAGCGGCCTTGGACCATGTGCGACTGGGCGTGAGCTCCCCCACCTGATAGGCTGGCATCCGTGGTGACCACGAGCCTGTGGGGCTCTCGAAATAGACAACCCTTTGAGATGGCCGGCGACCTCCACCAGTGAAGGGAGCAAAGAACTTCCAAGGGGACCAGAACCCTGGCTGTCAAGGTACTGCGTCCTGTTCTCTGGAATGGCAAGAAAAACCATTGTAGGTCTCTGGAGTGTAGGCATGTCCAAGGTGTAATGGCTATGCTAGAGATCATTTTGCCCAGGAGCGTCAAGAGCAACATCAGGGGAACCTTGCGCTGCCGCAGGACCAAGGATGACATCTCTCTGATACTGTTCTGGCGCTCCTGGGACAGGTACACTCCAGAGAGTCCACAATGGCTCCCAAGTGCGTGAGGCGAGTACAGGGAGTGAGGTGGCTCTTCTCCATGTTAATGGAGAACCCGTGGTGTCTGAGGGTGTTGACCGTTACCTGGAGATCCCGCACCACTTGGTTCATTGAGGATGACTGTATTAATATATCATCCAGGTAACATTGGACACGTACGGGCATATCTCTAAGGTGGGCCACCACCGCTGCCAGAACTTTGGTGAAGACCCTTGGGGCAGAGGAGAGACCAAACGGAAGAGCCCTGTATTGATAATGAACACCTGCATAACAGAACTGAAGGTACTGCCGATGTAAAGGCAGAATCAGGATATGCAGGTAGGCCTCTGTTAGGTCAATCGAGGCGAGGAAGTCTCCCTGTCGTATGCTGCCCAGAATCGTCTGAAGTGAGTGCATTTTGAACCATCGATAACGGAGGTGACGGTTCAATCTTTTAAGGTCGAGATAGCTCTCCACCCACCCGAGGATTTGGGGACCATGAAAAGAATAGAGTAGAACCCCTGCCCTAGTTGGCCCTCTGGTACCTGCTGGATGGCTCGAATGTCCAGCAGGTGCTGTATGGCAGATTTCATGAGGGCCTGTTTGGCAGCATTTTTGGATACAGGGCATTTGATGAAAAACCTCAGGGGGGGGGGAGAGGAATTGTAGGGAGAGGCCGGATGTTACCGTCTCCCTGACCCAGACGTCCGATGTAATTTCCTCCCATCTATCAGCATAGAGGGCCAAACGACCTCCAATGGAGGATTGGACATTGACTCACTTAGGGCGATGAAAGGGGCGACCTCCTTCACCCCAAAAGGGCCACTTGTACTGCCTTCCCCTGTCTGGTCTGTCTGGTAGCTGCCTCTGCCTGGACCCATACTGACCTTGGGCCCTGGGATACCCGGCGCCCAATTCAGGGGCACGAAGGGGCCATCGAGGATAGGGGCGGAGCAGAAGGAGCCCTTCCTGGAAAAGGTTGGCAGGACCTTCCTTTTATCCCTGGACTCACCCAAAATTGGGTCCAGGGCTTCCCCAAAGAGGAGTTGACCCCTGAAGGGGGCAGTTGCCAGACTCCATTTGTGGCATGTATCCACCTGCCAGTGGCGGAGCCAATGCATACAGCGAGCCACCACGGAGGACCCAATGGCCCTTGATGCAAATCTGGCCGCCTGCAGTGTGGCATCCACTGAAAATTGGGCCGCTGCCAGGAGTTTATTTATGTCCTGGTGTGCCCTGAGGTCAGAAGCTGGAACTCTGTCCTGGAGCTGGTGCAGCCAAATCAGGGAGGTATGTGTAAAAAAGGAGGCGGTGGTAGACACCCGGATCACCCAGGCAGCCACTTGGTGCGTCTTTTGGAGCGCCTGCTCCGTCCTCCTGTCCTCCGGCTTCAGGATCTCATCCAGATCTCCCGGTCGAAGAATGGAGAGCCACCACTGGAGCATCCACCGATGGTGTCTGAAGGGAGTGGCCAGTTCCGATCCCACATTGTAGAACCTCCTGTCAGCCACAGATGGCATTGGACCAGACGCAGGAGAGTTCCACTGGCATTGGACGACGTCTACAAAGATCTGTGGGGATGGTATACCCTCAGTCTCCGAGGTGGGCTCTGCAAAAAGCAGGTTGTTCTGGCCCGCTGGAGGGTCTGTTGATACAGCTGATGTTGTCCCAAGGTTAGCCATGTTTTTGGCTTTAAACAGCAGGGACTTAAAGAAACCCGGCTGAAACAGACCCGATGAAGCCGGAGGGTCGGGTGAAATCCCCTCGTCGTCAGAGAGATCTAGGTCCATGTGACCGTCGTCATCCGAGATGTCTGACTGAGTGCCTGTCGAGTGATCAGGTAAGTAGTGTTCCAGAGCCAGGGCCTGGGCTCCTGGGACAGGTAGTTCTAGGTCATGTACCTGCAATTGAGGCAGCTCGGAGACCACAGAGGCTGGTCTGCTGAATTGCTTGAGTCCTGCTGCAATGCCTTGCCTAATGGCTTCGACAATAATGGACTGCATGTTAGCTGGTTCCAAGGAACCTTCCAGTAAGTTGGATCTGAGGCCTGCTGCAGTTGGAGTAAACGTGGATGCAGGCCATGGTCTGACTGGGCCCCTGGCCAGCTCAGGAATCGGCTCTGCCTCTACCGTCCCCCAGATATCAGCATTCTCTGTGGTAAGGCCAGGGTTGTCCAGGGAGAGCTGCTCGCCCATGTCACCCTGGGCCGAATCTCTGAGTTGCTGACTAGTGTTCCTAGCCCCCTCCGTCTGAATGTGCTGGGAGCCAGCGTTCTTGCTGATAGATTGCGCACAGAGCTTCTCTAATGCCCTGTCTCTGCGACACTCATCACGTTCAGTGGCCCTGGAGCTCTTAGGTTTGTCAGAGCGCCCCTTAGGATCATCCTTGTGCCCCTTTGCTTTAGAAGGGGCTTGCCTGGAGATGCTTGGAATAGCCTCTGGCATAGGGGGAGGCACTGATTTGTTATGTTTCTTGGCCAACTTGGCTTTGGCTGCCATAATTGGAGGCAGATCATCTGCCATTTTGAGTCTCCCATGGGCAATAGAAGCCCTAATGGAGAGGGCGCTGCTACAGCACACTAGAAAATGGCACCCTGAGCGTCTGGAGCGCTGTTGGAGGGCTCAGCAGGCTCCGAACAGGAGACAATAACTCCTCTTGTAACCGCTATGGAGAGGGTCTGCTAACCCACAGCGGAAAGATGTGCCGGATTACGGGGCTAGCAGCTGTGAAGCGGTCCTCATGACCGTAGCCCTCAGCATGTCAGCCAGCCGTCAGCTGTTGCACGGTGCTAGATCTGAAGCCTTCTGGAGTGGCGGGAATGGCCGTTGGAGTTTGAAATTCCTGGCGCCAAACAGGTGCAGCGCAGCATGTCACTCAAGCGCAAAGCTCCTGCGACCAAATCCTTCTTAATGTCCGACGCTGCCTGCCCCAAGCTGTGTGCGGTAATAATGGCAGAGTGCTAGACTCCTGTGGCCGGGTGTCACTCGAGCGCTGGGCTCCTGTGACCTGCGGCTTGGCTGTGGCTGGGCAGAAGATAGTCTTTGAGGTGCCCAGTAACATGGAGCGAAATCTCCTAACAGCCTGTGATCCAGGAAAGCTGCTTTATCACTCTAGCTGCTATTACCAGCAAGCGGGGAGACTGGAGCGTGAAAGCTCCTTTGGCCACTACCGCTTGCCTCAAAGGATAGGAGGCACGGAGCCCCATCAGTACTGGCCCGCCTCAATTTAAACTGGCATGGAGCGCGAAAGCTCCTGTGGCAGAGTTGGGAGGGGAAACCCCCCGTATCAGTCAGATGCCACCGATCGGGCCTGAGGCAACGGCTGCTGTGACTAAAGCCAAAGCTCTGTGCCACGATCAACCCAGCGACTCAACCAGGTGGAGCAGGAGTCAGCTGGGGAAAACTCACATAAAGTCAAATTTGACTGTCAAGATCAAGGTCTCTTCAGATACAAACAGGAATGGGAGAATTTCAACGCACGTCCATCCAGTCTGGGGACTGAGTCAAAGCTGGGAGTCCTAGCAACAGAGGCGGAGCTTCTTGACTTTGAGAGACTCAGTACTACAGGCTAGATGGACGAGGTCAACCAATTCCATTCCTGGATGCTAGCTCCACCCACTATGGAGAATGCTTATGTTCACTAATTGAGAGGAAGTGGTAAGGATATTTTAATATATTTTTGTTCCACATATGTGTTTCCTTTCTAATGAGTGTATTTTTCCTTCCTTATGCAATCAAATAAAGTATAAATGCTTGCTGAAATATTGTACATAGTCCTTTCCCAGCCTTATGGGAGGACCCATCTTTGCTCGGATCCAAACAAACACATCACTTAAGAGAGAATTGGGATCTGTCTCTGTTCATGCCAGGTCTGATCTAGAGATCGTGCATAATACTAGGTCACTTGCACTCTCCATGTGGCCCTCAAGGAATCTCTTAACAGTTTCCAATCAATTATTTTAATAAAACATAAAAGGAAATTATTAAAAACAAGGGGGAATAATCTTTTGGTTTTATGCAATCCATTTCATTTAACTTACCATACATTAAATTAAATTGGAATTTTCCTTTCTAAACCTGTTTCTTTGAATCTCTTAAAATGTTTTGCCCAAAAATGGACACTAAACTTGACATGAAGTTTGATCAAAACACAATGGAAAAATGATGACTTCCCATGATTTAGAAAATATACTTCTATTGATTTTTTTGAATTGCGTTTATGTCTATAGCTACATTGAATTGGTGATTCAATTTAGTTTGCAACCGATTACTACCTTTTTCAAAACTATTACCAAACCAGATATTTGATATATTATAGCTGTATATCAATTTGTTTCCTAAGTAAAAAAGATTGCAATTGCCTCACTGCATTTCATTCCGTCACTTTTAGTTTATTTTCCTGATTTATTAAGATTTAATTTTATTTTTGTCTTCTAGGGTTATTGCATCCATTTTTTGTCATCACCAATTTTGCAAACACTGGTTAAAAAAACAAACTGAAGAGTAAAGATTCCAGGATTGATTCTTGTGGTTCCCCTTTGATCTATAGTTTGTTGGATCTTTGTTTTTCCTCTTGGAAGATAAGGACACAATTCAAATATCCAGAATTTCTCAGAGTTCATACATAAAGGATTATTGATTCAAAATAGACAGGTATTCCATGGTCTGGTTCACTAAGGCCCCAATTATGAGGGAACAACATGTGTGTTAGATGTAATCTATTAAGTGAAAGTGAGTAAAGAGCAAATAAATATCAAGAGCCTCTTATTACCTTTGAAAGGGTTAGTGGGTAATATTCAGCCAAGTTTAATGCTCTATCTGAAATCCCTCCCCGCACATGGAAAATCAGAAATTCAAGACTAGGCTAGAATCTTTTTCTCTAATATATTCATTTATAATGCAGAGGATATTATTTGTTTAAAGAGTAGAGTATCTAAAATAGCACTTATAAAATCCAACTACAGTCTGAACTCTGAAAACATTTCGGTCTGTGTCCTGGACACGCAAGTTCTTTGGATATACTTAAAAGTTGTCCAGTTGAGTGAAGGTACAGAAAAAGAAATTCAGATGATCAAATGTTCTACCTAAGTCTGGTGGAACGTAATAGTGTTATGTTCTTTTTGTTCTACATTTCCAAGGACAAAACAGCAAAAGGAGCAAATATTAAATAGCTTTATTTGCAACCACAAAAAGTCAGCAGAGTCACCTTTAAATACTGAAACCATACAGTCACCAATAATATTCCCAGTATTTGTAATACTTCTGTGACTTTCACAGTATGACATTTTTTTCAGCATTTGCAATTCTCCCTTGCTATTCCAAGCACATCATAACAATAAAGGCACATTATAATAAATTTAATGAGGCACTACATCATACATTCACTCTGTATTTTATACAATTTATAAATAGAAATATACATACAGAATGAAAACAATACAGCCAAAATTAAAAAATACATATAATTTACATACATATTTATTCACTTGACACCCCATCTCCAAGCCCACAAATTTAAATATCATTTACTCTTTTCATTTGTGAAGATTTCCACATTATTGTTGAGCGTCAGTCATAGACACTGAGACTAACCTAACCATTCAAACATGCTAGGCAGGTTTTGTCCAAAAGAATTATTATAGTGAAGGAATAAAATCCATAAAAGAACTGATTCTTCTGGGACTATTTCTCTCCCTCTTCCCAAAACTACTCCAGAAAATTGGAGAGCACCCGGAAGAGACATACAGGATGCATGGGATAAGTACTGTAGAGGGGAAGTACCACTGAATAAATAGAAATATTCTTATGTACCGGTAAATTGGATATAACATAGTAATGCCATGGACTCTATCTTCAAAAGTCTAGTTTCAAACATCAGAGCAAGGGGAAGGGGCTCGGTTGTATTGTATAATAATAGCATCAATCTGTTATAGGAACATATGTTATAGATTAGAGGGCTTCTTAGATCAAGTCAGATTTGAGGTACATCTAGCTCAGTATTGACTATATTAACAGTAATTCACAAATCTTTGAAAAAGGCCCTTTCCAGCCTTCCCTGAAGATAGTACAAATTTAATACCTTCCATGTATACAGTAAGTACATGCTCCATCACTGAACTGTAATGTTGCTCTTTATATATCAAGTCTGTTCTATCCTAATACCAGATGATGATATTTATTCAAGAAAGCTGCACATAATTGGAAATGATAACAAAATGATTCGGATATCCTCCACATTGTTATATTTCTTCATTTTTCTAAACATTAACATTTGATTACTCTATCACTGTCACATCTGCAATTTAGGAATTATCTTTCACCAGCTTTATACTTCAACAATTAAGATCTTTTTCTGGAACATAAAAATAGAGACACTTGGCAGGCTGTTTTTATGTTTGTAACTGGTGGAGTTAATTCAGTATGGTAGGTTAGAAATTGTACAGGTCTAAACTTGGAACACCGTTAATAAAGCTTTGCATTTTCTCTTTATTTCTCTCTCGTATAACTAACACTACCTATAATTCTTTTGGATGAACAGCATGTAGACATGAATAGTAATAAAATATTACAGGCTACTGATAATAGCAATAGCAAAACTGGCATTCTTTAGCACACTGATTTCATTCTGTAAAATTCTACTTTAATTATCTTTGCCAGTTTTGTTTTTTAAAGAAAGCTCCAGCATAATGCAAGTGAAGAAAAATCCTAGGCACTTGATTGCCTGAGATCCTAGGAACCTTACTAAATCTAAACCATCTACAACACGACCATAATTCGTTCCATAACTTTGGTCGCAACCAGATTTGGTCGTGACTTGAACCTAATTTTGGAAATTTGGCGCTTAAAAAAAAATGGCACGGAAGGGGAAATCGGCCGCGGGGAAAAAAATTTTTTGGTCGGAACCAGATTTGGTCGTGGCAGAAGCGTTCGTGAGAAGAGGTTCTACTGTATCTGGAAATTGTGTAGGGTCTCCTGCTTGGGCGGGGGGGGGTTGGACTAGATGACCTACAAGGTCCCTTCCAACTCTGTTATTCTATTCTATTCTGTAAATTTATACAGACATTTTATACAAAACTATGTGAAGCTATATACAAACAATGAAATGATGCTAACTTCTAACAATTTACAGCTAAGCTTTATGACAGAGAGAGAGCCAGAGAGAACATATATACGTTCTATTAAGAGTCTGTATTTATACATGTGTAAATCAATTTAATAAGCTGTTAATTTAATAACATATTAATATGTATAAAAAGCTTCCATTTAATCTTTTGTGTATTGAAAATTAAGTTTATTGTGCATATTTAATGTCTTTTACATTTAACGTGAAGTATTATGATTTAAACTAAATGCAGTGCATTCTTTTATTTAGCTCAAACCAAGAATGATGTAATCTTTTCATTAATGTTGCCTGAATCTACTTTCAATAAAACCAGCAAGTGTTTGACTTTTGTGTATCTATTAATAAGATGAGCCCACAAAGTATAATATGAAATAATATATAACAGTAAAATTAAACCTAAATTAACATTTGACATATAATACTATATATACTATACAACTTTTCTACGCATACATGTGAATTGACTGTAGTCTTAAACACTCACAATACTTTGGAAGTAATTGTATAATCATATCACTATAATTCAAAATATCAATATAGTATAGCATCCAATTGTTTAGTAACCATTAAAGTTGTAGGGTGGAATTTTCAGATTACACAATTAATTTAGTGTGTTATACCAATTTATATACATTTGTTTCTGCTCAGAAAATCCAAAACGCAGGGCTATTTCATTTAGGAAGTAAAATTCCATCTGTTTTATAAGATTTAGATAAAATATTTGCCAAAACAGCAAAAGCTTTATACTAGCAAGGCAAGGAACATTTTCAAAATTAATGCTTTTTACATAATTTCACTGCACATCCATTGTAAAATTCAACACTGTTACTTAATTATCTAGTTTTTCATAATTGGCCTGGTTTCTACTCCCACCTGAAGTGTTAACAAAATATTACTTCTCAAGAGTTATGATGTTTGGACACACTAGTCTCTAAATTCTGTCACATATGTATGCATATTGTCATCAAATCCAACAGAGCTAAACATTTTCAAGAACAATCTATTTTAATTGGGCTGTTAAGCATTTACATTTGATGACATGTTTTTAAGTTTCATTTTAACATAAACCCCAAACATTTAAATCTCTACTTCATTCAAAATTATTTCACAGCCACTAACATCTTATTTTTATTGAGGTTTTTTAACATTTTTATTTAATTATTTTAAGTATAATAATCATTGCCTCCCTTTTTTTGTTTTAGAAATTCCTGAAATACAGGTAGTCCTCGGCTTATGTCCAGGTGGAGGCCAAAATTTCTGTTGTTAAGTGAGACATTTGTTAAGTGGGTTTTGCCCCACTTTATAACTTTTCTTGCCACAGGTGTTAAGTGAATCACTGCAGTTGATAAGTTAGTAACTTGGTTGTTAAATGAACCTGGCTTCCCCTTTGACTTTGTTTGTCAGAAGGTCGCAAAAGGGGATCACGTGACTCTTGGACACAGCAAAGGTCATAAATATGATCCAGTTGTCAAGCATCTGAATTTTGATCACGATCATGTGGATGCTGCAAAAGTCGTAACTATGACCCATGGTGGCACAGTGGTTAGAATGCAGTACTGCAGGCTCCTTCTGCTGACTGCTGTTTGGCGGTTTCGAATCTTACCAGGCTCAAGGTTGACTCAGCCTTCCATCCTTCCAAGGTCAATAAAATGAGGACCGAGCTTGTTGGGGGCAACATGCTGACTCTGTAAACCGCTTAGAGAGGGCTGGAAAGCACTGTGAAGCGGTATATAAGTCTAAGTGCTATTGCTATGAAAAATGGTCATAAATCACATTTTTCAGTGCCGTTATAACTTGAACAGTCATTAAACAAGCTGTTGTAAGTCCAGAACTACCTGTATTTGGCACTAGATATGGCTGGGCATGTCCAATAAAAAAAAGATTCTTTATATTCACAAGTCAAACATCTTGTAATAGCAATTCCAGATGGAGACATATCTATAGTTGGAGCCACTTCTCGGGTTTCAATGTACACAACAATCATAAACCTTTACTTTAATCATTTTTTGTGCTTCACTTTATGGTACTCTTATACTGATTTGTTGGTTTGTCAGCTTGGAACTAATTGGTGAATCTGAAATTGCTGCCACTTTTAAAGAATTTTTAATGGAACTGAGTTCCCATGTAGACAAATTAATGAGGCGTACTCCACAAAATCTTCTAGCAATATCATACAATTTTTTAAGAACAGCTTTTCTCAAAAGAATATATACCCATGGATCCAATATTTGATTCCACGTTGCCATTCGAAGAGCAAAAATTATAGTTTCACAGGGTACTGTTTTATGGGAGGTATTTCCACTTATTCCAATAATGGCCATGATTACCTACAAAATGAAATAAGTTCTATTATTCATCAGAAAAAAACAGATCAAAAAATATATTACTATTTTTAACAATAATACATGTAATTTGGTTTAACAGTAAAATAGGAATTGCTGAATATCTGGACCCACTTTAGATATTTTTATAAAGCTGGTTCCTGATTTGAACCATCATGGATTAAAAATTAATCCACTAAAAATTAAAGTTGATATCATAAAGAGTCAAAATCTCTTTTTGAAAAGAGATAATATTGCTTCGGAACTAGTATCAGATGAAGAAAAGTTAATATAGTATAGTGTTGCTTACATAGCTGAATTATGTTCCTATAATTATCTTTTGTGTTCATTTCTAATTCTGACCCTTTCAATACCGGTATTATTTTACTCTTAACTTCTACATGCTTCTTTCTTACAATTTTTTCCATTTTGTTTATTTGAAGTTATTTGCAAATGCCATTTCCCCCAATTTGTACTTTTTTCCATGAAATCTACACAATGATAGCTTATTATAATTAAATAGTTATATACTTCTGAAAGGCATAAAGGCTACCCTACTATTAGACTCAGGCCACTGAAAACATAGAAAATAGTTTGAAAAACTTCGTAAGTAGAAATGGTATTCTCCAGCTATTCCACATAATAGCTGGAAATTATCATTCTGTGCATTTATAAGCACAGCTAAATACTAGTTGGCCTTTCTGGAGTTCTGGTTCTCCTTGTGTGGAGGTGGAGAAGATTACTGCATGACCATTAATAGCAGTCAACTTCCAACACTCTAGGTTTTTAGTACCGGGAAAGGGTAAGTATTATCTTCTCTACTACCAAAGAAATATTTTGGATTTAAGTTTTATGTTAATTTATGGTGTTCTAAATAGATATCACCAATATGATGTAAGCATGTATAAGAATTTAACACATGTTCTGAACATATAAGAAGTTATTATGTATCAGTCCCACTAGGTAAACCAGAAAAGAAAATCAATTCTGCAGAACAGCTAAAACTACGGTACTTTTACAGAGATTGGTTATAACAACAGAATCTTGCAAGTGATTGTGCTGTAGGAAGGCGTCTGCCTGAACCAGTTTTTGTCATTCTTCTCAACTTAAAAAAATGTTTCAACCCCTTTGCCTAGATCAAACTTGCCGCCCACGGGCCGGATGTGTCACACGCTGGCCATGCCCACGCCCCGTTTAGTGAAGGGGAAAAAGTCACGATACATCATGTGATGCTGCCATGACGACACAAGTTTGACACCCCTGGCCTAGATCATGGTTCCTGAATATTTTCATCAAGGTCATCTTCCTTAATCTCTATGGCTTTGAATGAAGTTTTAGAGTCCTATGATTGAAGATATCATACAGACCCAAAAAGCCTACCAAAAAGCAATTAAAATCGACGATTATATAAAATGTTTATTAAATGTCTTTAATAAAAGACTATTAAAATGTTCAACATCTGGTTTTCTAACTGATCCTAAAATGCATATGTATCTATTAAAATAAATAATCTAGAGAGATAAATTTAAATTTTACTTTTAAAATTATTTGGAAATAAGTCTGGAAAATTAAAGGCATGCAAAATAAAAATTAATATAAACATGTCTGGTCATAGTATTCAGCTCAGTAATTTGTATTTTGCATGATGGTAAACAGCTGTGATGACCAGCATTTACACAGAGATAGCAAAGTTACCCCACAGGAGGTACTTTCACATAATCCAAGTAACTGAACCCCCATAGGAACTAAAAGAAGGACTCTCCCATTGAATTATAATAAACAGAATTGTAAGGAAGAATAGTTATCTAGCTCCCAACTGCACTACATTTATCTGAAAAGATTACTATTTTTCCTCATAATAAATTATCTATAAAATCAGCTGTCTTAATTCAGACAACTGCTAGAAGACACAAGCAGTATTACAACATCTCTACAGATACCAAATATTGAAACAAGCATAGAAAAACAAAGAATTTTTTCCAAAGGATCCTCAAGATAGGAGTTTTCAACCTCAAATTGATGTGGCAAAAAAATAAGAATGGACACATGGTATCAGTTTCAAAAAAGATCAAACAAAAAAAAGTATAGTGAAATATTGTACAATAGAGATGCCAACATCTAAGCCACTTTTACCACAGAATTCTGAAGTTCTACATCCCACTATAGAACACATTGATTCATCCAAATAGGATGTAATGAAGGCATATATCACAGGCTCAGGAGTGGGTTCTAACTTACCTCGCCGCTGGTTCGCTTCCTCCTGTGCCGCGTGGGCGTGCGCGCATCGTGCACCGCATGGGCACGCGCGCATGCGCAGTGCCAAAAACCCAACTTCTGTGCATGTGCAGAAGAAAAAAACAGCTTCTGCGCATGCGCAGAAGCCAAAAACAAAATGGCGGTACCTATGGCACCACCGAGAGACCCGGTTCATGGGCGTGGCCAGCTGGCCATCGCTCCCGGTTCGGCAAGCGGGGGGAAATTCCCGCTACCGGTTCTATAAATCCGGTCCGAACCGGGAGCAACCCACCTCTGCACAGGCTATATCTGATATCCAAAGCAACAAGAACAAGTGACAGGCAAATTTTAGCTATATAGTCTTAAACATTAAAATCTAGGCATCTGAATTCATGGGTGTATCCTGGAACACACCCAGACAAAGATCTCCTCAGTATGGCTGCCAGTTTCATCATTTTCATGGCGATGCGTAGAATACCTGCTGGTGGCATTGATCCTACAACTATTCAGTGAGGGACCACCCAAAATAGGACTAGCAGCTAGCACTTAATCCTTTTTCCTACTCTTCTTTTTCTTGATACTTTAGCTTTTTGTGGAGCCAACTAGTTATTGTTTGACTGGAAAGAACAGAGGGCAGAAGTCACCGTGCAAAAGCATCTTGCTTTTTGGAAGAAAGACATAGAAATAGGAATAAGGCAGAAGTTTTTGCCAATTGGAAGTCATCCCACCACTGCAGATAGCCTTGCAGATAATCAAAGAGTTGTTCATAAGGAGATATATTATCATTTCTTAATTTCATCATGTTTTATGCTGTTGATTTGGGAGAAAAGAGATTAGAAGTGATAGGCTCTTCTTTGAGTTTTATTGTGCCATTGATTTTGAGCCATAGTACCATACTCTTTAAACATATTGCACTGTATTAATATTAATAGGTCTGTTATGGTGAGACAGAATAACATTTTTAAAGGAAACTGTCATGAGATTGTAAATTATATACAATTGTATAATTGTAAATTATACAATGAAAATTACAGTGAATATAATTCCCTGTAATTTGCCTATTTAAAAAACAACAACAAGCAATTCACAACCCATACAAACACACAGAATCCAGTGTTCAATAATGGCTCAACATCTCTATACCAGTGGCCCCCAACCTTTGGGGCACCAAGGACCAATTCCATGGAGAAAGGTTTTTCCATGGACCGGAGAGGCCATGGGTTTGCATGCTGCCTGCATCCTGTAGATGGGGCTTCCCTTGTTTGCGTGGATCGGTTTTTGGCATGCCGTGGACCAGTGCTGGTCCCCGGACCGGGGGTCAGGAACTCCTACTCTATACCATCCAAATGAGGGGAAAAAAGATTTTACATTTACATTTTACATGCAATTAATGAATGGAAGTAATTACTTCCCACTACCCTTTGTGTACTGGGGAAAAATCACTGATTATGATATGAATAAGGCTTTGCTCTAAGCAACAAGCACTTTAAATCCACAGATTTCAAAAGCAAATACTCAGCCATGTTCTCCCAAAACATTTTTGTTTGTTTTTTTGACATTCAAAAAAGAGAGAGTTAGTTGCAGGTCCACATTATATAGTTTCACTAAGTCTACCAAAGTAATTTGCCTGTAAGACATTTTAGAAAACTGCTCACATAAGCTTATTAATTTAACTATGATTGAAATGAGAGGCAGATTGAAAAATGGCAGCAATAATTACTGCCAGTTCATAGGAAGGAAATTATTACTAGTTACATGATACCACATGCGCCTGAAAGGTACAAAAATCCCATACTAATTCAGAAGCAATATTTATGCATTAGTAAAGTATTAAAGAATTATCTATTTATTAGAGGATGTGTTCCATACATGATTAAAGAAATTATTTTGTCTTATTTAATATTTAAAATATTAAATTCAGTATTTAAAATCTTCTAATGGAATTGATAATCAAAAGACTTTCTTTTTCTACCAAGATGTGAAGCAAACAAAGTGTGAAAAAGTAATAAGGGTACGTCAATGATAGTAATCTTTAAAAATATTAAGAAGAAAGTGTCAGATCCTGTGGCGTATTGACAGGAAAAAATGTCTTCCTAAAAGAAAAGTTCACTTTTCTTTTGAAAGCACCTAATGAGGTTCTTTCAGGAAATATTAAACTGAAGCAGACAGCTGAAGAAATAAGAATAGTGGTGACTACTTTTAAGACTTTTTAAAATATCAAATTAATATTTTTTCCCTTTCCTTTTTTCTTAATCTTACAGAAGAGTTGCCTTGAAGATGTTTCTTAAAATACTTTTTTTCCCCATAGATACACAGAGACTCACATTATTATCTCTTCCTGTCTGAATGAAATGTGATTCTCTATAAGTGCTCTTGAGTTGCTGCAAGTAACAAAGTAAGAAAACATCTAATGGGAAAGGTGTTTTTTCTACTGATTACATTTTCTACTCAAGTTTTTAAAGGAATAGAAATTTTCAATAAAGGCTTCAGTTGCCTAAAGAATAACTTGGAAAAATGTAACTAACTGTAAAGCAAGCTTGGTTTAATATATTTGTGGGACAGGCGAAAAAATGTAAAATGAAGAATGAAATAATGCTATTGTAAAAAAAAACAGGATTAATTTTAAAATAATACCAGAAAAATATAATGAAATCTTAAATATGAAAGCAGACTATGCTTTATGAAATCCTTAAGAAAACACCAGGATAACAAGTTGTAAACCAAGCATTCTAAGTACTGAGAAATCAGATAAGTCCATCTACAAATAGAACTCTTTGCCCAGGTCATTTTCCTTCAATGACAGGATAATTATGTTCAGTACTCTTTCCTATATAAAGTACTCTACTTTCTATTAAGTAGGCTAGGCCTTTTGAATTTAAGAGGTCCAATGCATTATGGTACTGCTGTACTTGCAAACTGCTGTTGGATTATGACCAAATGTATCTACATATAGAAATAGTTAATAATCTGTTCATGATAAAAGAATTATAGAGAGGGTTTGCTCATAACTAGGTAACAGAAAAGGATCCTGAATCAGTCACTGTAAAGTAATCAAGATCAAAATTTGCCTTTTAAACCTAGCATGGAATTACTCAATTATTTTTCCAGTTAGTCATTTCAAGCTAAAAGTGTAATGGTGGGTATTAATACCTTATTATGTAAAACAACTTTACTTATTGTGACATGATTGATCCAGCTGGAACATGCTTAATTTTCATATGACTGATGCTAGATATAGATTAACTCTTGACTGCATATCTCTGCATTACACAATATTAACTGATTTCCAAAGAAAACTGTTTTTATAAAGCAGATATAATTTATTAAATAGGAAATTCTATTATAAATGAAACTTCTATTGTAATTGTGACTTTTGCACTTCTGTCATTATGACCTGGGCTGAACTCTCATTAGCCTCAATAAGAATGATTAAAGTACTGTAGTGTGATGATTTAAGACGTTTAAGATTATCATGAAATACTGAACAATGAAAGCTTTTATGCTCTCTTTAATCAAACAACTTGCATATTTCCATATATGCTGGATATGGTTGCTCTTTCCATACAGTTAATTCGTATCATAATGTTTTGTGGATAGACTTGTAAAAAGTTTAACAGGACATTCTTTCCACTTGGTGCTATCAGGCAAATTCTTCTAAGCACAAACATATTGCTTCTTTTTATCACTCTTTTTTTGCTGAACATTCTTTAAAGACACTGTTTATGATGTACCCTCATCCACACTGATGATAAAAAAAAAATTACTGCTGACTTAGGAGGTTTTTATTATTATCCAGTCCTCATTGATTCAGTGGTATTGAATTTCTAATGCACCTTATGGCCTAATATTTAAACACTGAATGTCGACATATAGTGCATTATTCTCCAATAATGTAAACAGTGCTAGATTATTTTTACTTTAATTAAAACAAACAAGGATGCGCAATTTAAGGTAATAACTTCCTACAAACCCAATTCCCTAATGATTCCCAAGTACCAGATGTTTTTCCATAGCTTATGTAAGTAACATTAAACTCTATCTAATTTGTCTCAAGTACCAATCCGAAATGTCTTAAAATATTCCATATCATACTTATTCAGGAAGAGCATGTGATTCCTCTTGGAATAAATAGAACAAAATGGTTTAGCTGATGAAACTATAGTTTGTAGTCAGAAAACACTGTAGTGTTACATAATATATGAGACTGAGAACCATTTATACATCTGAATTAAAATTAAATGTTATCACATATTTCATGGAATTTGAAAATAGTCATTATGTTTACAATTTGTTTGTTTGTTTGTTTGTTTGTTTACCACCCATTTCCCTTGGTATAAAGTGCTGCTAAATTACAGCCCTTCCATATTTAAGAAAATAATGGCCATTCAAATATTATGCCAATACATGTTTAGGGACACACTGCATGAATTGATTCCAAATATACAAAGTTAACAAAGTATGATTTTAAACGTGCTTCCTGTGCATTTTTGCTATTGCAGTTTTTAGGCTTTTATCATTCTGTAACCAAGTACAAAAAAGCAACAAATTTACAATAAAAACAGTGGGCTTGGGTTTGCCATGCAGTTCCTTGGGTTTGAAGATCATGCAGTCATGGTTTCCCTTACCCATGATTTGTTGAATGAACCTTATATGCTTCTTAGATCGTGTTAAGCCAGATCCAAATAAAAGATGATGATTAGCACAATGTGTGTTTTCAAGCTATTTTTAACATAGTTTGCTGTGATATTTGAATCAAGCTAACAAAATGCCTTCTTCACAGAAGACTAGACTGAATGTCTGTCTCATATTTTACAATTTGTTACCCATAAATAACAAATAACAGAATAACAAAGTTGGAAGGGGTCTTGGAGGTCTACTACTCCAACCTTCTGTTTGAGCAAGAGACCCTATATCATTCTGGACAAATGGCTGTCCAAACTCTTCTTTAAAACCTCCAGTGATGGTGCACCCACAACTTCTGAAGACAACCGGTTTCACTGACTAATTATTCTGTCAGGAAATTTCTTCTTAGTTCTAGGTTGGTTCTCTCTTTAACCTCTTGTCTTGCCCTCAGATGCTTTGGAGAATAGATTGCCCCCATCTTCTTTGTAACAGGCACTCAAATACTGGTAGACTGATATGTCACCCCAGTCCTTCTCCTTCATTGCACTAGAAACACCCAGTTCTTGCAACCATTCACTGTACTTTAGTCTCTAGCCCTCTAATCATCTTATTTAAATATTGGGGAAGAAGCCATGTAGTAAACACTTTAGTGGTAAGTACAAACTTAAGGTATGGGTGGATTTACATTCAAAACACAAAGTAGCCACTTGTATTTTGGTTTTGCTTTGATAGGGGGGAAGAACTTTACAACTGTTTCAAGAAATATTGGGGCTCCCTTCCGTATTGCTGTAGATCTTTGAAGGGGCACATTATTTCATTACAGCTTCAAATGGAACAGCCCTTCAAAGCAAAGCTGAGATGCAGTTCACTGTTTGCATCCACTGGTTTGGTAAATATTCTACATTTTTATATAACACTCTTTCCTGTGACACCGTAAGTCCCATTATCTAAGGAATTGGTTTTCAAGATAAAAAAGAAAAACAAAAGAAACCATAACTTCCATTAAACCATCCTGTGAAAGCTTGGCATATTAGTCAGCTTCCACCCTCATCTAGAAAATGTTTGTATCATTATATTCAACCCAAGATCTTAAGATATTATCCCAGAACAAGATAAGCAATATATAACATGAGAATGGAAGTGGTTGACTGGTTAAGATCTTACCAGGAAAGGAGTCCAGCAAATGCAAGAGACACACATTATACCCAAGAGCTGAATGATCATTTCAAAATGATGAGATCTGCCCTGTCTATGTTGACTCTTAAATTTGACTCTTAAAAGTGTAATTCCTGTCACAGCATTGCACAAAAGTGAAATAACAAGGGCCAGCAAACCCAAACATGAAAAAAGTAAGAGGTAAAATCTATCTTCCCAATCTTTAATATTCTCTGTTTGATAGAAACACCAGGTTTTTGATGCTTGAATTGTATACTTCTTTGATGTCAGTATTGGCAGCAAAGCTATGAAAATAGCAAAAAGACACACCATAGTCAATATCATTTTTACATGGTTAAAAGTCATTTTTGTTGAGTGAAATATTGGTTTTGTCACTCCAATGCAGCGTTCCACAGCCATCACACTGCCCAGAAAAAGAGGATAAAGTCCAAAGAACACCATGCAGTTACCAAAAAAATTGCAAAATATATTTTCTGATGGATCAAATTGTTCCCATTTTTTATCATTTGCATATACGAATACTGCAATAGTTCCAACGATGAGATGGCCCAACATGTCTGTGATAACCAAGCTACTGGCAAAAAGCAAAAACAATGCTTTTGATTTCTGCCTAAACCTCTTATATGCTTTCATGAGAATTACTATTGCAAGGCTATTGGATAAAATCCCAACAGTCATGAAGATGGCAGAAAAGATTACATTGAAGCCTTTTCCTCCACCACACGTAATATTAGAAATTCCAGGCAAGGATGATGATTGTGAACCATTCATTGTTAGAAAGAAAATTTCAGCTTTCAAAACATCTCAGTGGCCAGGAAATCATCAGGCATCTAAAATACAGTAAAAGAAACTGTTTAAATACAATAAATAATATTATACATTTAATTTTACCCACTTGCGATACAAAAACAGGCATAATGTAGATGAACGTGCATAAATACCAGTGCAGAGAATACAATTAACTAAATATAAAAATGATAATACAATAGATCAATTAAGTTAGTACAAAGCAGGAAAAAAGTAGAAAAGGGAATATTTAAAATTTGAAATACTTAAACGTTAGCATAAATACTAATGGCATATTAAATTATCAATATTCAAGAACATTTGTTCCAAAACACATATCCATTATCTGATACAGCTTTCCTTTTTAAATTATATAACTAAGAGCGTGTTATACAGCTTCATGCACTGCATTAGTTATTTTTTCATGTTCTGGAATTTGATTGTCTTTTCCACTTTAGCTTTACCTTTGCTATAATCTCACCAATCAATTTTCACTCACATACATCATTGGCAATAACACAGGAGATAGACAGACAGGCAGGCAGGCAGGCAGGCAGGCAGGCAGACAGACAGACAGACAGACACAGAAACACACACACACACACACACACACACACACACACACACACAGCAATGAACAATCAGATGATTAAAGATATCAGCTTTATATATAAGAAAATAAGTTTAGCTTTAATAGTAATATTGATTTATTTTGCCTAACAATTTGGTGTGAGATGAGACAAAGACTAATAAAAGGATTCTATTTACCTTCAATCTTAGGAACCCTTACAGAAGATAGCCCTTCCACTGCCCAAGTTTAAGAGTTAATCAAGTAAAACAGAATAAAGCGTGAGAAGACTCTTTTCCTCAGTCTTTCCAGAGAATGTTCTGGAAAGTAACACGTTTTCTTCTATTGAGGTCTGCAGCACTCGGAGAACCAATAGGTGATATAAACTTGCCCTTCCTGGCTAATAGATGAGCACAGAAGTGTCTCAGATAATTAGCATTCAACTGCTGGCAATGAACTAATATATTGCTTTATACTCTCAGTTTGCCTATTCTTCCCGAACAGTAGAATAAAGTAGCCCAGCCCCCTGGTGCATATCTCCAGATTTCACTGGTCCATTATTTTGCTCAAAATGTCACACGTGTAACAGGAAGAAATTGGAAGTAGTAGGAGAGTAAATAACCACTGATTAAACTGACTGATCAATTTGCTTCACAAATAGATGTGAACCAGTTTCCTACATTAATTATAATGTTTCTTGTCCTGGAAATAAGTGTAACTTAGAACTTGAGGTAAAGACGAATGCCTGTAGGAGTCTAGTGTCTATATTTAGGTATATGCAAAGGAAGAGTTATGATATTTAACTGCACTTAGGAGAGCAGCAGAAAAATGGGCAAAACAACTTCGATGCCTGCTATTTTTCTTTAACTAAGGATATTCTACGTATTACGCAGCCTCCAGATGCTGCTATTCAAGATCTCACATACTATTCCTTCCATCAGTGCAATATTACAGCTAGATTTTACCATATTTAATATATAGCTAGTAAATTCAGCACATATTATTTTTCTATTATACTATATACCACATATACATTTACCACAATGTTCACATACTCCTTACCATAGCACATGTTCTAATCTATGGCATCTGGAAAACACACTGAGACTACATAACAGAAACACAATAGATCAAACTAAAATCTCAGCTTATTTCAGGTAATTTGTATTTGAGGAAATACTGAATAATATAGGTTTTTTTTTCAAAACTCTAAATTATAGGAGAAATGAACATCATACTCTACATTTGTAGGAATTTGGAATTCTGTTCAGTGGATTTTATTCAGTATACAAAACATTCTACCATATGAATCTGAAGCTAACTGAAACATTTTTATAGAAAGATTACGAATTTAAATATAAACAGCAGGGGGAATCACACACGAGCACATTTTTCCCCCATTTAAATGCTTACATTGATTTTTCTTTTACTGTCATTCTTTGTCCCAAATAGCATTTAATGACCAAGCAAAGTCTCTGCATGAGTTGGCTGGGTCAGTTCATTCAACCAGTCCTTCATTTATCAGCTCATATACATTATACACTATTTGATTCTCCCCTTTCTTTATTTCTTAGAAAACAAAGTTATAGCATCCATATAGCCTTATGCTAGTAAAAGCTCAGCATAAAAACAAGATGATTTTACTAAACTTTGTAAAATTTAGTTACCTATACAGCCATGCCAAATATTTCAAAAATCAACAGTTGCAGTTTTAAAATAAAGACTATTCAACGGAGGAAGAATTCTATATAAATACACTTGTAATAAAAAAAAATATTTTGGCATTATACCAGACATGGTGATATAAATCTGAGCACCGATATACTATAGTCTACACTGCTTGACAAATAAATATTCCTGTAACTAATACTAAGGCAGTAGGGGATAATGTAAACAGATGAAAAGTATATTACTTAAATAGAGGAAAAGCAACATATAAGTATGCATTTTCATAAGTAATTCCAGTTTTGCTTCTGTTTGAATATAGCACTTTAAAAAGTTAAAAGTACTCTGCATAAATGGCCCATTTTAAATGTAAATTCAATTTTTAATTTGAATTCGAAGCTGTATGCAACCTAATTAAAATGTCAGATATTTTCTTAGCAAATTTCATACTACTGCAAAAACTAATGCACAGAACAGCATGTTTAAGCAGACTATTTAAGTTGCCAAGCTTCTTTGGGGTAAAATGACCACAATTATCCATATATGTGAGACTATGGCATGCTCTTGAACAGACTTGCTTCATATAGTTCAGTATACTGCAGCAACTAGTTTAAGTCTCAGAGAGAACACTTATTTGGATGGTAAAAATAGGTAATATGAAGTGAGCTATAAGTATAATGTAAAATGGACAGAAGAATTTAACATGAATAACAAGGACTGCATGAATAAAATTGGAACCAATTCTGAGTTGCTGGAATAGGTAAAAATGAAAATCACTGTTGGGAATATATCAATGAGGTATTTTTGAAATGACAGTGAACTTCAAAAGTAAACATTGCCAAAGGGTGAAAGATTTCAGGATTCATTAGTCTGCAATCTAATGAAGGTCTATACAGTCCCTAAGAATCAACACCAATTTGATAGCATTTAATCGATGAATCAGCCACTATTGTAGAAGTCTATTTTTTTAAAAAAATCTTTTACAATTAACATTTTTTAAAAAAATGTGACATGAGAAAGCGAGGAGCTATTGAGGGAACAGCAATCAGCTAGTCTAGCAAGCTAAGCAGTGGAATAATGATAGCGAAGGGATCAAAATGTAAAAAATCTAGGAAAAAAAGAAACAGGTCTGCAAAAGAAAAACAGAAAGGAAAGTAGGAGACAACTGAAGAATAAGCAACGGTGAACTCTGAGAAATAAAGTAGACTTTGGATGTAAGACGTTTGGATGGAGACAGGAGGAAAATGAGATTATCTTCTATAAGAGAATTAATATTGTTCTGTATTCCTCCCCCTGGAACACTTGCCTCCCCAGAAGCAAATTCCATTAAATTCAATGGGATTCTTTTCCTAGCAAGCGGAATTGGATTACAGTCTTGATTCAGCCAATTTGATTTGAACCTACCTAGCCTAATATTGGATCCTCTTATACCCTCAAGCATCTGACCAGATAGGGCAGTTGTCTCTTTAGTCACCCAATCATCCAAGTCTGAAGAAGGTAAAAACAAAACAATACACACTTACAGGCGGGATTCAAAGAGCCAGCCGGAGGCTAAAATCACGCCAGCGTTTTCCACCGCACTGATTTAATAGTAACGCAGCCGCGTTTGATATTGTACCGTCACAGCCACGGCTAGATGATCTTACGAAGCCTTGGACGGGCTAAACTGGAGAGTCCGCAAGAGCTACTCAGAAGTGCACAGTTATTCCTAAGTCTTTCTCCACACAAGCACGACGAAGGCGTCCGCTTTCTTTTCCAAAGCCGAAGCTCACCTTCCTTTTCCCCTGAAAGTTTGGGAATGCGAAGCTTGGAGGACAAAGCGAGGGAGCTCTTTTTACCTCAGGCTCTGGGGTCCCGCCAGCGGTCGCGCTCCAGTCTCGCTCTCCGGGCATCTCCGCCACCCACCAGATCGCTACGGCGGCGACTCCTTCCCACGCTTCCCGCTCACCCAACTAATAAAGACGGAGGGAGGCTGCAGCTCCGCTCGCTCAGAACGCCGGGCTCGCCCACGCTCCCGCCCCTTTCAGCTGGCAAAAAAAAAAAAAACCGTCACACGTGCTACCGGCTGGCTCTTTTCCCTGACTTCGGACTCTTTTAACAACCTACTGCAACTTTCCCGTGGGGAAGATGGTAGCCCTTTCCAAGAAAGCCTCCACCCTCCTTTGGCTCTGCCAAAAAACCAAGCCCTACACCTGCAAGAGGGAAGGAAAGAGACTTTGTTTTTCTTCACCATCAAAGGGTGGGGGGGGGGGGGGAAAGCAACCAAGCATTCCTGTTCTTTTCCAGGGAGATTTAGGGTCTCTGTCCACAAATAAATCTCAGAATCCTGTTTTCTGCCATGTCTCCACATTGTTGTCTTCATTTCGTCCCCAATCCATAGGTGTCTACAGCGGACAAGAGGTAGCAAGAGATCACAACACAAGGACTCCCATATCTGCATCCAACATTAGGACACAAGTACAAAAAGAGGTGGGGAAGAGTTGTGTTATAATGTAACTGCGTGTATGGCACATTTGCGTTGTCGTGGCTGACTGTGGTCGATTAGGCCTCAAACCATAACTAAGAATGAAAGTCAATGTTAAAACAGCATTTTCCCCTTTAAGAGCCAAGATACAGTGGCAGCTTTGCCATAATAGGCTTCACAACCTTTTAGTGGATACCAAGTGGGGATGTAGTTCTGGACTCATCCCTTTCAAATTGTCTGTTATCATTTGAGTGTTAGCAAGAATTTGCATACTCAACCCTCCTGTAGCTAAAATATCTGAGGAGAGGAGAAGCATGTCACATGGAAGAGCTTCCTCTTTGAAGGGGAAAAGATAACTCATGACAACCCGATGCTTCAAACTCCCCAAGCTCACCAGAAGCCATGACAAAGCAGCTAAAAATGCATAGTTATCTACTGCCTGGAAGCTCTTCTACTCTGAGTATGAGAAATCATTTTGAAATCCTAGCCCTAGATTATCTCTCCTACGAGCAGAGGAAGCTGATAGTTAAGGAACACAGCCAAGTGGATAGAGCTACTAAGCTACCAAAGCTCACCAAGCCCCCCCAAAAAATACAACAAAGGAAAGTCAACTGATCTCTAAGGGTTGGGATCAAGCTAATACATATTAGGTACTTCAGATGAGAGTAGACAGACCTTCTCCTATTCTGCCCCCAAGGGTTGCTTTTCAGGGCCATTCTGCTTCCATCAATAGGGGAATTCAGCTCTTTAAAATCAACATGTCCTCCATACACATCAGGTTTTTGAGATGGTCTCCATCTTAATGACCTTGATCAGCAATTGCCTGCCAGAAACAGTAGGTAAGGTGAAATGAAGGTCTGTTGCAGTGTGAAGTTGGAAAAAGATATTGTTAAATGCACTATGAGAGATGCACCAAACACTGTACCTGTAAGCTGTTTGGGCTGGGAAGAGGACTGGAATTTGAATCCAAAAGTAACCTGGGTTCAGTTCCGATTTTTTATAGATGTTTTACCTGGTGCATTCAAAAGTATCAACCCAACAGCTGAGCATTGTGATTTTGGGGGGCTGGGGTTTTAGTACTATTTCACAACAGCATTAATCCTCAGCAAGTCACTTGTTATGAGCATATACTTTGGCTAACTTTAAATATACCTGCACCAACACCTATGCCAAAGAGCATCCCAGGCCATGCTCATTATGTATTAAAGAGACTGATTGATAGATCTTTTCTCATTTCCCATTGCTTGTTTGGAAGGGAGGGAACATAGCTAGAGAAGTATTATATATTAACCCTTGTTCTTTAACATATCCTCTATGCTGGGATTGTGTCTATGGCACAGTAAAGATTGTCCCAATGCAACTATAGCTTATAGTATAACTGTAATAAAGGCCCTTAATAGGAATGTTTCTCTCTCTGATAAACTAACATAGTTCTCTTCACACAGAACACAATCTGAAAATCCAAACATCAAATATCACAGGAAACTGACCTTGATTTACCATTTCTATATAAACAATATATCAATAACCTGGACAAGTCTAGTTTGCAAGATACCTGTGTCTTTGATTAATAAGAGATTTTGGCCTTCAGTGTGATATCAATGAAGAGGTATCTTACAGTCAATTATCTCAAAAGATTCTCAGCAACCCCAATTGCAAAAAATTCGACTTCAGCAACAGAGTGGTCAATGCCTGGAATACATTACCCGACTCTGTAGTTTCTTCCCCAAACCCCCAAATCTTTAACCTTAAACTGACTACCATTGACCTCACCCCATTCCTAAGAGGTCTGTAAGGGGCGTGCATAAGTGCACCAGCGTGCCTACTGTCCCTGTCCTAAAGTCCCCATGTATTCGAAAAATATGTACTCGAAAAATATGTACTCAAACTATGTTTGTACTTATTATATACTCATATTAATATTTATACTTTACCTGTAATCATATACATGCTTGACAAAATAAATAAATAAAATAAATAAATTTTAGAAAGAGTAAGAAAGTTCCTTGAGCTGAGACAGTTTCTGCTGAGATAAACCCTGCTTTCATTTTTACCAAGCTGATTGTAAATTTAGCTGTTAGACTGCAGTTGGTTTAATTCAACCCTGCTGGATTCAATGACAGTCCCTAACAATAAATTATGGACTACAGCGTTTCCAAAAGCTTTTGCACTGGTAAACATGCAAATTAAAGTAATTAGAATTTGAGTCAGTTTGCACGAATAAGTGCTGACAAAAAGGAAGTCATACTTAAATGGGTTAAATTCCCAAGGTGTATGATACACAGAATATAATACATGCAATTATGTCTGTTTTAATGCAATCCTACCTCTAGCTTTGAAGATTACTCAATGCATTGTAAATTAAAATTGATCACTGAGCAAATGCTCACAATTTGTCTCTTTCAAATTATGAACTTTTCAACTGGACGATTAAAATGTCTTTAAATAAATTTAATATGTCAACACCAAACTTCACATACACAGATTCACATTCAGAAGATTACATTCTTTGTTTTTTTTTCCCTTTTCCTCCTCCTCCTCCTCCTTGAATGCATTCTGAATTCTGAATTGCATTTTAATTCTCCTTGAATGAATATAAAAGGAAAAAGGAATGACATTACCATAGATGTATACTACAAACCACCCAGGGGTGTGTTCTGGATCCTTTTGCTGCCGGTTTGCTCAGGGTCGCGCCGTGCACGCAGCAATCAAAAAATAGCTTCTGTGCATGCGCAGAAGCAAAAATTAGCTTCTGCACATGCGCAGAAGCAAAATCCAAGATGGTGGCGCCCACGGAGACACCGACAGAACCGGCTCCGTGACGTCATCGCCGAGTTACTAGCGGTTCTAAAGAACCAGATAGAACCGGTAAGAACCCACCTCTGAAACCACCCAAGCAAACAGAGGAAATAGATTAACATTTTGCTAATCAGTTAGCTAAGATGAGCAGGAAGCACACTATAATAGTAGTGGGGGACTTTAACTACCTGGACATCAACTGGGAGACAAACTCTGCACCAAGTGGGAGATCAAACAGGTTATTGACAAACCTAGCAGACAACTTTGTCATTCAAATGGTAGAGAAGGGAAGCAGAGGGTTAGCTATACTGGACTTAATACTTACTAAGGGATGAAATGATAGAGGGGGTTGAAGTTGCAGGAACTTTGGGGAAAGTGACCATGTCATATTGGAAGTCAAAATAATACAGGTAGAAGTAATAGAACAAAATCGAATGAGTGTCTTAGACTTTAAAAGAGCTGATTTCAACAAACTTATAGCTTAAGAAGGATTCCATGGATGGAAATCTTAAAGGTGAAAACAATTCAATAAGCTTGGGAAATTCTGAAAAAGGAGATTATAAAAACCCAGTCTAACACAATACCACTGAGAAAGAAAAATAAGAGACCCAAGACAAAACCAGCCTGGTTCCATAAAGAGCTCTCTGATAAATTGAGAAACCAAAAGGGACAAGTATAAAAAATGGAAAGAGGGACACATAACTACAGCAGATTTAGCAAATAGCCTGAATCTGCAAAGACCAATTCAGGAATGCTAAGGCTCAGAATGGAAGGAGAAGGAGGAGGAGGAGGAGGAGGAGGAGGAGGAGGAGAAGGAGAAGGAGAAGGAGAAGGAGAAGGAGAAGGAGAAGGAGAAGGAGAAG
>QLTV01001352.1:2872105-2899560 GCA_003457575.1 Thermophis baileyi | reverse complement strand
TATAGAAAGTATAGATATAGATATAGATATAGATATAGATATAGATATAGATATAGATATAGATATAGATATAGATATAGATATAGATATAGATATAGATATAGATATAGATATAGATATAGATATAGATATAGATATAGATATAGATATATAGATATAGATATAGATATAGATATAGATATAGATATAGATATCTTTAGACTGTAAGTTATTAAAAATATATATATTGCCTGCCGAAGTTTGCAGCTTTCCTATTCATGTATGCAAATTTATGTTTCCACATCAAGCTTATAGTTGTTTAACTATTACAGTAATATTAAATATGTTGTTATAAATGGCTGTGTTTCTTCACATAGAGATAGATGATAGTTAGATAGTTAGATAGCTAGATAGCTAGATAACTAGATAGACAGACAGACAGACAAACAGAGAGACAGATACTGTACATACCGGTACATCCCAACTTTCAAATGGCTTCTTTGTAATCCCCCCCCAAAAAAACCCAAATCCAGATGTTTGAGGAATTCACTGAAATATTTCAGCTTTTGAGAACTCTGGAGTTTGGTTTTGGTTTGTGTGAGGAAGTTTGGCGAAGCGTTTTCTTTCACACTGGAGACCAACAGCAGGCAGCCACATCTGGATGATTCTCAGCCAAAGATGAGTAAGTAAGCAGTAATGAAAATGAAAAATATGTCTTTATTATGCAACTAAGAGTTGCTAGACAGAAAAATGAGCAGCTATAAATTTAATAAATAAATAAAGTAAGAATATCTTCCATAGGCATGGCCAACTTCTCTGTTCTTCACCTATTTTTGTTTCTTATTACGTAAGTTGGTTAACAGCTCAACGTTACCATACTACAAACCAGTCAGCTTGTTTTCTTTAACATTGGACATCAATACACAACAAATGGTTTAGCACTGAAGACATGCTGAAACTTTTGGATCAACTGTTACAAGATCTGTCAAACCACTAAAAAATGGCTTTTTAAAAAATGCTGAATGTTCCCATCAAACAACTAGTGCTGCTCTAACTATATTTAGCAATCCTGGTCAAAAAGAGAACATTTAGACGATGTAGAGATGTGTTGGAAAGGGATAGTGTCTTTCTCACTTTCTAACTAATGCCAAAGTTTATTTTTTTTCATCATGCACAAATAAATACCAGTTGATATTTCTGATGGCTAGGAAGTTGAGAGAAATATAGAAAAGACCAATTCCGTCCGTTATTCTATAACAGCCTCCCGTATGTGTCCTCTTATCGATCACACTGGAAAAACCTTTTATTTCTTCTGAATTTGTATTCAAACCAGAGATCCTATATTTAAATTTTCTGCACTAGGCATGTCTCATAAAGCACAGCTGGATGTTTCACTCAGTATGGTAGGAAAAGATACATTTTTAGGTCATTTCCTTCTTTGTAGGTCCAAACCAGCTCTGAAGAATCCCCGACTTTTTGGAGTACATTTTAAGAATAAAAGGCGTCAATAAGGAATTATGAATTGCTGAAAATCACATTCTTCCCCATCTTCCTTCTGTCTTTGATGGATACTAGCTCGTTATTCCCTTGTTTTTCATTAATTTCATTTTGACAGTTGGGTTCCCCTCACCCCCAATTATATAACAATATAAATATTGTTATAACAATAACAACAATAATAATAATACTATTAGCATATACAGTTTGTGTTATACATATTATATATTCAATGATCACATCCCTATTATTTCTTAAAGCTACTTTTTTAGATTTATTTATTTTTCAAAAACTCACATTTGTCCTTTATTTTGGTTATTTAACTTTTACCATACAGATGGTACCAGTTATTGCACAGCGTTGTTGTTGTTTTGCATTCATGTAAAAAAAATATGGAAACCGAATGGTCTTTTAAAAATAAATTTACATATATTGTTTGATTTTAGATATTTTTGTTAGAATAAACAATTTTTTCTTTGTTTTTTTCTTTGCAAAGAAAAGTTCTAAACATAAACAGTTAAAACTTTTTATTCTTAAGATCCTCTTTCAGATTTGCCCCCTTTTTCAGGTTTGTCCTTTATATTTTCCCAAGAAAATATGGTCACCATAACTATATGCCAATTATTTTATATGTATACCAAGTAGCTTCTATCATACTGTTTCTAATCTTATAGTCATAGTATCACCCATCCATGTTTTTCTGTTCTAAGTCAGGCCTTATATAGCTTTTTTTTTTTTTTGCTTCTATTCCTATTGAAAAATATCAGAAAAGTGCTATTTATACATTTCTCACTGAATCTGTTTTTCTTCACTTCGATTTCTGTATCTGAAACTCCATCCTGTTCCTACACTGCGTGGAATTTATTTCTTGCCCTTTCTTTTTTCTGTTTTTATTTACCCTTAAGAGGAGCTTTAAGCAACAGTTACTGGAACTTTAATTTGCAATGCTTGGCCTTGACTCATCTACCCTAAGTTGTAAATCAAGCTATATCATAACTATTTTCCATCACCAGTTACCAAGGCTAGGTACTTTGCCACAGAAGTAATACTACTGGGCAGTTCTGTGTGCTCTTTCACAACTCCTAGAACTACATTCAGGAAAGACTAAATCACTGAATCCCGTGTCATAAATCCCACAAGAGCAAACGTACACTTCAAGAAAATAGTTTAAGCTATGTAGTTGTTTTGTTTTGTTTTTAAAAGATATCCTTGGCACACTCAGAACCCAGAAAATTAATTGCAGCCTAGATGTGTCCCATCATTCATGAGCAACTCTTTCCAGTAAGGGCAGTAATTATATGAATTAAGTCTGAATCTGGGCTTCCACTGGGACATATTTCAGAATTTCAGTTCAGAAATCTGAATTTCCATCATTCCCTTTGATTAGTATTGTAATAAACAAAGAGTTTGGTTTGACAAGTTTCAGATGAATTAGTCCAGAATTTTTTATGTAAGAGTAATCCTTATAGAATGGAAATAATGAAAAATAAGATTTTTATACATCACCCATGAATGTTGTGGGCAACATTTAAAATATGTTTTACAGTATAGACTGCCCTATTTGAGAAACCTGCAGCTTTGGCAGAATTTTTTTAAAAAATAATCTTATTAAAGTCTACAAATATGAAGATAAAAAAACGAATACAAACTAGGAAATATATAAAAAAGAAAAAGGCGTGTAAAGAGATAGAAAAAAGAAAAGAAAAAGAATATATATATAAAAGATAACTCTAACCCCCTTCCTTCAGACAAGTATTAACAATTTCAGTAATTTAACACTTTCTCTAATATTTCAATTAAAAAGAAAGAAAAGATCTCTTCTTCCCATATCTCAACTTTTATCAATAATCAAATCAAAGCACATCATTCAATCCTAATGAGCAAAAGTCTATTAAGAGCTACTAAAAATAATATACTGTATATATTTTAACTTTTGCCAAATAAATCCATATTGTATTCCAACTTACTGCTTTTTCTAAGAAATAAAACATAAGTAATCTCATTTATAAACAGAGATTTAAAGTATTGTTAAAGTCCTGTCAAAAAGAAGATCCATTAATAACTACCAGAATACCAAAAGCAAGCATATTTTAACTCTGGTCAAATAAATTCACTTTATATTTCTTCTGTTTGCTTTTTAGAAAGCTTGATCTTTAATCCCATCAAATGATGTCCTACAAAATGATTTCTTATCATTTTCTCTTTTTGCTCCTTTCAGGAACAACTTTAGTTGTTAGTTCCCTGAGGATTGGCTGCTGCATGAGTCCAAATCTCAGAAGACTAAACCTTTGGTCCCGGTGACTGACCCAGATTGGATCCTGCAACAACTTGAGTAGTTTGACACATCCCCTTTGTAAATCCAAGATAATAAGCTTTCCAAATAATTGTTCTAATTTATTATTTATATGTTCTCTTTAGTTATTTAGTATCTATACCCTCTGTTAGATCTATTTCTATAATATTAGACAAGTAATATCTTTTAAGTAATTTCTAAGTACACTGTTCCCAAACAATCTTAATTTCTTCTATAGTCAAATAATATTGCCCCATTATATGAATGGGTCTCTTCTTCTTTACTGTAATTCTTAGTTCTCTCTTGTTCCCTCTGGTCAACCTTGAAAGTCCCCTCTAATGAAATGTTAATTTTCCAATTAATAAAACTTTTCCACGGAAAGATTTGTTACAGTTGATTTCAAAACCTTCTTACATTTTTTTTTAAACCCACAAGAAATATTGTTTCAAGTCTTATAACTTAAAGCCTTTTAGTTTAGCCTTTAAATTTTCAAAATCAGCATTCTAGTTTGCCCTTTTCTGTTTTACAAAAATTAAAGTTTTTCTTTTTCATCCTTAAACTTACAGAAAACTTCTTTCATTGGGGGTGGAAGGAAATTCTCCCAGTATGATGATATTTGCCCTTCAGAAAGTCAATGACAAGCAGTTTCCTAAAGTAATTAAGAGAGGAAGTTGGTAAACACAATGTCCATTTAAAGGCACCAAACTGTAGCTTAGGCAGAATGATTTTCTCTCTACTTCCAGAGATCTCAAATCCACTGGAGAGGACTATTTTGTAATCTATTCACAGGTAGTCTCTGTATAGAACGGTGATGGCGAACCTATGGTAGGCGTGCCACAGGTGGCACGCGGAGCCATATCTGAGGGCACGTGAGGCGTTGCCCTATGTCAACTCCAGTGCGCATGCATGTGCTGGCCAGCTGATTTTCAGCCTTCTTTTCGGCCATTTTCGGTCTCCCCAGGCTTCAGGAAAGCCTCCTGAACCCTGGGAACGGCGAAAAACGGCCAAACGGGCCAAATGGAAGTTCGGAAATGAACTTCCGGTTGGCCCGTTGGGCCGTTTTTCACCGTCCCAGGCTTCAGGAGGCTTCCCTGAACCCTGGGGATGGCGAAAAACGGCCAAACGGGCCAAACGGAAGTTCAGAAATGAACTTCCGGTTGGCCTTTTGGGCCGTTTTTTGCTGTCCCCAGGCTTCAGGAGGCTTCCCCAGGCTTCAGGAGTCCGGAGGCTTCAGTGAGTGCGCGGGTGGGCAGCGCGGGGAGGGTTGTGCACATGCGCGGGGGGGCAGCATGGGGGTTGTGCACATGTGTGGGGGGAGGGCATGGGTGTGGGCACGCGCGTGCACTAGCGCGCGCACACACACCCTTTTGGCACGCAAGCCAAAAAAGGTTTGCCATCACTGGTATAGAACAAACCTGTGAGTGATTCTAGTTCTTTCCTTGATCCAGAGAGTTCTGAGGAGCTGATCTGTTCACCAGCTGTTCACTCTCATTGGTTTTGCAGAGCCATTTTCAGGTCACCATTGCTTCCACAGAACTTCAGAAGAATTAGGGCTTTTGATGATAGATATAAATTTTAATATTTGTTTCCTGCTCAATTGGTACAAAAGTGTCAGAAAATGTAAGAATGAAGCCGTGAAACCTAAAATTTCTTCCCCACCCTCACCTATGCAT
This sequence comes from Thermophis baileyi, assembly GCA_003457575.1. Lineage (NCBI taxonomy): Eukaryota > Metazoa > Chordata > Lepidosauria > Squamata > Dipsadidae > Thermophis > Thermophis baileyi. The sequence goes on along the minus strand of QLTV01001352.1, from coordinate 2,894,118 downwards.
TACCAATACGCACAATCCCAACACTCAATACTGCCTTCTGTATATCCTCCTATAGAGTGTCTGCAGGATTCAATATTCTTTGCTCTAGAAGAAAGAACTCACAACAATTGAAACGATTAACAGATCTGCATGTTTTATTCAGCATCTCAAAGCACAATTAGAATTGTCAATCACAAAAGTTAATTTCACAGTTTATCAGCTAGACAGCAAAGATGAAATTCCTGTTGTGTCTTGGGTAATAGCTATAGAAAATCAGTCTTAAATAGGATTTGTTGTGGCTTGCCCGAGTCCCGCGCAGCCGCCCATGGATCCAGAGGACCAAGAGCCGACTGTGGCGTGGCAATATCGTCTTGTGCACCTGGCACCTGAGTCAGATACCGAGGGGGACTCAATGCCAGAGGATGACAGCCAACCAGGGCCTTCTGCACCACCTCAGTGGGAGCTGAGTGACTCAGGAGAAGAGAAGGAGCCTCTGCTTGATGCTAGGGCATGCAGGGCAGCTAGCAGGCAGGAGTGGCTCTGCAGGAGGAGGTCTCCTCATGTGTAAATCTACTAATTGCCTGTTTACTTTGGGGGTTTGAATTCTGGCCAACTTTATACTGGACTTTTGACATGACGGACTTTATTGTTATTTAAGGACTTTAAAATCTAGATACTAAGAATCATTTATTAGTAGTAAAAGGATATTATTTGGCAAAAAGTGTGTGTGCGTCATTTCGTAGGGCTTGCCGTGCTAGGACACAACAGGATTGCTGGAAAGGAAGGAAAAGACTTTTCACCCATCTTTTTTCCAATAAGCCTGTCCAAGATCATTGGTTCTTCTAGCAGGAAGAAAAATTGGTCACTTGGAAAAAGTAGACCTTGTTCCTCCACCTACTGTCATAGCAGCTACATTCAATATAACTGGAAGGAGGAGATTAAAAAACCAATGAACTGAACGTTTGTTTGTAGTGTAATGTAATATTTTCAAGAAAACGTGTAACTCCTGAGATGGCAGCCAAGAATGTTGATGAGAAATATCTAATTATGCATATTACTATCATTCATAAACATAACTGATGATCTCCAATTGCTTTTCAAAATCATCTTTCATATGAATGCTACTTGGAAATTATCTCTCCTAATTTCAGTTTATTCTTTTACTTAGAACATCTTCTTGTGGAAAACTTCTAACTTGTTTATAGTATTGTGAAAATTAATTGATCCATTAAAAATAACTTTTTTATTAAAATATTAAAATATTTATTTATTTAAATATTTCTTTTAACAATTTATTTAAAAGTTATTAAAAATAATTTTTTTAGGGACCCCCTGGAATACTGCATCCAGTTTTGGTCATCACACTATAAAAAAGATGTTGAGACTTTGGGGAAAGTGCAGAGAAGAGCAACTAAGATGATTAAAGGCCTGGAGACTAAAACATATGAAGAACAGTTGCAGGATTTGGGTTTGGCTAATCTAGAAAAAAGAAGGACTACGGGTGACATGATAGCAGTATTCCAGTATTTGAGGGACTGCCACAAAGAAGAGGGGTTTAACTTATTTTCCAAAGCACCAGAGAGCAGGACAAGAAACTAATCAAGGAGAGAAACAACCTGGAATTAAGGAGAAATTTCCTAACAGTGAGAACAATTAACCAATGGAACAGCTTGCTGTCAGAGGTTGTAGGTGCTTCATCACTGGAGGTCTTTAAGAAGAGACCGGACAGCCAGTTGTCTGAAATGGTATAGGCCCAGGGCAGGGGTGAGTTCTAACTTACCTCGCCGCCGGTTCGCTTCCTCCCGCGCCGCGTGGCTGCACATGCACAGTGCCAAAAATTCCACACACCCCCCCAAAAAAGCCAAAAACAAAATGGTGGCGCATGCGCAGTGCCAGCAACTCGGCTTCTGCGCATGCACAGAAAGAAATTTTTTTTAAAAAAATTCCAAAAAAAAAATTCCAAAAAAAAAAAATTCCCAAAAAAAGATGGCAGCGTCCACGGACCGGCACCGACCGAAACGGCTCCATGATGTCACCAGCAGGTTGCTACCGGTTTGGGCGAACCGGTCTGAACCGAGAGGAACCCACCTCTGGCCCAGGGTTTCTTGCTTGAGCAGGGGGATGGACTAGAAGACTTCCAAGGTCCTTTTCAACTCTACTCTGTATATTTCTCCATTTTTTTCTATGGGAAATTAAGACAATGCCAAATGGATTAAGAAATATTTAGTATAGTTCTTTCTTGGTTATACAGAGAATATTTCTGTGAGTTCTATGATGTTTACTGCCAGATTTCAGATGCAGGAGGCAAAGATACATACAAATTGTATAATTAAGCATATCTCCCCCAGAGATGAAATTCACCTACAACTGTAAAGAAATAACTATGGGCCTGTAAAATGACATTGAAATAATCCTGTTTTTCTTATCTACATTTAAAAGCTTGAATCATAAAACTATGAATCAATACAAACCTGGTAGTTCACTGCTGCACTCAGATTTTGCAAATTACCTGCTGGACAATAGAAGAGAGAAAAAGATATTCTGATTTGCTAATTGAAGCATAGTACTGCAGAATTCATTCTGGATTCTATCTGCTGAGTTCATCCCCAGATAGTGAGTATGAAGTATTCTCATTCACAAAGATCCATAAAATAAGCAAAATCACATTGTTGATGGCCTAAGAATCCTAAGAAATCCTCTTCCTTTGGATCTGGTTGCCTAGATTTTCTTTTAGTAAGTTTTATTTTCTTTTCCATAAATCAGTTCCCTACTAAATCAGAACCCTCCTCCTCACAACTGGTGCCACACACACACACCCCAATATAATTCCATTACAGTTGATGAAATTATTGACATTCAGACTTAACTAAAGAAAAATTTAGGAAGTAAAAATTCAGCCAAAGTTTTACAAGATCAAGTCTGCTTAGGATATATCTAACACTATCTAATAGGTCAGGTGGACCAAGTAGTTCCCCAAGAATTTCAGCCAGAATTTAAGTTGGCAGACGCTTAATTGACCCCCCAAAGGAGATGCAGCCTAATTGTAGCCAAAGTAAAGCTTTAGACATTGATTGAGGGATATGCATTATAGTTTTTTAAAATACATATATTTAACTGGTACTAAGCTTGTAATCTCCTTATAGATGAACAAGTAAGCACCATATGGCATTGTAGCCCAGATGTTGGCTTAAAATAGTTTGATGACTGCCAAAAAATAATTATTTCTGTATTGGCTGAGTTATGTTGTATGATTTTTGTTCTTTGGAAGAGCAAGGAAAATATTTAATGGAAAACAATTAAATTAAAGATGTAATGTGCTATTGTTTTTGGGTACCTGTGATATTTTAGTCACATAAAACAATTAAGCAACAAGGAATAGCCCTTGAATAGTTGAAGGATTTGATTTCCTCATCCAATTATTAGACAGCCCAGGGGAGACCATCGTATCTTCCTAATCCAGTGGCAATAACTCTTTTCTGACTTCTTAAAAATATGTCATATGTCTGAGAGACTCAGAGGTCAAAATTCATCTCTGTAAAGGATAAATAATTTTCCTGTTGATTACATAATATATATTTATGTCACACAAAAAACAGAAAAATTGGAATATATTGAAAGAGAATTGAAAATGAAAGCTTAACATGCCAGAGTTCTGTAAAAAAGAATTATTAATTTGAGTTTCCTGCTTATCCAAAATGACTTTTATTATTAAAAGTAATTTTGTTTGCAGCAATTACGTTTTAACTGGATTGCTATTTAAGTACTAAATGCTCACTGGAAGATATTATTCATATTCTACAATGGCAATCCATTGCAGGCTTACTCTATCAGTACACATTGCTGAATATAATAAGATTTACATTTTACTAAACATACACATATGTTTAGTAAACATATGTATGTTTGTAATGTAAACTTTATTTATTTAGAAGAGATTGGATAACCATTTGTCTGAAATGGTATAGGACAGGGGTGTCAAACTCACGTTGTCACGGTGGCATCACGTGACGTTTCGGGACTTTTTTCTCCTTCGTTAAACGGGCTATGGGCATGGCCAGCGCATGACACATCCGGCCCACAGGCTGGGAGTTTGACAGTCCTGGTATAGGGTTTCCTGCCTAAGTAGTGGGTTGGACTGGAAGACCTCCAAGGTCCCTTCCAACTCTGTTATTCTATTCTATTCTATTTCACAGCTTTTTTGTTATATTCCGTCCCAAATGCTAGTAACTATAAATTGTTTCTATAACAATGTGATCCCAATTTTTTTTCTCTTCCCAAACTTAAGATTCTCTTTCGTCTATCAACTATGCAGACAAACTCCAAAAAAAATCTTGTGATTTAAGCCTCACCCTCTTTTTACATGGGTTGCTGTATGATGCCTGTACAAAAGAGGCAGGATTTTATGGTCACTGTCTTTTGACCTCCATGTAGAAGGCAATCAAGCTTGCATTTTGGTATAGCAATACTCATATACTTTTGTGGATAACTCTTGGTTTACCTATTCCTTTTGACAGGTAATTCAAAGAAATGGGTGGAACATAAAAGCAAAAGAGGAATAAGTCAAGATTCTATGTTCATATATTGTAACCTAGAACTATATGAAACAACAAGCCAGAATGAAATGTGAATGACAAACTTAAAATAAATTTTTATTTATTATAAATAAATTGAATTGTTAAATTGATCCAAAGAGAGTTGTCCCACTGTGAATTGGCCATAGCAAGTTGTCCCATGGCAAATTGGCCGTGGTGAGTTGGTTTCAACGAGTTGGCTGTGGTGAGTTGTCCCATTCCACTCTGTTCCCTACTCAAATCCAATCATACCATGTTGATTCACCTGACTATGGAATTACATGGATATTCTTTGTACAGGTAGTTCTCAACTTACAACCATAATTGAGTCCAACATTTCTGTTGTTAAGTGAGACATTTGTTAAGTGAGTTTTGCCCATTTTATGACCTTTCTTGCCACAGTTGTTAAATGAATCACTGCAGTTGATATGTTAGTAATTCAGTTGTTAAGTGAATCTGGTTTCCCTATTGACTTTGCTTGTCAGAAGGTCGCAAAAGGGGATCACATGACCCACACAGCAAAGATCATAAATATGAACCAGTTGCCAAGCATCTGAATGTTGACCACATGATCATGGGGATCGTGCAAAGGTTGTAACTTTGAAAAATGGTCATAACTCAGTTTTTTTCAGTGGTGTAACTTTGAATGGTCATTAAATGATCTGTTGTAAATCGAGGACTACCTGTATTTTTTGCTTGTTTTATTGATGTTCACTTGTCTAAGACCAGTTTTTTTCTTCCCTTGACTTTCCATTAATAATGACAGCAGGAATACCTCCAGTTTGTTGGGACCACTCAGTAACCCAGTATGGTTTCTTTTTTAATTGAGGAAATTTACAATAAAGCTTGAGGGCAAAATTTCAGCTCATTAAAGTGAGTTATTCTGTCCAGTGCATTATAGGTTATGGAATTGATATATTTTATTCAAGCAAACTACCGAATTCTATACAATAGGTTTTGGAGAAAAGTTGGGGAAATTCAAAAGCACACGAGTGTCATTATGACCAGTTTATGTTATATTTCAATGCTAACTCAGTCTTGGACATAGATTAATAATGCTATTTAGTTAACTAGTCCAGTTTCATTTAACAGAATTACAGATTTAAAGAAACAGATGAAAATATTACAATTTTTAATTTTTCTTCCTAAATTAGAAAAACAGATTTCTTGGCACAACCGAGAACTGTGCTTATTATAAATTATTATCAATTACAACTACAGCATCATGACCAAGCCTGCATTTTCCATTTTTACATCTGTGCTGCAGAAGATTAGGACTTCAGCAGATTGCTAGGAATTAGCTAATTTGAAGTTGAACATTCATTTGTTTTACACTATTTATTGCTGTTTATGTCACAAAAACAATAACTGGAATTTCATTACCTTAGTCCTGCTGGTAATGATAATTTTCACATAAACGCATTAAAGATCTGAGTTCTAAATGGGTCTTCTTTACAACAGTGAACAGTAGCCAAAATCATGTAATCCATTTTGGAAAATATATGCCCTTTTAATTAGTATATATTTGCATGAAGATTTCACAATGATTCAAGAATTGCAGTAATACTCATATTTAACTCACTTTCATTCTGGTAAATTTATGTTATATTGTCTTTGCTTCTGAAATTGTAGTTGCCTAAGGAAAGGTTATTGGCCCTAGTAGGTCAAATCTCAGTATAATAAATAAGAATATAAATGGCCTAATTATATTTCACTCCATTTCATTGTGATTGTGTTGGCAATCAAACCACAGTCCTACAATTAACACTCAACATTTCATTCCAGTTAGGCAACCATGGTGCCCAAGGTCAGAGCAAGTTAGGATGTTCAAACCTAAACGTAAATACAATTTAAACAAGCTAGTTCCACTGCTTTTCAATTTTGATAAAATGGTGAAGAACCATTGTTTGTTTCTTAATCCCAAGTTTCTAGCTCCAACTCAAAACTTCAGGTAGTCCTCAACTTATAAGTTTGTTTAGTGACTGTTCAAAGTTTCAACAGCACTGACAAAAGTTACTTACGATAGTTTTTCACACTTACGACCGTTGCAGCATCTCCATGGTCACATGATCAAAAATTCACACACATAGCAACTGATTCATGTTTATGACAGTTGCTGTGTCCTGAGGTCATGTGATCACCTTTTGTGACCTTCTGACAAGCAAAGTCAATGGGGAAGCCAGATTCACTTAACAACCGTGTTACTAATTCAACAACTGCAGTGTTTCACTTAGCAAATGTGGCAAGAAAAAATCGTAAAATGGGACAAAACTCACTGAACAAATTTATCACTTAGCAACAGAAATTTTGGGCTCAATTACGGTCATAAATCAAGGACTACCTGTATTCCAACACATGAATTATATAACTTGAAAATCTGCAATCTCTCCCAGATTACTTCTGGATCATTCCCATGCAGACTTCGTTTGACTTTCATCTTCCCTGTTTTTTCCCCTTTCATAAAATCAACTGCCAATTTCATATTTAAAAAAATAGTAAGTTTGTGTGTGTGTGGGTCTGGGTCCATGGGGTTTTGTATATATATGTATATAAATGTGTATGAGTGACCCTAATTCTTACCCTAAGTTTTTTCCCTAATAGAGAACTCACTGCCCAACTAATCCTTCTTTTGTTCTTTCTGGGTTCTTCTTCGCCGTATAAGTTATGGTCTCTTTCTTGTCCTATTCATTGTATATCACTTTTACTACATTCTCACTCTTGCAAGTAATAAGCTACAATCAGCGAACGCAAATAAAAAAGAAATATTAACATTTTCAATTTTCTAACAAGATGATGAGTAGTTTGTTAATGTCATGCAAAAATGATTTGCCCTAATAATTACTTTTTATATGGGGGGGGAAAAAGATTCTTTATAAACTAGGCTTTCAAGAGGCTCTATGCCTCTAATTTCAGGCAAGAAGAAAGTGAGGCTGGTAGTTGAATATTGTCATGTTTTAGCGGGGGTCTGATTCAAGGTTGTGGGTCTTTTGGCAAATGTATGTTGCTTGAACTGGCTTCTGAAGTTCCTGTGAATGTGAAGACTACTGCTAATTTGGCACTTGCTGTAAAAATCTTTTCCCAATTTTATTTCTATCAAACAAAAATTGTAAGATCAAAGTGCTGTTCCTATATAATTATGACCATGCCTTCAAAAATCTAATTTAATTTTCATTTGGGACCCCACATGAAAACATGTGTTCCAAGATAATTATCAAAGTGAAATCTATAGGCTACTTTTGTTTTGCATTTGATACACAAACGGGGGTGGGGGAAATGGGATAAGGGTCCAAGTTTGTTCCCTACGCTGGAACTGAAGCTTGTGGCTGTTAACAGATCTTCAATTGTGCTGAGCTATAGTTAGCAGCATCAATGGGAGTTTCCTTGAAGCTTTGAAGAAATGCTTCACTTTGATGAAGATTCAAAGAACCAAAATGATGGTGTTTCTTTGCTTTGTTATAGCAATAGCAATAGCACTTAGACTTATATACCGCTTCATAGTGCTTTACAGCCCTCTCTAAGCGGTTCACAGAGTCAGCATATTGCCCCCAACAATCTGGGTCCTCATTTTACCCACCTCAGAAGGATGGAAGGCTGAGTCAACCTTGAGCCGGTGAGATTTGAACCGCCGAACTGCAGCTAGCAGTCAGCTGAAGTAGCCTGCAGTGCTGCATTCTAACCACTGCGCCACCTCGGCTCTTGTTCTTCAGAACATCCCTGAATCTTTTTCCACAGAGCATGCAGAAAAAGTCTTCTTCAGCAAGAAAGTTAGGATGGGAAGCTACATTCTTCCAGGCAGGGAAAATTCTGAAAATGCTATAAACAAGTCTAAGTCTAAACACATCTACCCTGGACAATTTTGATTGACACAGGAGGGAAAGTCTAAAAGGAAGACTTTTCCGTAGCACTTTTCCAAAGCAGCCCAAGGTCACTGAATTGCTTTATTGAAGTGAACCAGTTGGTTTTTTTTTTAATTTCAGTTAAGTGAATCATGTCACCTGCGTAACACAAATGACTTAAGCAAACTGAGTTGCTTTCACTTCACAAAGGTGTGCTACCTTGAAGGATTTCTGAGTTAGAATTTTGCTCTGAAATTTAAATCACTCTTTCCCACTGGTCATAATAGAATAACTCATATTTCTCTTCCTTTGTGTCTTTATTTGTTGTAAACTCTTAAGGATGCCATTATGAAGACATTAAACTGTTTTAAACAATAAAACTTGTAAAATCTGCGAAGCAATTTTAAATCCCCCAAAAAGCAGTTTATAAATACAAGTAGTCTTCTACTTACAACAGTTCATGTAGTGACCATTCAAAGTTACAATGGCACTGAAAAAAGTGACTTATGACCTTTTTTCACACTTATGACCATTGCAGCATCCCCATGGACATGTGATCAAAAGTCAGACACTTGGTTACTGACTCGTATTTATGACAGTTGCAGTGTCCCGGGGTCATGTGATCCCCTTTTGGTTCTGCAACCCAACAAGACAGACACAGACTTCAGAGGATAATCAGAACTGCAGAAAAAACAATTGCTACCAACCTGCCTTCCATTGAGGACCTGTATACTGCACGAGTCAAAAAGAGGGCTGTGAAAAGATTTACAGACCCCTCACATCCTGGACACAAACTGTTTCAACTCCTACCCTCAAAACGACGCTATAGAACACTGCACACCAGAACAACTAGACATAAGAACAGTTTTTTCCCGAACGCCATCACTCTGCTAAACAAATAATTCCCTCAACCTACTATGAATTGATTGCTTATTTGTACCCGGACTATCATTAAGTGTTGTACCTTATGATTCTTGATGAACTTATCTTTTCTTTTATGTACACTGAGAGCATATGCACCAAGACAAATTCCTTGTGTGTCCAATCACACTTGGTCAATAAAAAAATTCTATTCTATTCTATTCTATTCTTTTACGATCTTCTGACCAGCAAAGTCAATGGGGAAGTCAAATTCACTTAACAACCATGTTACTAACTTAACAACTGCAGTGATTCACTTACCAACTGTGGCAAGAAAGGTCGTAAAATGGGGCAAACATTAAAACATGTCTCACTTAACAACACAAATTTTGGGCTTAGTTATGGTCACACGTTGAGGACTACCTGTACAAAGAAGATCCATGTAATTCTATAGTCAGGTGAATCAACATGGTATGATTGGATTTGAGCAGGGAACAGAGTGGAACGGGACAACTCAACACAGCCAACTTGTTGCAGCCAGTGTAAGATGGTTTTGACAGCCACTTCGATTTCGAAGTGGTTAATCATATTGTAGGCAAGTATTGGTTGTTGAAGGTGCTCCTTGTCTATTAGGGCAGCACAATTCTCCTAGAAGATTTTTCATAGAGCTGAAAAGAAGTCTGCCAACAGTGTGCTAGGTAAAATTCCACCCTATATGATGATAGAGATGTTTCAAATACTCTTTATAACCACATTGGATATTATATTACTGAAACAACTAAAAACACTTGGAAGAAAAAATGATGGTTGAACAAAAACCTTAGAATTTCATCTTCACATGCTTCTTGATGAAAGTAAATTACTTGTGATATTATTAAACTCCAGTTTATAGTTTCTCCCCCAGATATATCTGGGGTATCATTATAACTCAATATACAAATCACATATCTGATAAACTGGAAAGCTCCTGAGTACTTGTGGTGCATACTAATTTCAACTAGAAGCTTATTGGTAATTTTAATATGTGATGACATTAAACAATCAAGAGCTACCTTTACCAGATGTGACTGTTACCTAATCTCATCAGAGAGGGTTACTGAGCCAAGGTGGCGCAGTGGTTAGAGTGCAGTACTGCAGGCTACTTCAGCTGACTGCTAGCTGCAGTTCGGCGGTTCAAATCTCACTGGCTCAAGGTTGACTCAGCCTTCCATCCTTCCGAGGTGGGTAAAATGAGGACCCAGATTGTTGGGGGCAATATGCTAACTCTGTGAACCGCTTAGAGAGTAAGTAAAGCACTATGAAGCGGTATATAAGTCTAAGTGCTATTGCTATTGCTATTAAACCAGGGGTGTCAAACTGGTGGGCCGCGGGCCAGATGCATCACGTGCAGCCCACGGCCACCCCAGCTCCGCGAAGGGAAAAAACATTGTGATATGTCACGTGATGGCAACGTGACACAGTGAGTTGACACCCGTGGGCTAAATCTTCCATTTTATAGTATTGTCCTCTGATAATCCTAGGTAGGGATTACATTGGAAACTTCCATTTTGAAGCAAACACCATCTTTTGAAACGCTAAAGCACTATTAAAGTTTTATTTTTGTTGAGTTTCTAAAATCAGCACTTTAAATGCAGAAAAAAGAATGCTTAAGTTATAGGCAACTATTTTGCCTTTCCTAAAAGTCAAATAGAAATATTTTTGCAGTTTAACTGGAAGACACACGTGTATTTCCAACTCTGCAATAAGCAGTTAAAATAACCATAGTGAAGAAACCCTATTTTGAGCTTTTGGGAACAAAAATAAGAATCAATAACAACTTTAAACTTTTGTGTGGAAAGGTTTAACAACAGATTTCAAATGGACAGGTATATAAGTCCAGGCTTGTGCAAAGCACTGCAAAACAAGGTAAGTTTTATTGGCATGTCCAACCCCATTGTACTTAAGATGAACAAGGCATGGACCGCCTCAGGGCTACTTATGACCCAGATCCAATATTCTGACAGCCACCCTCTTAGTCACATAATTGCATCCTGGGCAATCAGTAGCCAGCCTGCTTTATGGTCATTTGCATATGACTGCAATTTATGACATTTTTTTGGCCAAAACCCAGCATTTACTCCCAGTTTCCTGGCAAAAAAAATGCCTATTGAGCACAATTGATTCATTTAATGATTGCTGTGTTTGCTTAACAACCAAAGTGATTCACTTAATGATCTCTGCAAAAAAGGTTGTAAAATCAGGCACAGTCTCATGGTGACCCATTTAATGACTAGCACAACTTGCAACCATAATTCCTGGCTCAATTACGGTCATATGTCAAGGACAACCTGTAGTTACATATATTGTACTCTAAACATATGGAAAGCATAATCTGCAAATGTAAACATCTATCACTTATTTAAGGAGAAATGGGTTACATGTCCTAATAAATCTGGCACTCCTGATATTGATTTTGTTTTAAGTTTTGCTTTTGAGTATTTTAAGTATTTTGCTTTTGAAAAATAATGATAATAGTTTTGAAGCTGACAGTCTTAGATCCAAAGGGGAGTTTAATTTTCTACAAACATTTTTACATCATTGGCGACACCTTCCAGCACCTAGAGCAACTCAAGATTGTCTTTCTCAGCACTTGCTAAGATAGAGCCTTCATGGAAAGAGTAACAGCTGATGACAAATTGTAATAAAATCTGTTGTTGGAGTTTTGATGAAGAAAATTATTTCTTCAGGTCAATCTTGTTTGGATGTCTTAAGTGGTGTTGCAATTCTGATGAAGATGAGGAGAATCAGAGGGAAATGGAAGCAATATCATTTAATACCGGTACTTACTAAGCAGCCTGTGAAATGATAAATAGCCCCATTTGGGAAGGAGAGTAAGGATTCCTGGGAGATAAGTAATTGGTTTTCATTTATTATTATGTAAAAACCACACGCTAAATGCCACCATCAAGGATTTTAATTATATTTTGCAATCTCTAGAAAGCCAGCAAATCAAAGGCCACAATTACATTATAGTGATGAGAAAGAGAAGACTACAGCACACATTCTCCATACTTCTAGCCCAGTGCCTTTAACCATTACAGTAAATTATGTCTTCTCCAACATCTTTCTTGTGACTGTGTCTCTAATTCATGGGATACAGACCATCTAGAAAAGTGTGCGTATTATAAAGTGATGTGTCACAATGTTTCTTTTTTTTTAATATGGTTGGAAGAGTTTGCAGCTGAGGACCTAGAAATGCCACTCTGAATATTATCAATAAAATGTGGGATGATTTTCACAGTTTTTCAATAACTTGAAATATTTAAAGTGCAAAGAGCATTTACATGTAGGGAGTTATGTGCAGGGGTGGGTTCTTCCCGGTTTGGACCGGTTCACTCGAACCGGTAGCGACTTGCTGCTGATGTCACAATGACGTCACTGAACCGGATCGGTCGGTGCCGGTCCGTGGGGGCCGCCATCTTTTTTTTCAATGTTTTTTTAATTTTTTTTAATTTTTTTTTTAATTTTTTATTTTCCTTCTGAGCATGTGCAGAAGCTGACTTCTGGCACTGTGCATGTGGTCACCATCTTTTTTTTGGCTTTGTTTTTTTTTTGGAGGGGGGGCAGGATTTTTTGTTACTGCGCATGTGCGCGCACGCAAAGCACGCGCACGCCCATGAGGTGCGCCCACGCGGCTCAGGAAGAAGCAAACCAGTAGCGAGGTAAGTTGGAACCCACCCCTGGTTATGTGGATATAAATTCCTTAGTTCAGGAGTATAGAAAGCAGTCCAGGAAATGAGTCAAGACCTAGCTTTCAGAGTAAGAGTTATACCCTTCATAAACCAACAAAGGTCAATTTTCCTAGTAATAAAACAGTAGCGTCTAACCTAGAACAGCAATGACAAGTTAATCTCATAGATATTTCCTCTTTTTTTCAAAACAGTATTTGAAAACTATTCTCAAAAAACCTAGAGGGAAAAGTCCATCTTATTAGTGAAAAATGTACTACTAAATGTACTTGGGCTATTCTTTTATCTGACAAATTGAGGAACACCAACACATTTTAAAAATCTTCCAAAACAGGATATGTGCCCCTTAAATTACAAAGATGTGCAGTTAAAGAATTCTCAAACAAATCTCTGAAGGAATGTTTAAAATACTACAGCACCGATCTCTTTGTCACTCATAGAAAAACTAAGGCAGCTATCAATAAAAGATTTAAAGACATCCTGAAAAATAATTTGGAAATATTTTACAGCTAGAAATACCCACCATTATATGGACATTGTGGTCAATGTTCTTCAATGCTCCAATAGCACTTACCACCATAGAATCAGAGCCACTTCTGAAATTGTAAACCCATCTCATGAATAGGATCGATGGGTTAAATTGTGCAAGGAAATTTTAAAAGGAAAAAGGCAGGGGATCTTTTCATATAATATCCAGAATGAAGGAGGAGATGTGAAAAGGGCTATCAGCAAATCTATACAGAAATGTTCATCATCAAAGATTTGAGCCATTTAACATCTTCTCGTAGTTGATATGTGTAACAGTTTGACATGCAAGTCTTTTCAAAGTCACAGGCAGTTTGGTCCAAATGTCTGATATTAGTAAAACTGGATTTTATTACCTCAATACAACATATCAATGCAACCTATTTCAACAAAAGTGTCCCTCATGAAATATAATTTATACAATTCGATGGGAATGTTTATTATGATCCAGAGAATCTTAGGTCTGGAAAACAGTGGTGAAATCTACTTACCTTCCCTACTGGTTCGGAAGTGCGCATTTTGCGTGCGCACGCTTTGCGCTTTTTCACCCACTGTGCATGCGCAGAATGCTTTGTGCATGCACAGAGGGTTAAAAACAAGAAAATGGCGACATCCGGGTGGGTGGGCAGAGCCTCGCTCTGCCACCGCTACCGGTTCTCCGAACCACCGGTGGCCGCCACTGCCGGTACGCCCGGACCGGGCCGAACTGGTAGCATTTCACCCCTGCTGGAAAGCCTCCAGTGAAAGCCTTTAATGAGCCTTTCAAAGCAGCCATCAATTTGTTCTTCTTGGTCAGGCAGACAACCATCAGAAATGATGAAGGATTCTTATCACACAGGTTTTCAGAAGCTGTGTTATGGCAACATATTGAATCCTTGGCATTACTAAAAATGACTGGAAATGAAATAAAATGAGGGTACTGGATTTAGAACTAGCATGAAGGACTATTTTTAGTCTTTGCTGTGTTGCAGAACTAACAGTAACAAAACCATGTAATTAACCTATGCACGCTCCCCAAAAAGGCTGCATGATTTAGGGATGCAGAGCCTCTTTCTTTTCCTAGCCCTTCACCTTGGAGACTTCATTTGGGGTAAACTTTATATCCAACAAAAGAGCTTTCATTCTGCTTGTAAAAAGGCCTCTGCTTCTGCCTTCTCATGCCAGGACATTTTATCAGCACCCCTTTAGTATGTAAGTAATAGACTCAAAAGCTGCTTTGCACCCATTGAGAGATTGCAGAGTATGATCTTTCCATGCCTAGAGTAGTTACTCTGTACATGCTCAGATATGGCAGTGACTCACCTGACAAAGCATGTTTTCCACGTATCTGCAGTCGTTGTGAGGATCTCTCTCTGCTCAGTGGCAGACTGCACTAAACCTTTCCATGTAGGAATGGAAAACATTCTACTAGCTTTTATTCTCCTTCAAAAATAAGCTCCCTATGTTCACTTTTTTATCGCTTGCTGGTGGAAGTGTGTGTTTTGTCACATAAGCTTTGCAGAATTATGTACATATTTAACTGTAAGAGAAGGCAAAAAAGCTGGTTGTAACTTAAAAACATATTTTCCTGCATTTAAGTTGTTGTTGTTGTTTTAACAAAAACTCAACTCAAATAAAACCACATTAAAGCTTTATTTATTTCTAAAGTGGTCAGAATGTTGGCTTAAAAATACAGGTCCCAATGTTACCAGAGGCTAATGCGATCAAATGGAAGTTATATTAATCACTAATTTTTAGGGCTGGCATGTAGCCTTTGCCAATGAGATTGGGTAGTATGTCATATCCAATATGGCTTCTGACCCGGTATCATTAGCATCATGTTTATTTGGTCGATGTCACTGAATAAAACGAATGATAAGCTCCCTATGCAACATTACATGCCATACCTGATCAGTTACTCGGAAGTATCATAAAATATGCTCTTTAATCCATTTGTTGTATCTGTATTCCAACTTTTCTCCAAGAGCTCAGGGACAGCAAACCATTGTAATAGGTTCATAAATCTTTAGTAAATACTTAGTTAATAAACAATAATCATATGTCTGAATATGCTATTTGAATCCAGTCAATTGTAAACAATGTGCTGACTCCCAAATTTCGCCCCCAATTTATCCAATTTGTGATTCCCAACTTCCTTCACCAGTAATCCAATATGCCTTGCCCAGGATTTGATGTGTTCAATCCTGTTCTTTTTTGAAGAGAAAAGGGATACCGTAGGCTAATTATTTCCATGCAAATATCAATCCCAAATAGTTTTACTAAATAGTTATGTATCATCAGGTCAGCTCTAACCTCTGGCAAATGAATGAATAAATATTGCCAACCCAGCCATTCCGTCTTTAGTAATAACCCATAACTTTTCTGATGATATTCCAGTAATCTCTTTGAGTAATCAGTTTGATTCCATTTCTATCCATCACTTTATGTCCAAAATATGTGAATGTCATCATTGCTTCAAAGGAGAAGTCAAGCTTTATTTGATCCAGGACTGACTGGTTCTTCTTGCAGTCCATAAACTGTCCTAGAAACTGTCTCCAAAGCCATACTTCAATACCACTTTTTTCTCTCATTTTTTTTTCAATGACCAGCTTTTGCTATATGGAGATCACATGTGTCGAATGAACAATAGTCAACATGTTATGCTTTAATGCAAAAAAGGCTTTACTGCCATGTTAAAAACTATTTCATCCAAAATCCAATTAAAGTAATATTTTCAATGCCTAAGTAAGAACTCACAGCATTTAAAGGGAAAAATTCTGGCTAAGATTGCTCAGTTTCTAGCTAAACAAAACCAGGGATTGGATCAAAAGGAATAGAGACGTTTTTGGCATCCATTATGAATTTTCATAATTGGCATCAATAAGGGACTTTTTCTTCTTCTTAGAAACAGTGTTAAATAACACAGACAAACAAATGGACTTACATAGAGGCATATCAACTATGCAAACTTTTAAAAGGTACTGAATGTCATTTGGAAGTTACTAGACAAGTCACAGTCTGAATCTTTTCTTGGATCATTTTTATGTCATCTTATTAAAGAGTCTAGAGATCAAAAAGAGGGTAAACACTCCGTATCCAGTCTACTTTGGCCCTACGTCTACTTTAAATAAGCCAAAAATCTATCCATCACATTTAACTTTTATTGCCTTCATGCTGTCTAGTTTCATTGCAAACTGAACAGTAATAAACATCACATACAAATGGAAAGGATTGTCTATTGAATTTGAAATGTATTCTATGATGGTAAAGTTCTCTATTTCTGGCATCAAATTCAAGATATTTGAAATATCATTTGTTGACTAATAATTAATAATGAAATTAAAAGGATGACTAATGCAAATGCATATATAAAAGTCTGTGGATATACTTAAATAGATACACTGGCTGACTATTCAAGGCAACAGAAATTGTTTACTAGAATACAAGCACATTAAAGAAGTGAGCAGATTAAGTCATCCTTTCAAAAACATACAGTAGTTGGCTAATTACCTAGCAAGGATGCAGAATCTCCAGTCTGATCTGGCCTGCTGACTAAACCCATCCTGTCAAAGACAAAACTAAAAACTTCCTTGAAGTTGAGTTGAGTTCAACTGCAGTTAACTACATGGGAACACCACTGTAATTTTCCCAGCAATATCTTTCTCTACAGTTTTTTTCAATGCCCTACTCAGCTGCAGAAACATCTTTAGAATCAGAGGCTTCTCCAGTGTGGTGGCGATAGACTCCAGGCATGGGATGACTTTTGTCTCCTAGCTCTTTAGACTGAGTTGCAAACTGAAGACACGCCTCCTGCCAACGGTCCTCAGTTTCGACTCAGTCGCTC
The DNA here is from genome assembly GCA_003457575.1 of Thermophis baileyi. NCBI lineage: Eukaryota > Metazoa > Chordata > Lepidosauria > Squamata > Dipsadidae > Thermophis > Thermophis baileyi. Next base: position 2,876,795 of record QLTV01001352.1, on the reverse strand, counting down.
AGTTAGACGTGTTAGGAACAGCTCTTAGAGCTTGTTATCTTTTAGATAAATTTAATCTATGCAGAGTTCTATCTGATTGTCAAGGAATAGAAGAGGAGTAGCCTTGGCAATTTGCAGTGTGAAGAGCCGTCGGCTCGAGCCCGCTGTCGGCTTCAGCAATTTGGGCACCAGAAAGCGGCTGTCAAAAAAAGACTCCACTGACAGCAGGCGCCATTTTAAAAGTAGCGTGAAGGGCCGTTCGCTCGAACCCGCTACTAAGGTGCAACGATCCCTCGATGGAGCGCTTGGATTGAGCCATGGTGTGCCAGGGATCGCAATTTCAGCTAGCAGCACAGACTGTTGGAGGTCAGCCGCGGTTGGCCGTTTGTCAGGAAGAAAGCTCTGCTGACAGCCAGCACCATTTTGGAAGTAGCATGAAGGGCAGTTGGCTTGAGCCCGCTACTCAGGTGACACGGTCCGGTGGCAGAGCTATTGGATCAAGCCACAGAATGCTGATAATTGCACGAGCCGCGGTTTGCCTTTTCGTCGAAAGGAAAGTTTTCTCGCTTTTGGCGCAATACGAACAGAGCGCTAGAGCCATTGGAGGCATGCATGACACAGGCTCCCTCAGCTGCCTGCCCAGAAGGGAGCGCAGACCCTGAGCAGCAAATTGCAGAGGTGGAGTGGGGAGGCTCTTTTAGGCTGCCTGCCCAGTAGGGAGGTAGACCGGGAGTGACAGTTTCTCTCGACTATCAGAACAGCTGCTGGGAGCAACTTTCGAGCTTCGGATCGGTGAAATCAGAAAGACCGGCTGGCACAGCTACTGACACTGAGCCTGCTGTGATCACAGACCTTTTTGGGGGTGACTTTGATTGTGAGGCTTCAGACTTTTTGCTGAGGCCAGACAGAGATTTTTCAAGTCTGGTGAGGAGAGGCACGCTGGTAGACCAGGTCATAAGATGGTGTCTACAGCTCCTCGTAGAGACCACAGGGAGGTGGCTGAGAGCGATCAGACTGACAGGGCTGCAATTCAGGGCTCCAGACGTGTATCCACTAAGTCTAAAAGTGGGATCAAGGGAGCCACAGCCAAGATAAGGGCCAAGGCTATTGCCACCAAGAGGCCATCTAAGGTCCAGGAGAAGCCGAAAAAAGACTTCAGAGAGCCTTGGAAAAACAGGTGGCCAAAGGGGCTAGAGAAGCAGAGAGACTGGGAACCTCAGCCCCCTAGGGGATAAGGCTGCCATTGCGTCCTCTTTCCAGTCAGACATTGGAGCCATCCAATGTCAGCATGGCAGGAGGCTCAAGTTTCCAAGTCTGGCCTCCAGTGGGCGTTGCAGAGCTTGGCTTAGCTCAGATGACAGATCCCAGCCATGCAACTGGGTGCTTGCCCGCCTCCACAGTCTCTGTCGCCTCTGCAGCAAGACAGAGCATCAGGAATATAGGGCCTCCTCCAGAGGCCACATTCACACTTACTGCGGCGGGGCTCTGCCAATCGGGGGATTGTGAAACAGATATGCCGCTGATAGTTCAGAAATAGATTTCTGAGGCTGTACAGCGAGGCTTTGAGGCTGCCATGCAACACAATAGGCAACCAACATCGGTAATTCTGGAGTTGCCTGCGCAGGGGAGGTACCAGTCATTTCAGGGCCCACGGGACCTCGCTTCATATCAGGGTCCCTGCTCCCTGGCCTCTTCCACAGGGAGCTATAATTCTATATCCGAGGAAGAGGGTCACATCAATCAGGAGTTATTGGAGGGGATAGCGCCTGACCAATCTACCTTCAAAGGTCTGTTCAGGCCACACTTGTTTAAGGCCTTACTTTTTAAAGGCCAAGAGTTCCACCCAATTGGGTACGGAATCTTTAAAGCCTGAGACTTCTCAAGGGGAGGCAGATCCTACTGAACTGCTTTTTTTTTAGCCAATGGCAGAAACAGAGGCCATTCCAGCATCCCAGCTGTTCATGGACGTGATTAAATGTCAGTGAGCTTCTCCTGGGGCTTACCCCAACCCCACATCCTTTGACAGGAAATTTTATAATGTTACCCTGGACCTCACCGAACTTCTACAGACCCCGGAGGTTGATGAGCCGGTGTTAACACTAGCATCTCCATCAGCTACTCTCATGGATGCTGAGGATGTACTAAAGCCAGACGAGAGGAAGGTGGAGCTCACGCTTGACAAGGCCTACCAGGCGGCTGCCTGGGCAGTCAAGATGGCCACGGCCACCTCCTTTTTTACCCGAGCATCGCTGCTTTGGTTAAGACAGATGCAGGAGAGGGTGCCGGCCAGTGACCTCCGAGCACACCAAGACTTTAATAAGGTGGTGGCGGCCGAAGAGTTCACAGCGGATGCCCCACTTAATTCGGCAAAGTTTGGGGCATGAGCCATTGCCTCTTCGGTCATGGCCAGATGCCTACTTTGGCTCAAGCACTGGCAGGCGGACACTAAAAGAAAGTGGAAGTTAGCCTCCACTCCATTTAAGGGGGGCATGTTGTTTGGGGCGCCCGTGGAACCAATTTTAGTGGAGTCCAGGGACAAGAGGAGAGTTTTACCATCCCTCTCCCGGCGTTTTGACCGCCGTCCTTCACCTCCTTTCCGTAAGCCCTATTTTCGCCCATATGCAGGGTCAAGCTTTCAGCAACCTCAGAGAGGTTTCGCACCAAGGCAGTACAACCAGCCAGGGCAGGGATTCATGGACAGAAATAAATTGCAGCCCCAGAACAAGCGGCCCTTTCGGGGTAGTGGCAACTGCTCCTTTCGGTGCTCATGATGACTCCAGGGCCAGGGCTCCCATTGGTGACCAATGGGAAGAGACAACTATGGATGCTTGGGTAAGGGAGACCATAAGATCAGGTCTCTCTCTAGAATTTATCTCCACACCCCCGAGGTTTTTTATCCATTGTCCCATATCAAGGGATGGCACAAAAAAGAAGTTCATGGAGGCCGCCATCCAGCATTTGTTGGATATCCAAGCAGTGGAGGCGGTTCCAGAGGAGCAAAAGGGACACAGATATTATTCCATACTGTTCGTGATTCAAAACGCCTCGGGGGGATGGAGACCAATTCTCAATCTCAAGGGACTGAACAAATATTTAAGGTACCGGAGGTTCAAGATGCATTCTCTACAATCTATCTTGGAGAATGTCAGGGAAGGGCACTTCTTGACTTCCATTGACCTCACGGAGGTGTACCTCCACGTCCCAATTCGGCCACTAGACAGGCAGTTCCTGAGATTCTGTTACAATGGCAGGCATCTACAGGGCCCTTCCGTTTGGACTGGCATCGGCGCCCAAAGTGTTCACCAAGCTCATGGCAGCACTGGGGGGCTCTCTCAGGACCAGACCAGTCCGGATACAGTGTTATCTGGATGATATACTGGTGCAGTCCTCGTCACACCGACGAGCAGAGGAAGATCTACAGGTCACTGTACAATTTCTGCAGAGCCATGGGTTCTCCATCAACGTGGAGAAGAGCCACCTGAGCCCAGTTACCCATCTATTACACCTGGGGGCGATCATCAACACCTCAGCATGTCAAGTTTTTCTCTCACCAGACCACCTGGAGAGCATCAAGGCATTGACGAGACAAATACGCTTGGACAAAGTGGCTCCCCTGGGCTTACTATCCAAGCTCCTGGGCAAGTTGATATCTTGCATCGGGATAGTTCCTTGGACATGGCTCCACGCCAGACCTCTGCAGTGGTTTCTGCGCCCCTTCCAGAATTTGTCAAAAATTCAGAAAGTGCCTAATTTGCCTCTGCTGATACACCACACACACACCCAAACAAAAGAGAAACAATTCTCTATTTCTCCACACATACACACCACCATCTTAGGCCACCCTGAATAGCAGCACTCTGCAAAAATGTTGAGGTTGGGCCTAAAGTCGAGATCCAGGCCTCGACTTCAGTCCTAGCACCACTACTGCCACTCAAAAAGGCCACCTTGTGCAGTCCCCAAAGCATGCAAGCCTTGACACAGTGTTCAGTGTTTTCTTTCGGGTTACAAGCCCCTGCTCTAGGCTGTTCCAGGTCATATAAGGCCTTCGTTCTTGAAGCAGCTTCAGAGAATGCTTTTCCATGGCCCCTGTAGCCTCTGAAAATCATGCGAAAGCCTGCCACATTCTCACACAATTTTTTGAGGTTGCACAGGAGCACAGTTCTCTTGCAGGACCTCCAGAAGGTCCAGAGGACACAGAAGGGCACCCCATTCTCACGCAGTGTTCAAAAATTGTGCAAGAATAGGCCAAGCTTGTTGTCAGTTGGTGAACCCTGGCGTAAATGCTGTTTTGTCACCCAAAAGGTCATGGCATATCAGTTTTGACACCTGTGTCACAGGTTCACTATCAATGCCCTAATGTGAAGAATTGATATCTGTTAGTATCAATTCTTCACATGATTAATGTGAAGAATTGATACTGAAGAATTGATACACACATGATCCCTGGACCAACTGTAGTCTCTGAACACTCTTCAGGGGTAGCCCCATGTAGAGTGCGTTGCAATAATCCAATCGTGAGGTGATAAGGGCATGGGTGGCTGTGAGGAGAGCTTCCTGATCCAAGTAGGGTCGCAATTGGTGCACCAGGCGAACCTGTGCAAAGGTCCCCCTAGCCACAGCTGTTAGATGTTGCTCTAATCTTAGCTGTGGATCTAGGAGGACACCCAAATTGCGAACCCGTTCTGAGGGGGACAATTTCTCTCCCACCCCC